>CAHIKZ030005455.1:792500-1160000 GCA_903632075.3 Acanthosepion pharaonis | reverse complement strand
GAAGAAATATAACATAAATAACAAACAAAATTAAAAGTTTTCCTTGCAGAAATGATATCTTCTCTTCAGTTTTATAAATAAATTTAAAATAAGTTAATTCAGTTTTACTGTCTAATCCACTATCTAGTAGATACTATTTCTATTAAACTATTGAATATTCAGTTTTATTTACTTTATTTTGCATATATACACATATCTATCTATTTATATATATATGGGAAAAAATATATAAATTTTTATATACCAGAACAATTGAGACTTCATCAGACTAAAAGTAATGTTTATGTTGATGTAACTTCACATGCAGACGAAGGGAAGGGGACACTGAAAACTTTGATAAATAGCCCTAAACTTTTACTTTTCAATTTAATTTATTTTTTCTTTTGGATACTTACATATACAAAAAAATAATCTGAGAGAAATTGGTTTGATTTCATACCCAAACATATATTTAAAAAAGAAAAATTAAATTTTAAAGTTAAAAACTTCAAGTCTCCCCTCCTTCATGCACATGTGTAACCACTGCAACATCACTTTATTCCAATAAAGTTCTAAAAGACGATATGCATCACAGAAATAATTTTTTCCACTTTGTGATTGACTTTTCTAATATATATGTGTATATATATATATATATATATATATATATATATATATATGTGTGTGTGTGTGTGTGAGGGAAAGTCAAAAATCATCTACACTCTCATATAAATGTGTTATGGCGAAAGTGTGGATAATTTTTTACTTACCCTTGTATATAGTGTGTGTGTCTGACCCAAGTAATTGAAAACAAATTATAATAGAAAAGAAAACAAAGATGTTGAACAGAAAAAACTCAGAATATTTTACTCCCAAAATTGTACATATTTTCAACTTAGCCAAACAGATAAAGGCCATTAGCCTTAAAGATGGCCTTAATGCTGCCCTGGACACCATTACATAGATTAGAGGTAGGAGGCCATATATTGAAGGTAATAAGATTGTGTAAATTCTTTGCTAATCACTCTTGGGTCATGTGATAAGGAATGTGACACTACTTAAATTGACTAATCTGCTCATAAAAATAGGGAAGATTTTGTTGTGGATAAATCACTACAAAAAAAAGGTATACAAGGTTTTTGAGGTAATTTCAAACAAATTATAATCAACCCAACCTCAACTTGAAGAACAGTCTTGATACAGCATCAGAAGTGATTACATATCTTTTGATCAGATGGTTCTCATTAGCCATCATACCTACCATACTGGCCTTCAACAAGTTCTTGGTATTGTAGGGCTGCAGCTTGGTCTGCCTCTCAATGGTGCTTCAGATGTATTAGTCCAAGGAATTCAAATAGGAGGGAGATGTTATGGAGAGGTTTTGGGATAAATAGAATCATGAAAATTTCTCAGTCAGTCATTCCTGAGTTATATAGAGCATTGGGTGAAAATGATATAAACATTTTTATATATCAGAATAATGTTAAGAAAATTAATGACAAGTGGAGTGGCCTGTAAAGAATTTTCATCTGACACATTTCATACTTTAGGACTTCAGCAGACTAAAAAGATGTTTACGTTGACGTAACTACATATGCACATGAAGGAGAGGTGACACTGAAATTTTAAACTTTTAAATTATTTTTTTTTTATTGTTATGACAATGTGGGATAATTAATAACAAAAGTGATTAAAACAAAAAGAAAATGAAATTGACTAGACTATATATCTAAACACATATTATAAAAAAAATTAAAGAGTTTCAAAAGTTAAGCATCTCCTCTTCTTCATGCTTATATGAAGTGTATTAACCAAAGCAGAATCCTTTTAGAACACATATAATATATTAGCAACCTGAACTTCCCTACTTACTAATGCTACTTATGCTGATATGAGACATTCACTTACTTAACACTCAGCAATGCATCCTGTTACCATAACAATGTAATATCTTATTACCAACATATTTTTTGTATTTTATATCATAGAATAAATTCATTTCTAAGGTCTCTGATTAGTAAAGTATGGCGTTTGTAATTTTTAATTTTATTCAATAAAAAATTCCAAACTTTTACTATTATTTTTATTTTCACGTTCTTCACAATATTAATTATTTTACAATTGATAAATTTTACATATTGTACTTTATATGGATGGCCTTGTACCAGACTAATCTAAACTTAGTGAAAATTTAGATTAACTGCCTACTTGCAACAGAATAATGACCTATAAAACATCAGGTTTTAACTCTCCTACAAAGCTGATGTCTATCATTATCCTTAACCAGCATGCAAAAAGAATAAAATCATGTTTATCCGTAGCAAATAGGACTTTGCAATTGTGACCAGCCTACTGTTTGTCAATTCTATAATATCTTATGTTGTACAAATACTAATGCTTTAACACAGATAAGGAAAAAATTGATCCCTGCTTTGCTGTTTTCTCTCTCTTGGTTCCATTTCAACAATGTTTTTGTAGATTGAATCTTATGTAGGTCATGCAGCACCTGGTGATTTATCTTCCCCTTTTTTCCCCTCCCATCGTATTGAGGAATATAACATTGCAGTTAAAAAAAAAAAAGAAGAAAGATTTCAAAACTGCCATTTTATAACACCTCTTTCAAAATTTTGAATAAAAAATGAACTGTAGTTATATTTATTTCCTCTCGTTAATTCAACTATACAGCTGGCATCTTCACCATATGAACAACCCCCTCTTGTGTTGCTTGACACAGATTTTTTTTTAAAGTGTACAATTGATGACTGCTGTATGGGTGAATTGATAAATACCATATACTGTTCATAACAGAGGCACATGATTACTAGTCACAGGATTTACCTCCCTTTGATATACAGAGAAATGTCGGTGGGGGGGGGTTGATAACTGTTCCAAATGAATAGGTTATCATACTAAATAAATTTTAAGAGTTTTTGGCATTTTCACTATAATGAAAAAAAAAGGATATTGTGTAGACAAAACTTCAGTGAAAACATATTAATCAAAAATAAATTTCAAAATTACAATGCATCAATTAAGAAACAAGTAAAAAAAACGTATGATAAAAACAAAAAAATGAGGACAATAGTCCAAATATAAAAAATGTGATAAATAATAACTCCTCATCCCAGAAATTCAGACAGAAAGTAGAAAAGCTTCATAAATTTAACATCATCAGAAATAATTGTCCCTCTTCTTCTACGTGTCATGCCCTTTCAGGACATTGGCAATCATGGCTCTCCACAATTTCCTATCCTTTATAACTCTTAATAAATTTTGTCTTTTTGTTATCTCTCCCAAAACTCATTCTGCTATCCATTTACTCAAACACATTATGTAAGTTATGTGCTGTTTTCCTATGTCCCTCTTGCCTTCAACCTGTCCTGTGAGTACCAAATTTTCCAAGAACTTTCTCCTCATTATGAGCCCTTTGAATTTCAACTGTCTCTTTATTATGCTAAGCATAAGTGTCCTTTTTCTTTTCATTTTCTATAAAGCATCATCGTTAATGACATGTTCTGTCAGCATCCTTCTGTAGAATTACATTTCTTTTGCCTCAAGTCTCTTCCTCATCTGTACATTTCAAGTTGTGCTGTTTAGTATGCTAATCACACAAGTCTTTGAGAGTGAACTAAATTTTCTAGAAACTGTTTGTCAAAGTTAACATTGTTTCTATGTTTCTAATTTATATAATTTTGGCAGATACAACGTAGATTATTTTGATGTCAAACTTGAATTTTAACTCTTGCAAAATATTTTACTTTTTATGGTTCTAAAATTAATTTAGATTTGTGGTTCACAGATTATCTCAGAATCACCTTCTTTTTCAACTCATTACTCAATTATTCTGCTGGCTTTATCTACCCAGATTACTTACACACAAACAGTATCACCATGAAGATCACTTCCCTTATATTTATGATAGATGGCTCACTAAGCTACTTTTTTTTAAAATTGTTTGATTGGTTGAAAATAATCTTAAGAAAGAGTCTATTTCTGAAGCCTTTTTACAGTACATTCTTTCTTTATATTTCCCTATAATAGACATAGTGTAACCTCAGGATCAGAAGCAAGGCTTATTAATCTTATTTGAAATGTACCATCCAAATACCTCATTGGTTGTAAATATGTTTCTTGTATTTTCTTCAGATAGATTTTTATAAATTCAAAAAAAAAGGAAAAATTTCTGCAAGAGGAAATTTGAGCAATGCAAATTGCATATCCCTGTCTTTTTAGCAGGCCAAGATCAAAGTGTTGGACCTGTTTTATTCTTTCAATAAAAGGAGAAGAAATACATTCATAGATATTTTATTCATATATATATATGTGTGTGTGTGTGTGTGTGTGGACAATAAACGTAGGGTGTTGAAAAGTTCTCAATTTGACCTGATTTACAAAATATTGACTGAAACAATTGAATGTACTTGGACCAAAACAGAATCTAATGTGAATTTCAAATGGTCTATCCATAATTTTGATTTCAATGTACAAAATCTTATTTGAAATGTACAAAAAAAATAAAACAGACAGACATTGATTGAATAAGTTTTTCTAAATCTGCCTAAAATCTCTCTATCTCTCTATCTATCTACATATATATATATATATTTATATATGTCATCAGTCTGTTACTACCTATCTATATTCAGTCTGTTCTTATCTATATTTAGTCATTTCATATCTATCTATATACCTATCTATCTAAATTCAATCTATTCTTAGCTATATTCACTCTGTTACTATATATTTATCTCAGTATGTTCATATCTATCTATCTATCTATCTATCTATCTATCTATCTATCTATCTAATGTATTATAAAGAAGATACATCTGTAAATAAATTCACTTGATTTATCTTGCTCCTAAAAATCTGTTATTTCTGTGAAACTTAGTGTCAAGAAATAAATTTTTGTACATTTTATTCCTTTATTTTGTATTGTTTATTTCTTAATATATTTACAAAATCTGCTTGCCTGAAAAGCATTATCCCCCAATAGTATATAGTGGTTTGTTTTAGCTAAAAAGTATTACTTTTATTATTATCTCTCTCTCTCTCTCTCTCTCTCTCTCTCTGGTGTTTGTATACATCACGTATATAATACATTAAAAATTTCCCTTTCTCTGTCATGCACTGATAGCTTAGGGGTAGAATCTCTGACTGATGCCATATTGGTCAAGTTTCAATCCCTACTTGAAGCAGTCAGATATCTATCCACACTGATGAGCTGTGACACAGCAAAACAGGCTTGTATGTGATGACTCTATATATATATATATATATATATATATATATATATATATATATATCTAACAGCTATATTATAATTATATTATATATATATATATATATATATATATATATATAACAGCTATATTATAGTTATGTTATATATATATATATATATATATATATCTAACAGCTATATTATAGTTATGTTATATATATATATATATATATATATATACACACATGTAATAGCTAGCCACACATATTTGAGGATAACTGTCTACTAAGCGGCTAGCTAATCCCTATTGCATTTGTGTTTGTTCAACACCCAAAGAGCCCACCTGTGGTTTATACTGCAACTATGCTGAGCAGACCTTAGTTACAGTTTGTGGAAGAGAGCATGTTATCTAGAAAGATTAATAATCTGAACAACACCAGCACACTCAAACCCTCGGTCACGATCACTTGTGACTTTGTGCTAGCACAGCTATTGACAGCCCCTAGTGTTCTGTCTACTCAATTTCACTCACAAGGCTTGGGTCAACCTGTGGTATGGTTTTCAGGTACTTTCCAAAGGCACCACATGCTGGGATCATCCTCCCTCCAATCTGATAACATCAGGGAGTCTCCTTCCTGACAAATCGACCATGGTGAGATTCAAACCTGTGTCTCATGGTCAGAAAGTGAACATTCTAACCACTCAGTCACTTATATTTTACCACTAATGCACACTGTGCTATTATATATATATATATATATATATATATATATATATATGTGTGTATGTGTGTGTGTGTGTTGGTGGTAAAATATAAGACTTCTCAATTAGTAGCTGATGATTGCCATGACCATGAAACTCAGAGTTGCACCAAATTGTGAGGAACAAATATATTTATTATTATTGTTGGGATAATGGATAGCAGCTTGGATTGTGGAATCGGAGAGCTAAGTTCGAATTCCAGTCGAATCCATTACATTAACTTACGTGCTAATACCCTTGGAAAAGGTGTGAATCCTCTTCTCTCTCCAGCTATGGGTAAATAGCAGGACAGACTGGGTTCTATAGCCTTTGATGACAAGTGGTCTAGGAGAAGGACAACTTTGAATTCAAAACCTGCGGAGGGTCGTTTGGGGACCCTGTGACATGTAGTGCACCAGGTCTCTGTATTTGGCCCTTCAAAAAGTGTGGATGGTCCTGCACTAAACCTTCACCACTATAATCAAATCTCATGTGCTGTTGTCGGGCTGTTGGTTTCCTAGGAACTGATCTACTTGACACTCATGCATCGAATTCAACATATATATATATATATATATATATATATATATATATATATATATATCCTTCTGATGATTGCATTATCACATCTGAGTAGTGGATTATCTGAGTAGTGCATTTTGATATATTTATTAATTATATATATATATTTATATATATATATTTACTAATGTTCATCCAATACAAGGCCGAAGAGCCACTCAAGCTAGAAGGTTACTATGTGGAGTTGTATTAGCATAAGAAAGGGCAAGAAGGGAAGTTATTGGGTCTATGCAGGAAAGAGAATGGCTGACTCTAGGACAAAATTTAATTAGTGAATAACATTTCAAAGTTCCTTTGGAGATGTCATGATTATAGAGTGGGAGTAAACTTTGGAGGGAACTGGAGACCCAATCCCAAACAAAGGATAAATTTCTCCTGTTCAAAAGACCAAGGAAAAGTGTGAACCAAGTAATTTTTAAATGGATTTTTAAAAATATTTTTTGACCCAACATTCTTGTCACTATAAATATTATTTTTATTCGGTACATGTGTTTCAGTCAAATTCTCTTTCATAAAAGAAAGAGAATTTGACTGAAACACATTTTTTAAGAGTGAAACTTATGCCAACCAGCCTAGTTACTCTTTCTTTTTTTTCTTAAACAGTAGTAGAACTTCTTGATCTCGGCTAGTTGACATTAATTGTACTATTTAAGTAAGTAAATAAAAAACAGATGTCAATTCAAACACATGTACCCACTAAAAATATTGTTTATAGTTATATATATATATATATATGAGGTTCTACCTCTCATCTATAAAATTCTGTGATTTCCATTAGTTTCTCCATCACACTCTCTAAAATAGCCATACATTGAATGATCAAAACCAAATTTTGGTGAGATGTACAAACAGGCAAGTGAGTGTCAAAAGTGCAGTTGGTTTTACTAGAGTGTGTAACTGAGTACAATAAATTTTTGTCCATTTTTGGGGGAAAAATTAAAAGTTTTATTATTTAACATAAAAAGTACTGTCACTATTTTAAAAACAAATTAATGCTTGAAATAACAATTACTCATTTAATAAAAATGTAATATCATTTTCTGCATATCCTTCTTTAAGTTTTTATATATACAAGAATCTAGTTTCCTGTTTGCTCTGCATTTCCAAGAACTATAAACAAATCACAAGGCCAAATGCTTCACAAAGTTGGAATTTGGCTCCAGAAAGAAATATTGACACGTGACCAGTTGTATGTTGCATCCTCAAGAGTAAGAAATCCTAATAATTTATTCTTCACTGTTAAAAAGGAAAAAAGTCATTTTCATAAAAAAATATTGTTTAACATGAAGTCCTATAAAATTAAATTAAATTAAAGAAATTATCAAACCACAAAGTAGAGTTTTTGTCAAAATATGTTTCAAAACAAATCAGCTTATTCAAATTTATCAACTGGTTTGCAAAATTACAAGACATTTGAATGAATCATTTTGAAAGAGATGATGGAAATTATACGTTCTTCTTTTATATATCATGTTCCTTGCTCCTATCCTTTGTAGATCTTAGTAAAGTTTGTCTTTTCATCATCCCTTCCAGTCTCTGTTCTGTCATCCATTGACGCAAGTTTGTTAGGGAGGTTGCTCACTGTTTCCCTTTTGTTTTAATATATACTCTGTGTGTCAAATTCTCCAAACCATCTTTCCTCATGGTATTCCATGGTATTCTTAGCATCCTTCTGTAGAACCACATTTCTGTTGCCTTGAGTCTCTTTTTCATTAGGGAAATAATTTTCTTTTCATAGAAAAATCTTTTCCTGTGCAACTTATATATTAAAAAATATTATTTACATAGGATTTGTTTAGAAATCAAAAGTAAATTGCAGTGTGAAAACCTTATTCATTGTCTGCTTGCATTTCCATAAATTCTTTCATCATCTGACAAAGTAGACTGAATCTGATGTTATCAAATGAGAAATGATGTTTACTTTCAAAATATGTTTTAATCTCTTAAGTGTTTATGTTTGATGTCAAAAAACAAACTTCTAATATTTTGTATCAGTTTTCCAGTTAAGTAGCTGCATACTTACTAGCAGGCATTCTTTTTTTAAACTTATAGTGCATTGTTAAAGACGAGAGCTAATCTAATAATGGGTCAATTGTTGAAATGGCCTCCTACAATCAGGATAAAAAAAAAAGGCCAACAATATAAACATGTGATACTAACATAAATAATTAATAATGAACAGAAATGGCTAAACTCTATTTGTAGCCAAGGTTTTAAGTTGAATTAACAAAGCTCAAGATATTTGTTGAGATTTTAATCCTTTAATTTATCAAGAAGCTGTTATTTTCTGTTTATTGTACAGAAATATTGTATATTTAACCATAAGCTCTATGCTAACAGTTTCTTTTCAGGCACTTCTCATTTGAAGACTTCCCTTTTGCTACTTGCTTTCCAGTCAACTTTGATTTTTAAAATTTAAATGTAATGTCAATCATTATCTACTGTCTTCCTGATTACTCTTTTATTGTTCTTGCTCCTCAATAATGCTTCTGTTTTCTAATTCTTCCATACCCAGTAACCCCTTGTATCTTAGTGGCTTTACTGCCTTTCTTGGCATGAACTTGATTAAATTTTTTTTTTTTAATTTTTATTATCCCTAATTTTTGAATCATTTGAACTTTGGACATTCATTTATATATCTTGCAAGTGATCAACAAAAATGATTATATATATATATATATATAGACAGAGAGAGAGAGAGAAACAGAAAGAGTGCATGTGTGGACATAGGAATCAACACTGCATAATGACTGTTAGTTTCATACCTTAATGCAATCTTCATATTTGTTGATACAGACAGAGTGAGAGAGATTGCTTTGTTTTTGTAGATTATCAACTCATTGTAGATTACTTAAAGTCAAAACTTATTTTAAATTCTAAGAGTAATTTTTTTTTCTCAAGAGAATATTGCATTAACAGTTTTTTAGGAATAATGATTTTTCCAATATTATAGTCCTACTATTTAACCCATAGCTAGGGGATGAGATGGATACATATCTTTTCCAAAGTTATTAGCGCTTAAGTGAATGTAATGAACCTGACCAATTCAAACTCAGATCCCCAATCTCTCATTCCAAGCCATTATCCATTACATCATTCACACATCCATGAGAGAGAGAGAGAGAGAGAGACTTCTTTCAAATACAGTTACCATGCAGTGTTGATTCTTATGTCCACACTGTCTATATCTATAATCACTCAAACTTCAATACTGACCAACCTTCCTCTATAAATATATTAAATTTTAAACACGCCCATCCGCAGAGACAGGGGCATGGCTGCACGTGCATAAACCCACACACGAACACACAAAAAACACATAATAAAAATTTACAACAATGTTAAGTGTACATAAAAAGGAAAAATCAAAAAAATATAAGCAGTAAATTTCTTATATCCCCTGAAGAGTGGACGGACAGGTCTACATAAGAAATTCTGAAATCAGGTGCTGAAGGTAACATCACTCAGCTGTGACAAACTTTTTACTCATAAATCCTATATATATATATATATATATATATATATATATATATATATATATATATATATATATATATATATGTGTGTGTGTGTGTGTGTGTGTATTGTTGCAACCTAGAAAAGGTTACTGAATGAGGAATAACCAAAACAGAGGTTGGAAATGAAATGGTAATCTTTATAACATGAAGAAATTACAATACTCGCCAACGGCGTGAAGTAGGTAAACCACTGCTAGTGGTGGACTACTTACACAGCATATTACCTCCACTTACAAGAGTTTCCAACGTATGTATGAGGATTAAGACATACCCATTAGTGTTCATAGGTACAGTATATATATATATATATATATATATATATATATATATATATATGCTTAAAACAGGGAAAATTTATTAATCAAAATTCTGATACAAAAGTATCATCTCAATTAAATATAGAAATTTTAAGGTACGTTTCGTCAGAAGAAAAAATCGACGGAATTAAGAAAATTACTGAAAAGAAACAAACCTGCTTGCAATAGAATTGAGAGAGACGGGAAGGGGAGGATTTGAAGTTGCCCAGATTCGCCCTCTGCCTACACAGAGTCGGATGAGACATGGTGATAATAACCGCCTCCAAGATGTTAAGATGGTGCTTCTTTCGAGCCCTGTGTGCAGTACAGAGAAGAAATCCGATGAATAATTGGACACGCAAGTGACAGAACTTAATAAATGCTCCCTGATAGCAGACTCGTGCACCCGTTAAGTGCCCCGATGTTAATGGAATATGTCTACGTATGACGCCATGCATGTATGACGCCATGCATGTATGACGCCATCCACACTTTCAGCCGCTGGATAGTCTTACCCATATAGTCGGCCTCATACCGACATTTAAAATGCTAAATAACAGAAATTGTTGATTGGTGGGCAAGACATCCTTACTGACAGATGAAAAAGCACTTCTACTACGGGATTGAAGCAGGGCATCACAGTAGAGGAGATTTTATCAGCGCAAGATTGACTAAAGGAGCCAATCTAGTGTAATCTCATGTAGACGAGGCATTTGGAAATTTTAAGGGTAAAGTTTGTTCTAATAACACTTTCCAGATAGCCGTTGGCAAGAAAGATATTAGTAATTTTCCTTAGTTCGACATCAAACTTGCACGCTGAACAAATTATCAGTGGACGATGAGTAAGTGTTTTAACAAAGTTACTGTATTTTCCGTCTTACAAGTCACCGCGGCTTTGAAGACGCACCCTCATATTGGAAAGAAATTTCTAAAAAAAAAAAAAAAAGAAAAAAGAAAAAAAAAATCATTCTCATACAACAACACATTCGTCCCTCACATACTGGCACCACGTATTGTTTACATTAATCCTCGACCAATTTTGTTTGTATGGCAATGACATACTAGTCAAGAGTAGAAAGTCTCCCGCCGCTGATAGTAAACAGAGCATGCTTAAGAATGTGGCCCGGCTCCAGGAAGGTTTATAGTCTTGGAAATACTTTTAACAGCTAAGAACTGAGGTTACATATATAAAGGCTAAATTATCAGGTCATCCCATAAGTTCTGTCCGAATTTTAAATAAACAAAACAAGAGACCAAATGTTACATTTAATTACAGATTCAATCAACAATGTATTTTCCCTGATTATCTATGACTTCCTTCCATCTATTAACAAGCTTACTAATTCCATTACTGTAAAATTCTTTTGGCTTTGATTCAAAGAACTCACAAATGTCAATTTTAACCTCTTCCTGTGTTACAAAAGCTGTTTCTTCTAAATGATTCTGTAAGCTACGAAAGTCTGAAGGAGCAAGATCGGGAGAATAAAGGTGGATGAGAAATTTTCTCCCAACCAAGTTCTTTGATCTTTTGTGACGTGATTCTTGCTGTGTGGGGTCGCGCATTGTCCTGATGAAACATCACCTTTTTTCGATTCACTAGAGCAGGTCTTTTTTTCCTCAAAGCTTGGTTCAAACGCTCTAATTGTTGACAGTATATTTGAGCATTAATTGTTGCATTAGGTGGTAAGAATTCAAAGTGGATTATTACTTGGCGATCCCACCAGATTGAAAGAAGAACCTTTTGCCCATGAAGTTCCCTTCTCGGCTGTGGCTGGGGTCCTTCCCCTTTACCAAGCCACTGTCTACGACGCTTAACATTTCGATAAAAGATCTATTTTTCGTCGCCAGTCACAAGTCTATCCAAAAAATGTGAAATAAGTTGGCAAGAATGGAGAGAAGAGCAGATGTCAACTCGGGATTTGAGGTTGTTTTCAGACAATTCATGAGGCACCCATTTTCCAAGTTTAGGAACTTTTCCAAGTTGTTGAAGATGACGATGAACAGTTGTATGGTTTGAACTGAGAACCACTGTCAATTCCTCAACTCATAAAGCAGGATTTTCTTCAAGGGCTGCTTCAAGAAGCTTTTCATCAAACTCAACTGGACGTCCGGTTCGATCTTCATCTTCAAGGGTGAATCTCCACCTCTGAATTTTGCAAACCATCTTCTGCAAGTTCTTTCATTCACACAGTCCTTTCCATAAACTGAGTGAATGTTTCTAGCCGCTTCGGCTGCTGAGTTTCCTTTCTTGAACTCATAAAGCATTATGTGCCTCAAATGATTCTTGGGTACTTCCATGTTAACAGGGTTTTAATCAAACAAAATTTAATTTTATTGTTCTCTGAAATAAAATTTGATCAGTTTAAATGCATCTAAACATAAAAATAATGTTCAGCTCCATTAGACATTATAAAATACTCTTTAAATTTAGTTTATTTTAACAAAAAGTTAAAATTCGGACAGAACATATGGGATGACCTGATAGATAGCTAACATTATAGTGTAATGACTCAACATACAAATCCATGTCCCTATCAGTCAAGCCAATTAGGTGACCGTCCAAGCTTACTTGAGCTTGGGCGTTGCCTTACATTCGTCTTGAAATTTTTCAGGAAAAAAAAGTGTGTCTTGTAAAAACCTTGTCAAACTACTGCCCCTCTTGAAACCCTACAAAAATGTTGGCTATGAGAGGAGCCAAAGGACTACTCCATTAATCTGTTGGTACATGTTATTGTCAAAGCTGAAAGAAAGACTTAGTAGCCATCCCCATCAGTTCCACAAAGATACACTTTAAGCTTTAATCGACCATCATAGTCAGCACAAATGTCGATAGTCTTGTCAAGAGGGACATTCGTAAACAGACTAGAAATATCAAAAGACACAAAAAACTCTGTGACAACAGTACGTTGCAGTTTATATATATCAGACGCAAACTGAAACGAGTCTGGAATACAATACTCAGAAAAATACTACAAAACAAGATCAACTGGAGGCAGCAATTAAAAAATAAACATCCAGAATTATGAGCATTAGTTAGCTGGGTGGTTCGTTAAAGTTCTTGAGCCTGTTTTGCAATATTGTTCTGAGTATTACATTCTGAGTATTACATTCCAGAGTTGTTCCAGTTTGCATCTGGTATATGTAAACTGCAAAGTGGTCACTCGGATGATTAATAGAGAGTAGTTTTGTTTTGGAAGCATTGAAATTAACAAGCCATTCTTTGTCCTAGTTAACAACAGACCGTAGATCGTTTATGACATCAACTGCCAATTTAACCTTATCGAACTGATCAGACTTACTATGAAGAGAGGGGTAAATAGTTTTCTCATCATCATGGATGCCAAGTTGAGAGCTGATACCATTAGGAAGGTGAAATTCAAACAAGTATCATCTGAAGGAGGCCGGAGCGTACACTGACCAAAACGTTGTGAATGGGACAGTAAGGATGAGAACAACAGTTCGATCAATGTAAATAGTGCAAATAGCTTCAGTATCTCATCTCAGAAAAGTGCTGTTGATTCATTTACTTTTACACGTGTAAAAGTAAATGCACCAACCCTGACGATACCAAATGCCGTTCTTTATCCAAAGAAAGTCATCTGATGGTATTGGAATGGAGTCATCTATGATCTTTTTCTGAAGAACCAATCGATTAATTCTAACAAGTCTTTTCTTTCTTTCTTTTTATGTGCCGTGTCCTTTCAGGATGTAGGCGATCATGGCTCTCCACTTCTCCCTATCCCTTGTAGCTCTCAATAAGTTTCGTTCCTCTGCCACCTCCCCCAGAACACGTTCTGTCATCCATTTGCTTAAGCCCACCAGGTATGTCTTTGCTTTCCCTTGTCTCTCTTTCTCTCTATTCGACCTGTGAGTATCAAATTCTCCAGGTCCTCCTTTCTCATTACGTGTTCCAGAAACTTCAGCTGCCTCTTCCTGATGTTAAGTATAAACCTCCTCCTAGTTTGCATCCTCTCCAAGACCTTATCGTTGTTCACACGCTTGGTCCATGATATCCTTAACATCTTTCTGTAGCACCACATCTCTGTCGCCTCGAGTCTGTTCTTCATCTTTGAGGAAACCGTCCAACATTCGCTGCCGTAAATGGGGAACAGATGTCACGTAACAGCTCAGTAATCTTTTTTTTGTTACCAAAGAGATCCTCTTATCTCGCTATACTCCGCCCGGCTTTTGGAATGCGTCCTTGGCCATCCCAATACGTCTACGGATCTCACTGTTGCACTTGCTGTCCTCTATCAAAACACTTCCCAGCTATTTAAACTTCCGCACCTGCTTGATTTTAGTGTCTCCGACCTGCAAATCGCATTTCAAACAAATACTGTTCCAATTTAGACCAATTAAATTAGGTGGCAATTAAAAAACTAGAATTGAGAAAAATTGTCTTTTAGTTTTGCTTTGGTTTATTTTACGCCATATCAACCTCAATGGGTTATTTAATGCCGACAAGATTATTGCTGGTAATTTTTCCCCTTCAAAAATGTATTCTTAGTAATATTTTTTCTTCAAAAATTTATTTAAAAATGTATAGCTGGTTTGGTTTGGTTTACGATATATCTATTTCAACGGGTTATTTAATGCCGACAAGGTTTTTATTGCTGGTGATATTTTTTTTTCAAAATGTATTGCTGGTAATAATTTTTTTACAAAGTATTTCAAGTGCTAAAACCTATTTTTACACTTTCATAGTGTTTTGACCCCAGTTTGGAGGTTAACTATTGACCCATAGCTGGGACCCTAACAGGTGCTACCACCCCGAGTCAGGGTAGGCCTGGGAACACCAGCAATTAAGAGGTGGTTCCACGCTTCCTCAAAACCTCCTGATCAGAGGCCTTGCTGCCGGATGTAGTTTATCGTCTTACCCAGGACGCCTTTTAGTTTTATTCAATAAACCAAGTTAAGTTTTCGGCCAACCCAATATTAACCAAAGAGTGAAGAAAGATACATAAATATTGCTATATATATTCGATTTATATATATATATATATATATATATATATATATAAGACCAAACAGTGAGGGAACTACAAAAAACAAAAATTGAAAAACAAAGAAAATAAAAATGGAATATTTCCTCCAGACACAAGAACAAAAGAGAAATCAAGCCAAACTCTAAAAAAAGTGAACGGCCATATCCCAAAAGAAAACAACAAAACACCGCAACTACATTGACCACCACACAACCAATGCAAACACAAAACAGATCAAATAAATACAGCAACAGACAACCACCAGCACCACAACCAACAATAACAACACCGCCACCATCAACGATAGCTAGAACCTCAAAATAAACACATACACAAAACGAACCACTAACTTACGCGGATATCCTTAGAGTGCCGTACAAACATACACAAACCAAAACACAGCAGCCCTTCTACAGAACGCATAACCCCATTAGACATCCCAGACCACCTAGATTAGCCCCTAGTAGACAATCAACAGCAAACACATTCAACCTTAAAAAAAAAACGGAATAAGCCCCCAACCAGGACACCTGGATGGGGGTATAGCATCCCTAATAGGAGATATGATGCAAGCTTTCGAGCTTTTACAAAAGAACTTCGCCATGCTTGCAAATTCAAACTTGACCCATACGGGTGAGTTATAAATTTAAGTAACAATAAACTTTCACTCAATACATTCAGGGTATTAAATAAAGGACTAAGCTTTTGCCCTAGTCCCCCAAGGTTTGATAAAGACACCTTAGCAAAGGACCTGAAATTCTTCTTCAGAAGAATACGGTTAAAAGCCCACTACGGGGAAAATGATCACACACCTTCCATACTTGATACACTAAAAGAGAAAGACACCCTCTACACCCCACAAAACACAGACATTACTATACAGACATTTGAACTAGCCGTAGCAAATGACATAAAGAAAACAATAGCACGTAAGCTGCCACGTGACAATATTACTGAAGGGGAACGTATAGCCCTCGACACGCTGACACATGGAGATGACCTAATCATAACACAGGCTGACAAAGGGGGTGTGACAGTGATCTGGGGAATCGAAGAATACATTAAAGAGGCCAACAAACAGCTAGCCGACAAAGAAACCTATAAAAGCTTACCTACAGATCCCCTTCCCGAATACCAAAAAGAATTAACTAGCTCACTAAACATAATGCTTCGCAACAATCTAATCGACAAGGAAACATGCACAGCACTTACACCCACAAACATTACACCTGCTCGTTTTTATCTCCTTCCTAAAATACACAACAGCAACAACCCAGGAAGGTCGGTTATTTAATCGTTCAACTGCCACACAACAAAAATTTCCAAATACATAGACCATTACAGACAACCGCTAGCTAAAGATGTAAAATCTTACATCAGAGACACAACAGATATACTGAACAAAATTAATCACATACAAACAGTTCCAGAGAATGCTATTCTATTGACTATGGACGTTAGGTCACTCTATTCAAACATTAAACACATCGAAGGGCTAACCGCCCTTCAGGAAGCACTTACTAAAAGAAGAAAAAAGCCCCCCCACACACACACACAGAGAAGTTATCATAAAACTCATGGAGCATGTCCTTACATTGAATACTTTCAACTTCAATGGAGCACACTACCTTCAAATAAGAGGTTGTGCCATGGGCACCATTGCAGCTCCATCATATGCTACAATATTCATGGGAAAATTTGAAGAGACCCATATCTATCCAATCATTGGTAGCAACTGCGTATTCTATGCAAGATATATCGATGATATATTCTTTGTATACACGGGTAGTGATGACAAACTTACCCAATTCCTTATGACTCTAAACACAGTGCACGACTCAATTAAGTTTGACTATGAAAAATCCACAATATCAGTAACATTTTTAGACACGCTCATTTTCATAGATGAAAACAGGAAACTACAAACGACACTACACACTAAAATCACCGACACCCACAACTATCTACACTTTAAGTCTTCCCACCCTAAACACCTCAAAGAGAACCTTCCCTATTCACAAGCACTTAGACTCAGAAGGTTATGTTCCAACAATGAAGAATTAAATAAACACATTGAAAATCTAGAGCATCAATTCACAACACGTGGCTATAAACAACACCTAATCAGGGAACAAATAAATAAAGCAATTTCCACACCTAGAGAAGACACCCTAATGTACAAGATTAAAAATAAATCTAGCCGCATTCCTCTAGTAACCACTTTCAACCCCACTCTGCCTCCACTATCCCAAATAATCAAACGTCGCTGGGAAATACTACATCTCAAACCAAACCTAAAAAATTGTTTAAGGAGCCCGGCCTTCTTGCATATCGTAGACCTAAGAACCTAAAAAGAAATCATAGGTAGTAACCACATTTCAGGGGACAAGGTAATCCGTAATAAACTAAGAACAAAAAACAACAGGATTTTCCCAACCATGTAACAACAAAAAAAGAAGTTTATGTTGCAACCATATTAAACATACGAATTCATTCACTAGCTCAATCACTAAATCTACTTTCAAAATCTACCACGATTCTAACTGTAGAAGTCATAACATAATTTACCTCCTAGAATGCACACTATGCCAGAAACAATATGTAGGAAAATCTGAATGGACCTTTCACTACAGAATTAATAATTATCGCAATCGAATTAAGTCGACTCCCCATGAAAAATCATTACCTGTAGAACAACATTTCCGCCTGGAAAAACACGATTTCAAAACCCATGCCAAATTCACTATAATTGAGAGAATAGAAAAGTTCAGAGCAGATAACAATATTTTTTAGAGTTCCATGAAAATAAGTGGATACGTCTAAAAACACAATATCCAGCCGGGCTAAACCATAAATTTAACAATATAGATAGTACTAATATATAACTCAACAAATCAAAACCTACCCACACAAGACAGACATGCTTACGAAGGTGTTGAGACCTCACACTTATACACACACCCACACGAATATATACACACTTACACACATTATACTCACTCACTCCCTAATGAGCCAAATGATAACACACACCCACAGCAATACACACGCTTACACATATCAAACTCACTCACTCCCTAAGAACCAAATAACACACGCACAAACACTAAACAGAGACACATCCCCTCTCCAGGACCAATAAAACTGTAAAACTGACCAAAGGAATCCAGAGAAGCATAGATCCATCAAGCTCTTATCTCAAATAACAACTTAAAAGAGATTGTTTGACCAACACAAGGAACGTTAAAAGATTCATGTGAAAAAGATAAAAAAAAAAACAAAAAAAACAAATGAAAACTACAGACAAAAGTTCATTTTCTCCATCAAGACATTCATTTCTGTAGTTTGCTGCAAGAAATAATAAGCAGAAATATTTCTTCTCCCGATGATGGCCATTTTGGCCAAAACTAGTCGAGGAATCTAAATGAAATAATAATAAAAAAAAAAACGAAAGAATATTAATCTACAACCCAGTGTGTCTGAAGATTTTAATTTTTTAATATTTTTTATTGTTCAATATATATATATATATATATATATATATAATTGTTGCGGATATGCAAGTAGCATAGATGTTATTGCTGCAAAACATAGGATCAGTGAGTTCAAATTACATACGAGTCTGTTGCATTCACCTTTGCACAAATGCCCTTAAGAAAGGTATGAATCCACCTCTTCTCCCCTCAGCTATGGGTTAAATAATAGGGTAGACTGAGTTCTCTAGTCTTGGATGGTTACAAAGATAGGGACAATTCTGGATTTAAAACCTCCACTGCCTTATGGTTTTCTTTTATCAATCCAGGTAACCTTCAGGGAATTTCAAATTGAACATTGCATTCAATTTATATGAATAGATTGCTTTCATTCTATTGTCTACGTCTAGGGATATCTTGTCTTCGTTAATTATTCAGTATATTTGTACTACTTCACAATTATTAGGTCACCAAATATACTATCCATCACTTTAATTCTCTTTGCCATTGTCCAATGAAACAATCCTGGGGTTACATAGAGCTTTATAATTTATGTTCTTCATTCTTCTTGCTTCATTTGCAACTGTTGAAAGCTTGTTGTAAAGCCTGATTCCTTAGTAGACTTGTCTAAACAATTCACCTGTGAAAAGTTTTCTTTTTCGATATATCTAAAAAAAAAAAAAAATACACCAAGATATTTTTTCTCTGTAACTTTTTGTTAGGATTACCGCCATTACCCAGACAAATTATTTTTTCTTGCTATTTAATGTGCCAAATGATTTTTGTCTGTGAGCATGAACTTTTGCAGTCCGTGAGTTATCTCCCTTGCGCTGTCATTTTATATATGTGAAAGCTTTCTAATAATTGTAATGATTTTACAAAATGTATGATCCCTAGTCAACTCCTGCAAAATATTACATTTAGCATTGCCAACATAAAATTCATATTTTGTTCAAATTTAATTTATAGTCAGTATTTGCCTACCCACAAAGCTTGGTTTAATATTACCATACATATGGGCCATGTACAAAAATTACCCAATCTCTGCAACTTCCGTTCCACTGGCTTTGGTAGCCGCGAATCCTCTCTCATTAGTGCAATACTGAACGTGCTGCCACAGAGATGATGATCTGTGATTGGACGTTCCTTAAGACTGGAAGAAGAGAGAACAGATGCTACAATTTGATCTTCTATTTACCCACCTCCTCACAGTAACAGTATGTGACACAAGGCCAGTTTAATGTAGGGTGCTGTATATACAGGCCAATGACATTAGTATCCACTAACTCATCTTCTTGAAGACCAAAAATACACTAGACTTTGAACCTTTATTTACTCGCTCCCACTACCCACATGGTGACTGGACGTGACACAAAGTCGTTTTTAATGTGGGTTGTCCATACGCATACATATGGACCCACAATAAAAACGGCCCAGTCGTTGCGACCAGTTACACTGACGTTAATATCCACCAGCCTCCCATTTTTAGTGCAATGTAGGAGGTGCTGACATAGAGTTGGAATCTCTGGGACCAGCCAGCCTTCAAAGTATTTCTGTGAACTGTCTGAAGATGAAAGCTTGGTAGAGAGGTAAAGAACCAATGTAAGAACACTGATCCGGAAAAAGGCAATTATTGGTTAGTCGTTTTAATAATCTATATCCCAAATAATATTATTTCAATGCATATTGAAGTTAAATTGAATTAAAGCCCTAATTACATCATATATTATAAATACATACATTCATAAAAGTGTCACGTCTTTTCTGGTTAGGTTGTATGAATGGCAATTTGGAATATAAAGACGGTCTCTCACATTGCGTCTTTACTGTAGCCAGACAAATTGAGTGCTTTGTAAACTTCGGTGTCATGATTATTTGAATATTTATACTGAAATGGTATTTTGTGATAACTTAGTGGTAGTATTTTTGGATGGGAATTCTCAAGATTGTTTGTTGATGTCTTAGAGCTAGGAATACATAGACAGAAATATCCTGAAAACAAAATGTGCGTTAGAAACAAGTTTTTAAAAATGTAATTTATTCAGGGTTGCCAAAAACAGATAAGGAAATAATTTGGTATCTTGAAAGTTCTGATTTATGTACATCTTTCAGTTTCTGTGAGGACGGGATAAAAAAAAGTAGGTCAACAAAATTTGTCTCCTTACTGCTGTTGCCACTACTTTTTTTTTTGTATTTTTTAGAAAAAAATTTAAAAATAAAAGGAAAAAAATCTTTAATGTAAATTAAATTTAAAGTTCCAAAGAATGCTAGCAAAAATATGACAAAACATAGGGAAAAAAATTCTACTCTCGATAAAAAAAAGTTACTTATTTTATTTAAATTCTTACAAATGCAATAATTTTTCCTCTCTGACAGTTAAATGTTTCTTCGAGAGACAGTTTTTAAAAAGTATATTGGCTTTTAGAAATTCAATTTTAGTAGATTGGCTTTCATTTTTATTTCTTTCTGCTAGACTGGTTTCTCAGCTGCTGACATGTCTACATAGTGAGTCACATGCTGGACATGTGAATCCCAGCTGCTAGCCATGTTTTTATTTTTATTTTTGCTTGTCTATTTGTTCTCTTCTCTTATACCTAAGAAACATTGTTAAATGGGGCAGTATCCTAAGGTAATAGGAGACTGATTAAATAAAAAAAATGCTTTAAAAAGGTGCAAGGATGACGTAGTAGCAGCATGCCTCCCTTCATAAGAAACATTTCTACTGTGATCTCCATATATGGAACGTGACAAATTCGAGGCTGGAAATGGTTACGATATTTATTAAAAAAAAAAAAAAATTATGTGGTAGGATTCTGTATTCTGCTATGCTAAATAACATTTCAGAATCTACCAGAATCCGATATATTCGAGTTTGTTTGTTTTTTTTCCTTTTGTAGAAACAAGACTTCAGTTGACTATTAAGATTTTCGAATCGGGTAATTAAATAAAGAATGTGGCCTTACACCTCTCAGCGCCGTTTATAAATCCGCCATGTTAATGAAAAACTAAAAAGGTTTAATTAAAGGGAGTTAACTCTATTCTGCTTTCGTGTTTCGTTTAACATATTTATATTTAAGTTTCTTTTTACTATTTCCAAATGCCAGATTTTTAAAAATTCTTTTTATCTAGTCTTCCCACCTTGATAGATTTGTTGATACAAGCAAGCCCACAACTGCACACGATCATGAAAATGGTTACAGAAATTGTTCAATCCCTTTACATTTCCTTTTTATGGGACGGGTTATTTGGGATTGATCCTGACCCTTTTCTTTTAAAACGTTTGGCTATTTGGGTGGGGTACATTTGATTAATTTCCACCTCAACACCAAAAATTATCGTTTATTCACCACTTGCTAAAAAAAAATTACAGAATTCCGATTAACACGCTTTTTTCTTTCGTTTTATTTAGTTTCGTTTTACTTTTTACATTATTTTATTTAAATATTCAAAATATAACCAGCATCTTTTTCTCACACTCATTTGCTAATAAAAGCTACAAGATTTTAAAATACTTCATTTTAATGTTTCATATTGTTGCGTCATAGTTTACTATTTTGCTAAATGTTGTCTGTGCAGTGTAAGGAATGTAAATATGCTTAAATATTTTCTCAATCTTTTTTCCTTAAGATTCTATTCTTAAGAAAGATTACGATATTTTAATAAAAAAAAACCCTACAGTTTGTTATGAAATTCCTTTTTAATTGTTTTCAATTTTGAAAATTAATCGTGACTCCAGGTAGGGCACTACAAAATAAAATGTTATGATGGTCTGACACAGTGAGGAAATCAAATGTTAAATGTGTAAATGTTTAAGTCATCCTAGATTTTAAGGATTCCTGAATGTATTTTTTTTTATTTCACACTTTCATAAGATTAATATTTTTTTAGATCTAAGATGGTTTAGGGTAAAAGAATTTTCTTTAATATTGAAAACTTTTTTACTGTTCAGTTGTACTTTTCTGGAATTAGACCTATAGACAGACATTTTTCCCCCAAGTCTTTCAAATTTAATAAGCTAATGTCACCTCCCCCCAAAAAATGACTAAAGTTTTCTGATTTATTTTTGAAAATTAATGACTAATAATTTTCGACAAATAATAGTTCAGCTCAGTAGTGCTGTCATAGTTTGAGGCCAAGTTTTTGGGGTTTTTTTTCCCCAAAAATGTGGGAGTTGAAGTCCCTCCCCTGCCAAACCTGCCCTATAGTACCTGGGTTGCACTAAGGAGGGAAGAAACACTTAGCTTGTCCTTTGGTTGGTTTGTAGAGAGAAAGATCAGAAAATAAAAAAATGGGGAGAAAGGTAAAAAAGAAAGGAAAAAATAAAACCAGGAAAGAAATGATGAAAGTTGTTTAGCTTTGTCACAAAAGAACTGCCTTGTTCCATCAAATTTTCCAAAGTGAGGAAGGCGTACCTGATCTGCAACCAATCTTCCAAATCTTTGTTCTCAGCTAGGCTCAAATATTAAGCTGTGAGAAATAATTCAAAGACCCCCCCCCAAATATTTTATAATCTTGTTTGTTCCACCTTTAGTAAGTTATTTACCATTTGTGTTATACACACTGCCATTGTCTCAGATAAATAATGGGCCATGACATTTTGATTGTGGGAAAAGATGGAATGAAAAGATATATCAGAGGTGTTTGGTTTTAATGAGAAAAAGAAAACATACATAATAAGAAGAAAGAAAAGGAAGATAGAGGAGGTGATAATCATGTTTAACGTCTACTTCAGTGAATTGGAAATTATTATTAATATTATATCTTCTCATTTGTACGCTCCTTTTTTCTTTTTTTAATTGCAAACACCCCAAGCAAGGCAGTAAAGCCACTAAGACACAAGGGGTTATTGGGTGTGGAAGTATTAGAAAACAGAAACATTACCAAGGATCAAGAACAAAAGAAGAGTAATCAGGAGGACAGTAGAAAGTGACTGCTATTGCATTTCAATTTTTGAACATTAAAGTTAGCTGGAAAGCATGGAGCCAGAAGGGATTTCCACAAGTGAGAAGTACAAGAAAAGAAACTGTTATGGCTACATGTAGCCAACTGAACTGTAAATTGATGAGACCTCATTGACAGTCTATTAAATTCATAAAGTCTAGGTGCCATAGAGCAATATTTATTCTGTTATCTACAGAAATGTGGCACAAGGCCAAAAAAGGGGATTGGGGAAAGGACGGTCTTCTTCTGTCTTAACTATAACTTAGCTAGCCGCAAACACTGACCCAATCTTACGAAACAATATTCCTTACACCAAAACAACACATTCATTCGTACCTTCCTTACTACAACCACCATAATACCTCTTTGTCTCTATGAAAATACTAACTAGTCCCCATATTTACAATTCGTTGTCTAGGTGCCATAGAGCTCATCCAAACAATTACCATGAAAGTATTTATAGAAAAGGCACAGGGAGGGAATTTACAGCAGGAGAAAGTGACATATTTCAAGAGCAATCGTAAGTATGGATGCAGGTCATTATTAAAAACAAGAGGACACAAATGAAAAAATTAAAAATTGACAAGGTTTTCCATTTCACTGAAGCTGACATTAAACATATGGGAGTGTTATCACCTTTTCTTTCTTTTTTAGTTTTTAATCATTTCACCCCAAGCAAGGCAATAATGCCACTAAGACGCAAGGGGTTACTACAAAGGAAAGTGAATGAGAAAATTTTAGAAGTAACCAGAAACCCAATCCTAAACAAGAAACAAGAGATAAACCTCTACCCCTTTTCAAAAGACAGAGGAGGAGTGTGAACTGGACAATATGTGACCCTATCTATCTTCTCTTTCTTCCTTTTTTTTTTCCTTTTATTGTGTATGGTTTCTTTTTCTCACTAAAATCAAACAGTGTCCTTGTTTTCTTCCATCTTTCCTTGCAGAATGGTCCATTATTTAGCTGAGGCAATAGCAGGGTATAAAAAACCATGCTAACTTACTAGCTAATAAAAGAACAAGTAGAATTTTAATATGATAGTAACAGTAGCAATCGCCTGACTGCTTGGGTATGTCCCCTAGAGACTGTCACATTGTGTGTCTCTGCCTATGAGTGGAAATAGTTTGGAAGCATCATAACCAGGTCTCAAGGGAATAGATTTTTTTTTAAGTTTGAAAGATGAGGTACATCTAGATATTTAGGAACTGATCTCAACTGGAGACAGTCAAACTACCATTTGTGAAGTTAGTGTTTGCTTTTGCCAAAACCTGTCATGATATACACATTTGGCTGTGATGCATGTGCTTGGTATACTTTTATCAGACTGCGTGTCCTGATGGCTATATTGGGTTCATATGTTTGTACCCCAGGGTCACTTTGTTGGCATGCTGTCCTTTCACTCAATAATAATAATAAAAGGAAAAAAAAAAGTGTTAATTTTGGAAATGACCTAAAGAAATTTGTTTTTATTCATCTAAAATAAATTTAAATACAAAAGTGTCTCATGACTCTCCTGTATTTAAATGCCAAATATAATGCATGTAATTGTAAGATTATTTAATGAAGTTTAATATAAATAGCACTAAGTAAGTTATTTTTAATATTTCATGTTATGTTAATACACCAAAGTACAATTCTTCTCAGTGTAAGTGGACTTAGTCCAGTTGAGGTAAATTCTTTTTTTAGCAGAATTGCAAATTCAAAATCTCAGACATTTGACATTTCTCTCCAGGACGGTTTTTTATGGGTCATTCAGTATGTACTTTTTATTTCTGTATTTTTACTTTTTTTATCTTATTAAGTATTGCTTTCCTTTTTTTTTTTAAATATATAAAAATTATAATAATATATATACACACATTTAGTACTTGGTACAGTTCTTAGTTTTCAATTCTGTAACACAAGTCCACATGATTCGAAGGAGTGTTGTCTTTGCCAAGACCTACATGCTTCACTGGCTCAATGCAATTTTTAAGCATAGATCTTAGAAAGCAGTTGCAGGTGACAGTTTAGATATTTCTGAACAGGTTTGGTGTCATGCATGACATCCATATGAAAGTCTCAATCTGACGAGGTTATTTTGAGAACAGGACTTGTGTTTTTAGGTTAATGTTTTGGTTTTGTAGCAATTTGTGATGTTGGGCAAAACTACTAGCAATGGTTCAATTTCATTTTCTTCTTTACAGAATTTGTTATATATGTGTGTGTGTGTGTGTCTGTATGAAATTGTGATCATGATTTGGTCTCTGTCAAATCTTTTGTTTATTTTTTTATTCTTCTTTTTATTGCTTTTTTTTAATCTCCCCCTCTTTCCTCTTCCCCCTCTCTCTGTTCTGCTAGTTTTTTTTTTACTCCTTTCACTTCACTCATTCTTTATGTTTCTCTCTCTTGTAATAACTTTTGACATTTTCAACTTTTTGTTTTTCTCTGATGCTGAAACTTGCCCACCCTACACCAAACCATTGCATGTGCATGACCTCTCTCTCTCTCTCTCTCTCTCTCTCTCACACACACACACACACACACACACACACACACACACACACAAAGTTTAGTGAATTTATAGATACCCCCCCCCTTCCCACCAAGTGATTTTTGTTTCTTTAAGCTTGAAGTAATTATGTCTTGCCTTTTGGTTTATCCCTTGTTGGCTGTTTCATGGCAAAACCCTTAATAGTAAAAGATTACAACAGAAATAGAACACACCCACACACGCATACACACACAATCACAATTTATCATACGTTTAAACATACATAAACACATACATTATTTTATGGAATCTGACTTCTACTCACTTCAACTGCACATATAAAAAGCCTATTCTAAAAGTATCCAGCTATTAGATATTCTAATTTTCTAAGCATAGCTTAAATATGGAACAAGGATGAATGCATGTGAGAATCCAAGTCACTGTGTCCTGGGTAAGATTATAAACTACATTCAGCAACAAAGCCTCAGATCAGGAGGTTTTGTGGAGTGGGGAACCACCTCTTAATTGCTGGTGTTCCCAGATCACACTTTACCCAGGATGGTAGCACCTGTTAGGGTCCCAGCTATGGGTAAATCATTAACCCCCAAACTTGGGTCAAAACACTATGAAAGTGTAAAAATAGATTTTAATGCCATCAATACATTTTGTAAAAAATTATTACCAGCGATGAATTTTTGAAGGAAAAAAAATATTACAAGTAATACATTTTTGAAAAAAATATTACCAGCAATAAAATCTTGTCAGCATTAAATAACCCATTGAGGTTGATATGCCATAAACCAAACCAAACCAAAGTCACTACTCAGTCGTAACTGTTCTAACAAGACAAGCTACCCAGGTGTTAGATATTAGTGAAAAAAGGTCATCATCATCATCATCATCATCATCATCAGTGTCATGACCGGGTGTGGTCTTAGAATTCCTGCAGAGTTGAGCACCTGACAAGCTTCCTCCACATGTCTGGTTGATTTTCATTCATGTGTAGCATGTCTTGGGTAAAGCAGACCTAGTGGAAACCATCCCTCTCCAGGTCAGAGCACACCAGTCTTAGAACTTGAAGGCTTGTTCTGGTATCAGATACATAGCTACTGAGTCCACTGCAGAAAGCCTCCACTCTGGCCATTGACTGTCATGACCACACTGGATATACTACCATTAATTGGATCCCATGTGAAGTGTAAACTTGCTGTAGTTATTGACTATCAGCTGAACTCCTCACTGTTGAGAACCTCAGAATCATTACACATGGAATTTTGCCTGAGTCCTGAATGGCATCTTATTCAAAGTACTCCTCTTGGGACCTCATACACTTCATACAATTGAAAAAAAATACCCTGCAAAACATTATTTTAGATATCAGCATAAGCTTTCTTACCACATTCTCCTTAATCTCGTCAACATCTGAAATCTCCTCCTTTTCAAAGGGAAAAGCCAGTAACCACAGGAAACAAAAACCTGAACTGCCTGAGTAGGAAAAGATTTGGATGATGTGTTATCATAATCCCTGCAGGAGATTTTGTGAATATGAGCATAACAGAGTACATGAATCTACTCAGTGGCATCTTACTGCTGACTGAGTAATCCCCTATGAGAGTTTCTGTTCACACATATGCAGTAAAGACCCCTCTGATTGGTTATCAAGCTACATCATGGTCCCTCAACTGGTTCTTGAAATATTCAAAATGGATAGTTACTGTCTGCACACACCATATTTTCAAATACAAATGCTAATGTTAATGATAATATTAGTTGTTTCCTTATAAGGAAACATTCAGTATTCATTGATCAAGCAACCAGTAATGCTTTTGGTTGAAATTTTTTCTTAGAATAATTTTTCAGGAAAATAGGTTTCTCAAGTCCAGTAGCTGTTATTCGTCTTTCAAGTACTGACTGGAGTTTCCTCCTAACCTTTTATTTGAAGTAGTGTGGAATATCAACATCTTGATTATGTCATCATTTTCTCTTCAGCTTACATGTGATATCCATTTTAGCTGTTGCTGCTATTGGAAGTCTTCAAGTTATGCCACTTTTATGATTTGGTAGAGTTCCTTGCTTGCAATTCTGTAGCGCAATTCCACATGGTTTGAATAAGTGTGGTCATTGCCAAGACCCACAGGCTTCACTGGCTCAAAGCAATTTTTAACCATAGATTTTAGAAAACAGTTGCATACAACTGACAGTTTAGATATTTCTGAACAGGTTTGGTGCCATGCATGATATCCATATGAAAGTCTCAATCTGACAAGGGCAATTAAGAACAGGACTCGTGTTTTCACATTAATGTTTTCGTTTTGTAGCAATTTGTGATGTTGGGCAAAACTATTAGCAATGATTCAATTTCCTTTTCTCCTATACTGAATTTCTTATAACTGACCCATGCACCAAGGTATTTGAAGTGTTTAGCATCCAGTAATTTCATACCATGTGTTGTTATAGTGATTTAAGAGTAGGTATCATCACTGCTTTAATTCCAATTCCAGATTATAGTTTCTGTTTTGGAAACATTTATCTTGAGTCTTATTTCTTGGTTCTTCCCCACAAAACAGTCAGGTATTTATGGAAGATAATGTTCCAGTCTTTGTAATTATTGTGTTCAATATCAAGAGATACAACAGAAATAAAATTAAATGTTCAGTTATCTTGTTTCTACTCTGAGTTTCACACAATTACATTCATTCTTCAAGAGACTTGATTGTAAAATTCTACAATCTGTAATTCCAGAAAACTCACAGAGACACAGTAAGCAAACAAGACCGACAAGCAACTTTTGTTTAGTTATCAGGTTTTTCTTGTATATGTGCATATTCTTTTCTGGACTTAATGAATAACATAACAAAGATTAAACAAAATTACTTTGTCAGTCTTGTTCAATAAAACACGTATTAAAGGGGATTGCTACCAAATACATACATACATATATATATATATATATATATATATATATATATATATATATATATATATATATAGATGTCATATATTATGAACAATTATTTTAATATACACTCCTGGTCAAAATCTTAAGACTAGATACAAAAGGGTTAAAAAAAAATATAAATTACTGTTACTTTAATCAAAATATATTTGTGAAACATTTACATTTAATTAGAAAATGTAGTTTATCAACAAACAAGTGAAAATTTTAAGCTTTTAATTGATTAATTTAAACAAACATTGAAAAAAGGATTTTTTGGGGGGTTGGTCATAAAGATAAGACCATGTGTGAAAAAAACAAATTACTAGACAAAAATTTTAGAACTATTAAGTGTGCTCATAGCTTCAAGCATGTAGATATCTATGTAGCTCATTTCCAGCATTAAATTTCAGATTTTAAAATGGCTAAGGGTAAAATTTTAACAAAGTTCGAACAGGGCAGAACTTCAAAGACGTGGTCTTTCGCAACAACCCATTGCAAATGATATTGGCCATAGCAGAACTGTCATTGCTAACTTCATTAAAAATCCGGATGCGTATGCTTCTAAAATATCAAGTGGTTGCCCCCAATAAAATCTCACCATCTCTAGACAGACACATTAGGCAAGAAGTTAAGAGAGATTCATGCCTAACATCAAATCAGATAAAGACGAATACAGATGGTAAATGCAGCTCCCGAACAATTCGACAGCATTTAAATAAGAAAGGGTTTAAGAACTTGAAACAGCTGCAGAGGCCTCGCCTTCTTCTTCACCATAAAACCTCCCATTTACAATTTGCTTCCGATTATCAAACTTGGGATGTGGATAAATGGAAGAAAGTGTTGTTTTCAGACAAGAAAAAATTCAATCTTGATGGCCCAGACAGTTTTTAGCATTACTGCCATGCAAAAGATATCCCAAAAGAAATTTTTTCAACATGACACAGTGGAGGTGGATCAATCATGATCTGGGGTTCATTTTCATACAATGGAACTCTTGAGTTACAGGAGGTAAAAGGCCATCAAACAGCTGCTAGTTACACTGACATGTTACAAAAGGCATCACTAATTACTGAAGGCCCTCATCTATATGGAGAAAACTGGATTTTCCAGCAGGACAATGCTGCAATCCACAACACTATCCAGATTGAAACCCAATCAAGAATGTTTGGGGATGGATGGCAAAGGATGTTTATAAACATGGATCACAATTTCATATTGTGGATGCTCTTTTTGCTGCAGTTTATGCATCCTGAGTGAGCACCCCAAGCACCCTCATGCAGAAGTTAATAATGAGTATGCCAAAGTGAATTTTCAAAGTAATTTGCAAAAATGGAGGAAATACTGAGAATTAAATTGTTGTTGTGACTTATTTGTTCTGTATTTGCCATTTTTATTTAATGGTCTTATCTTTATGACCAAACAAAAAAATCCTTTTTTCAATGTTTGTTTAAATTAATCAATTAAAAGCTTAAAATTTTCACTTGTTTGTTGATAAACTACATTTTCTAATTAAATGTAAATGTTTCACAAATATAAAGAACTAAACAAAATGAACACAAAACGATCAGCTTTAAAAAAGCACTCGTAACTGGAAAAACCGAATGAAAAAAGAATGTTAACAACAAATACTTTTCCACACCCAACACAGTTCTGCGGAATCAGAATCAACGTTGAGTTTAAACAAACGAATGAGCCAATTGGAGTAAAGTGTCATGCAGATTTAAATTTTTCCCACTTGTGACAAATGCAAATATTGATTTTTTTTGCATGCTAGCATGCTAGTTAACAATCATGTCAGTCAGATGTTGGCTCTCATGATGGCCAATAGAATCTTCATGCCTATTCGTGGTAGCCAGCTATAGGCTCTCACTCTGGCCAGTAGAAAATGGCCGCAAACTACATGAAAACTGCCATAGAAGCATGAAAAAATCAATTATTTCCACTATCGATGGGAGTTGGGAAATACAAAGTTGGTCTTGGCCTTCCACTAACCTGGAGCAGGTGCATGTAAATTGTGGTGCAAATCCTTTGAAAATTGTGGTCGTGCATTCATTACACAGACACACACACATCCTGCCTTATATATATATATATATATATATATGATAAAATATAGTTTAATATAGTAAGGTTAGCTGTTTTAAATTTTTTTATAATAGACAATTAACTTTATCCACAAGTTTTATTAAAGACAATTGACAAGGTATTGTGATTAAACTTTTGATTCAATTTTTCTTGAATTTGTACAAGTATTTTCTTTTCTGGACATATAATGTGTAAAAATTGTTCAAATGTTCTAAATATCTGAGCACTTTTAGCTATTCTATCAGCCATTACCAATGGTGTTTTTTTTTAACTGAATATGTATACACCTATTCTTAGACATTCTCATAGAATCCAGTAATAACAAATTCACTACTTGATTATACAAAAAAAGCCTTAGTAGAAAACTCATGCTACTTTAATTTTATGAGCGAATGTCCTCTTAGATATAAAATAGGCATTATAAAATGTTTTCTTAAGAGAGCGAGTGAGAATTCATCCTCTCATCCATTATTCTTTAAAGAACTCAATGACATTAAACAGACACTAGTTAATGACTGCTTCGTAGATAACCAAATTAGATTATTTTTTCTAAAGTAAGCAACAGCAAGATTGAACAGACAGAAAAAACAATATCAACATTTTCTATAAAAAATCAAATACAAAACATTATTATTAAGAACTGCACAACAGAACAAGAAAATTAAGTTAATTATCTATTATTAAAAAAATTTAAAAAAGCTAACCTCATCAACAATAACAACTCACCTGCAAGATCCAAATTACACCATATTTTAAAACTATATTTTATCATATATATATATATATATATATATATATATATATATATATATATGAGAGAGAGATAATGAACAGACTGAGATAGATGATAAACACTTAGATAAGAAACCCAAATAGATAGAAAATAAACCCACATAGATAGATAGATAGATAGATAGATAGATAATAAACAGATATAGATAAATATATATTAACACTGCACAATGACCTGGACTGTAGATGGCATTGAAATTAGAAAATGACATTCACCATACAGTCTTAATTCCACATTGTCATATAGATATTTTTATTACTTCAAACATTATTTTTAATGGATACCCATATTTGAGTAGGCACTGTTTTTTTAAAAGTGTTTATTTCATTTTCTTTTTTATGTTTTCATGCGTGTACAGGCCAGTAGATGATATTAGCACTTTTTAAAAAACAAAACATTTACTCAAATATGGCATCCACTAATATCAGAAGTAATAAAAATGTCAGATTAAAAAATAAAATCCATTAATTCTTTGTACAGAATATATATGTATATGTATTTGTATATATATATGTATATGTATATATGTATATATATGTGTATATATATGTATATATGTATATATATATATGTATATATATATGTATATGTATATATATATGTGTGTATATCTCTCTCTCTCTCTCTCTCTATATATATATATATATATATATATATATATATATATATGAGAATATTTAATAATGAAATCTATTTTTCTTATTAAGAAACAATAATGTTTATTCATAAATTCAACCTTGAAATATTTAATGCGCCTAGAAATGAAAAACTTTTGATATATAAAAAATGTTACCAAAGAATCCAAGGCCAGACGACACAAATGTCACATAGCTTGTTACAGGAATCTACATTTGAAGCTACAAAGGTCAACCAAATAAGTCTGGTGTTTTTATGAGAGAGGACTCTAAGTTGATGATAATGACATTTCAATTCCAATGCCAGGCTTGAAACCAAGGTCACAGTCTGATGAAGATTGTATTGGGAGAATATAATTAGTTAACCTTTTAACACTCTGCATTATTCACTACTTTCCTTTCCACTTCATTGTTTTTCAAAGCTCCTCTACTGCACTACTTAATTTTCTGTTGCCATAGAAGGATATGACAACACAACTGTAAAATTCAAACATGCTATCATTCATTCATTCATCTGAGTCACTTGCAGTGGTAGGTTAAAATTTTTGCTCTGCATAGAAAATCACCTCCAGTGTGTTAAATGTTAAATGTATGAAGATAAATATATATATGCGCAATAGATAGTTGCATAGTATAGTCTGGCACAAGGCCACTGTAGTAAATTACTCAGTAATGATTGAACTCATTACATTCATAATGGTCTGATAATCTAGCTTGCACATAGTTGTTCTATAGCAGTAGCCTCCTATATGTCTCATCTATGTATGTGTATATATGTGTAGAAATGAGATAAAGTGGAAAAGCTTTTTAATGACAACATGTTTCACTTTCATGTGCTAGGTAGATGTCTTCAGGACAGAATAAAAGAAAACTATATGCTTTAGTATTAAAGCCATTTTTTTGTTATTGCTTTTTAATCATTTCATCCCAAGTAAGGCAATAAAGCCACTAGGATGCAAGGGGTTACCAGGTATTACAGAATACGAGAGAAACTATTCTTAACGAGAGAGGACAATAAAAGAAAAAAAATTAAAAAGACAAGATAATGACTGACATTGCATCTAAATTTTTGAAAATCAAAATTGATTGAGATGCAAGAAGTCAGAAGGGAGTTCTACAAGCAAGAAGTGCAAAAGAAGAAACAGTTAGCATAAAACTTATGATGACATCTAGCAGCCATTTCAAGAGTAAAATGATGAGACCTTGCCACCAAACTAGTATTGCATCGGAACAATTACCATGAAAGTATTTACAGAAAAAGCACAGGGAATCTACATTACTGAAGTCAAGATGCAAAATGACTGAAGCTGAGATGCAAGATCAGACCAATAATGTTGCCAATTCTTCTTTGGATTTTATCAAAAATCTCTAAAAATATAGCAGGAGGTGTGTATATATATATATATATATATATATATATATATATATATATATATATATATATAGTTTGCTAGCTTAATGTCTTCTGGTTGGTATGTAAGAACAAAATTCTGTGTTTTTTTTTGTATTAAAGCCATTAATGTCTGTTGAATATGAAATTATTAGTTATTAATAGCTCTATTATATCTACTATTAACTTGTAGAAATAAAGGATTAAATTTTTATCTTTATCTTAAACTACACCTAAAAAGATTTATGTAATCCCAGATTTTTACTCAGCCTAACTTGGTCTGCCTTAAAGTTAAAGGAAGATTATTACATCTATCTCTCAAATAAGGGAGTTCCTGCTGACTTAGTTTCTTCTTTTTCTTTTTCTTTTTCTTCTTCTTCTTCTTATTATTCTCGTGTCCTTTCTTGGAGTAAGCAATCATGGCTCTCACAACTTCCTATCCTTTCTACTTCTTAGTATTACTTTATTTTTTTTTACCAATCTCCCACCCTATTCCAACCTCCCTTCACTCAAGCTCGTCAGGCAGGTGACCCACTGCCTTCCACTGTCTTTCTTGTCTTTAATATCTCCTGTGAGTATCAAATTCTCCAAGCCTTCTTACCTCATTATGTGTGTGGTAATAAAATAAGCACTTCCTATTTCCCCTCTTGCTTGTAACCACTCATCGCAAAAAAAAATAAACGTTTTTCATCATTAAAGCTGAATGAGTCAAATAAAGTTTCATAAGCCATCACTTAAAGTTGCTCTGCTACAATCATATGTCTCAGAAATTCCATCTGTCTCATTCAACATCCAAACATTCCTCCTCTGCTAGAACGGGGGGGGAGGGTCACTAACACTGATAGGAAATATATGAACTCTTTGGTTGCCATCTAACACTAACAGGTTATTGTACACGCATTTAGGGTGATTGTATAACAAGGTTCTTTGCAACTTTCTTCCATTTTTGCCTTAACAACCACAATTAACTTTCCTAAATAATCATGTCCCCCCCTCCCCGCAGACTATGCCACTCTCTCTTTTTGTTACACTCATAAATTCTTGTGTCACTTTCATACCCCTCTCCTTTCTTTTAAACCAGTTTTCATCTTTGCTGTACAGAGGAGGGAGGGGGACACAAAAAAATTCCCTGACAGGGTCTCAAGGACTTTTATCAGGGTCAACCCAGTTCATTTCAGAGGGGATGGAAAGCAAGTAATGCCTAATTTAAATTTGGCATTCATTTTCTTTCCTACTCCCCTTTTTTCTTCTTATATTTCTACATTTTTTACTTTAGTCTTTCTCTTTCTCTCTCCATTGCTTTATTTTCTTTTTCCATCATTCCCTCTCTCTCTCATTCTTTCTGTTTCCTTGTTTTTCTATTCCTTCCTTCTCTCTCTTTCTCTCCCATTCCCCTCAATTCTGTTTTTTTTTTTTTTTTTTTTTTTCCTTTCACTCTCCTGAGGTTCATTTTGTTGGCTTGGCTGTGAGTTCAAATGTTTTGCATTTCTACAAACTGAACCAGACAAATTGCAAAACTTCCCTAGTGTATTCTGACTACAGTAGAAATGAGTTAATTTTGGATTGAGTTCTCAGACTAGTCTCCCATGAAGAAGGTACTGAAAAATTCTCAGCATAACTGAGAAATCCTTCCAAAAAATTTTTTTTCTTTGGTCGTTTGGTCATATTTTGGGAAGGGTGGTGGCAGAGCAAGAACCACACCAGCATTTGTTTTTACATCTGCATCTTGAAAAAAAAATTATTTTTGTTTCATGTATTCAAAGAAGAAATCCAGTCCCATTACTTTTCCAAAACATCTTGTATATTGATCCCTGTAACCTAGAAGGAATTCTGAAATGATTATTTAATCTGTGGAGATAGACGCTTTTTGTTCCACTCCATAGACATTGGCAATGGGATGAGAACAGTTTACTTCTGTAGATTAAATAAAGGGTTCAGTTCAGAATTCCCTGTAGGCTACCCAGATTGATATATACCTGATGAAGGCCAGTGGGCACAATGGCTGAGTTGTTGTGATAACAACAACAAAGATGAGGACAACAGTTTACAAGTAAATAGTGCAAATAAGCATCCAAATGATTCTGAGTGTTTGTGGTTGGGTATTTCTTGATCTTGCATTTTAAAGCCTTATAATAGACAACTAATGGTTGTCACTTTTAAGGTTTTACTTCAATGGACAAGTTATCAATTTTTAAATGCCTAAATCAGTTTGAGCCAGTAGAATTATTGTTTTATTTCCTCCCACTTCCCTACAATTGCTTTGAGACTTAGTTTAATAGGTCACCTGCTAAGAAAGCTCATTCATTGTGTTGTGCAAGAAAAAAATCTATCTTACATATCTATAAGTCTACCATTCATCCATGGTTAGAATATTGCTGCCATATATGGTCTGGTGCCCTTGCTATTTATCTTGTGCTCCTTGATAAAATCCAAAGAAGACTCAGCAATATTACTGGTTCTGATCTGGCAGCTCGACTTCAGTCACTTTTCTACTGCCATAATGTTGCCTTTCTGTGTCTCTTCTATAAATACTTTCATGGTGATTGTTCAGATGAGGTCTTCGCTATGCTACTTAAACTTTCAAGCACAGTACTAGACTGGCATCAAGATTTCATCAATTTACATTTGAGCTGGTTAGATGTAGCCATAATTTCTATGCTAACAGTTTTTTTTTTTTTGCACTTCTTGCTTGTGGAACTCCCTTCCAGCTCCCCAAGCTCAAGGAGATCATCAAGGGGGACCCATTTTGAAGGTGTGGAGGCTATTAAGAGGGCGGTAATGACAGAGCTGAAGGGCATCCAAGAAGAGTCTTTCCAGTCATGTATAGAAGCATGGCAGAGAAAGATGAAAACATGTATTAGACTCAAGAGTGGGGAATTTCTTTGAAGGGGAAATCATGTAGTTTGTTGTTTGGAATGAAAATAAATCGTTTGTGATACCAGTCCAGTTACTTTTCAGACAGACTTTGTAAACCTGAAGAAAACCAGAGGATATGACAGCCAAAATGTGATAACAACAACAAAGATGAAGACAATAATCCAAATGTAAATAATTGTAACTCCTCATCCCAGAAATTCTACATCTGCACAATATATTGTTTTTCTTTTGAGGTTAGAGCTTTTTTATGACCCATGGGAGACTTTATATGTCTGAAATGGAAAAATAAATATTAATAACTATACTACTATTATATATATTTATTTTCAATATGATGAAAAACACTTGAGTTATAAAATTTTATTCAACTAAAGAACTTACTGCAAATATTTCTAATTAAAAACTGATATCTACAGTATATATTTAAATATCTTTATCATGTAATATAAGTATATCCCTAAAATTATGCCAATTCTGTAGATAATTTTTATGTACACTTAGCTTGTTTTCATAATAAATTCTGACATTCTAAAATCAATTTATTAAGAATAATTTTACGAATGAGAGATATTACAAAGCCTAAAGAGTTGCAGGAGAGACTATGGGAAGAATTGTAGCTGATGGATGGCACACGAGTCAATACCCGTTCAGTATTGACTGGGTCATCATAGTGAAGGGGGATGATGTTATAAGACCCAAAACCACTAATGATCATCACCTAAGATGACTGCATGAGCATTGAACAGATATATTTCATGAAAAAAACAAGCTAAAACTTACATGATATTTTGCTTATATAAATTAAGGGCTAAAATCCAAAGAAGAATCTGCAATGTTATTGGTCTTGAACAGGCATCTTAGCTTCCAGCCATTGTAACATAGCTTCCTTGAACCTTTTCTGTAAACATTTTCATGGTAATTGTTCTGATGAACTTTCCTCTGTGGTACTACAATTTGTACATATAAGAGCTAGTTAGGACTACATAGACATTTTGAGGTATTATAGTGGCTGTAGTAAGAATGGTAAGAATATGTTGTTTTGGTGTAAGAAATTGCAGCTAGCTAAATTTAAGATATGACAGGTTGAAGATCAGCTTTTACCCTATGCCTCCTTTTAGCCTTGTGCCACTTTCTTGTATTATATCAAAATAAATATTACTTTCCTCTATGGTACCTAGACTCTATGAATTTGTGCAGTATTAGATTGGTGGCAATGTCTGATAGTTTTACAGTTGAAATGGCTAAATGTAACTGCAAGTTCTATGATAACAGTTTCTTCTCTCGGACTTCTTGCTTGTGAAACTCTCTTCCCACTTCTGCTTCTCAGTCAAGTTTGATTTTCAAAAATTTAAATGCAATATCAATCATTATCTTCTGCCTTCTTAATTCTTGTTCTTTTATTGTTCTCTCTCCTTAATATAGTTTTTTTTTCTCATATTCTCTCAAACTCAGTAACCCCTTACATCTTAGTGGCTTTATTGCCTTGCTTGGGGTGAGATGATTAAAAAATATATGAAAATTTTGCCAATATCTGTGGTTAACAGTTTTTTTGTGAAAGCATTGATTTGCATCATTGTATATTGATTTATAAAAACACTTCTACAAACCTGGGCAGAGTTTTTTTTTTTGCATTTCACTACAGGATTTTAGAATATATATAATCTATAATTTGCAGATGCTGTATTTGATTCTCATGAACAGAGAAAGTAAAATAAGAATTTTCATCCTCTTTTGATTTTTTAACGGCATTTATCAAGTATATTTTATTATTTTATGCTGATATTTTGGAGATTAGGAATTATCATTATTATATGCCTTGCTATTCAGACCAGCATCCTCATCTTGGTTGTTATTATCCCAATGTTTCAGCTGTTGTACCCTACAGTCTCCTTTTATCATACTTGGTAACCTTCACTGAATTTTGAATCGACCTCTTTATTCAATCCATAAGGGTTTATTGTTCTCATTTTGCTTTCTATGCTTGGGGATATTTCTGTGGAAATATCCTGGTTTGATGGAATAAATGAACAAGTGACAAAAATGACTTGTAAATTTTAATGACTCCAAACAAAACTGCTCTAATTTAACTGCCATAGAGAAACTTCCCTGCCCACCATTAGCATATGGCTCATGCCCGACTCCAGGAGTGTGTCTTACTGCACCTTCTTGGCCTCACATTTTCAACTGACTTGAAGTAGAACAAATAAATTTTTTTTTTTTTTTTTTTAAGCATTTCACCCCAAGCAAGGCAGGAAGCCACTAGGATGCGAGGGGTTACAGAAAATTTGGAGCAAGATCAGATAGGAGTGATAGAAGAAAGAATGAGGAGAGGGGTAGTGGATAGATCAAGGCAACTGGAAATGTCGATTGACATTACATTTGAATAGCTGGAGATTATAGCTCTCAGGGAAACTGGAATAGGGAAGGGAGTTCCACAGGCGAGAGGTGCGAGACATGAAGCTATTGGAGTAGAAGAGATGGCTACATTTAGGAGTTTCGACAGTGAAAGGGTGAGAGTGGGATGCCAGCCTCGTAGGGTGCTTGAATTCATGAAGTCTGGGAACCAGTGAATGCAGATCCTCGGAGCAATTACCATGAAAGTATTTGTAAAAAAGACAGAGAGAGGCAACGGCGAATCTGTGAGAGAGCGACTGTAGACAAGATGCCAGAACAGGGCCAATTATATTGCATATCCGCCTCTGGAACTTATCAAGAACCCCGAGGCAAACAGAAGGGACTCCAGACCATATATGGCAGCAATACTCCATGCAAGCGCGAATTGTTGATTTGTAGATCTGGAGGATCAATTCCGGGGAGAAAAATTTCCTGGCGCGGCACAGGGAGCCAACTTTCCTTGCGGTGGACAAAGCAATTGACTCAATGTATTTGTTCCATCTCAGGTCAGCAGTCAACGTGAGACCGAGCAGCCGCAGAGAGTTGCTCTTGAGAAGTTGAGCATCAGACATTCTAATGGAAGTCAGGGAAGGATCTCTGTGGTGATTAATAGAGAGCAGTTTTGTTTTTGAGGCATTAAAGTTGACCAGCCAATTCCTGCCCCAGTTCACAAACGATTGGAGGTCCTTTTCGAGATGCACGGCCAGGTTATTTGTTAGTGAAACTAGATTTGTTTATGAGGCAGGAATAAATTGTGGTGCCATCCGCGTAGATGCCAACTTGGGAATTTATGGCATCAGGAAGGTCATTTATGTAGATAAGGAATAGAGTGGGGCCTAGGATGGAGCCTTGAGGAACACCTGCATTCGTGGGATAGGAACTGGAGGAGAATCTGTTGAGAATGACCTTCACTTAACGGTTTGACAGGAATGATTGTATTAGGTCAAACAATCGACCTGTAATGCCATAACCCTAGAGCTTGTGAAGAAGGCCAGCATGCCAAACCCTATCAAATGCTTTGGAGATGTCTAGGGCCATGGCACAAGCTTCCCTGTTATTTTGAAGAGCTCGGTAGACAGTTTCAGTGATGGCCGTAAGCACATCAGCTGTAGATTGGGCAAAGCAGAAGCCATATTGCTTGTCTGAGAGCAGATCATGGAATGTGAGGTGGTTAACCACCTCTGTATTGATTAGGGCTTCAAAGACTTGAATCAATAGATGCATCTCCTGCAAGGAAAGTTGGTTCATTGTGTTGTGCCTGAAGGTTTTTCTCATCAATCTTGCATATTTATAAATCTACCATTCGTCTATGCATTGAATTCTGTTGCCATATTTGGTCTGGTGTTCCTGCTGTTCATCTTGAGGTTATTGACAAAAAAGGATCTGCAATGTAATCAATCTTGACTTGGTGTCTTAACTTCAGTCACTTTCTCAAAAAATGTGATGTGACCTCCCTCTGTCTTTTCTACAAATATTTTCATGGCAACTGCTCTGACGAGCTTTTTTCCCTGGTGCAACGACTATCTGAATTTAAGCATGCTACTAGATTGGCATTTAGGTCCCACCTTTTTACCATTGAAATATTTAAAATGAAACTGCCACTTCAACTCCAACAGTTTCTTTTTTGCACTTCCCAACAGTGGAACTCCCACCTGCTTACTTGCTTCTCTGAAAAGAACAATTTTCAAAAATTAAAATGCAATGTCAATCGCCATCTTCTATCATCTTGATCCTCGATCAGCTTTTATCCTTTCCTCAATACCCCTATAACCAGTATTTTCTCTCACTTTCACTCTCTGTAACCCCTTGAGTACTAGTGGTACTCCCACCTTGCTTGGGGTGAAATGATTAAAAAAAAAAAATCTTAAGGGTTTTACTCTTTATTAAGAGGATGATTGGGGTCAGACCACTTGCGTGTATGAAGGGTTTGTATCTTTATACGATCTGTTAGCAGCCCTTCTTAAACTTTTTCCTTCATGACTCCATTTTTCATGATGAGATTTTTTTGTGACCCCAGGCGTTAACCAACTACACTGAAAATACATATGTTGTCACTGTACTAGTTGCAACAGCACCGCCACACTCACGTTTTATTACTGCCTCACTTGCGTGGCACACAACATTAAATATTGTGATTTTGTGAAATAACTTAGTGAAATTCAAGTGTTTTGTAACCCCAGCATTTTGCTTCATGGCCCCATTTGGGATCACTGCCCATAGTTTAAGAAGTGCTTTTTTAGATGATGGTTGCTCATTAATCATATAATGTGATTCAGGAATGTTTCCATTTCCTTAAGAAACATTATAATCTAGTTTACACGATCTGTAAGTCATAAATCAGTTCAAGAGAATATAGAATGTATATCTTAATTTTAATTCTATTTGGAATACAAGTGGATGTTAAGAGAGATTTGTTCTTTACAGACACTGCCAAACCAAGACCTGTATTAAATAGGAACTGGATGTTCATTCAAAGATTAAAGTTTGTGGCCAAGGGAGACACATTCAGTTACTTGTCGAACTGGTTAACTTGAAAGGAGCATGATCTTTATTAGTCACTATACACTTGGTTTTAGATATGTTTAAAATCAGATCAACTTCCTCTGCAGTTTGGCAAAGGTATTGATAAATTTCTGTATTTCTTGGCTTAAATCATTCACACCAATAATATCTGAGGTTTGAAAAGAGATGACCACTAATTGAAAAGCCTGATTTGTCTTTGGATTCTGTTTGGTGTATAATTGAAGTGATTATAGTGTAGAAGAGAAGTACAGATAGAATATCTCCCTTGTTTCACCTCTTTTGAAATGTCTACAGAATGTGAAATGCCAATGTCAGTCTTGATGCATGCCTTAACATTTATCATACATCAATTTAAGAAAGTTTACAATTTTATAATATTAAGTCTAATTTTGTATGTAGCCTCTAAGTCAGTGGTTTCCAAACTTTTTTTCTGGGCCACATTTTCCGAATGAAAATTTTCTCATGCCTCACCAAATTTTATGTAATAAAAGTATATTTAAAAATAAAAAAAATACAGAGAGAGGGTTAAAGAGAGATAAATGCAAATTTGAAGTCAGAATATTATTATTGATAACTCTCTCCTCCAATTTTCAGACCCTAGTTACTATATTCTTAATACTTGATATAATGCAAAAATATCACAATGATAAAATCGGTTAATAATTATTTATAACTATTTATACTAGGACTCATACATGCAATTACAAGTAATCCATAATAATATTTTAAATTTTGAAATCAATTTATTTTTGGCATCATTTTTTAAACTTTTCTAAATCTTTGATTGTTTTCAATCATTCCATTTTTTCCACTGTACCTGTAACTGTTTTCCACTTCAAATCTCTTCCGCTGCACCTTTCCACTTCACCTGCTATCCTCTTCATGCACCTGTTTTTCAACCTCATCCTCCCGCTGCACCTGCTATCCTCTTCCGCTTCACCTGCTATCCTCTTCCTGTGTACCTCTTCCTCTTCCACTTCACCTGCTATCCTCTTCCGCTGCACCTGCTATCCTCTTCCACTTCACCTGCTATCCTCTTCCGCTGCACCTGCTATCCTCTTCCACTGTACCTGCTATCCTCTTCCGCTGCACCTGCTATCCTCTTCCGCTGCACCTGCTATCCTCTTCCAATGCAATCCTCTTCCATGCACCTGCTATCCTCTTCCTTCACCTGCTATCCTCTTCCACTTCACCTGCTATCCTCTTCCACTGCACCTGCTATCCTCTTCCCACTGCACCTCCTCTTCCCCTGCACCTGCTCCTCTTCCACTGTTATCCTCTTCCATTCCATTCACCTGCTATTCTTCCACTGATTCCGCTGCTATCCTCTTCATCCTCTTCCATATCCTCTTCCATGTGCTATCCTCTTCCACCTGCTATTTCTTCCACTGCACCTGCTAAAAAACACTACTCTTCCTGTAAACAAAATGGTTTCCTCTTCCTGTACCTGCTGCTACCTAGGTATCCTCTTCCGCTTAAGCTATCCTCTTCCACTTCATTACCTGCTATCCTCTTCCACTGCACCTGCTATCCTCTTCCACTTCACCTGCTTATCCTGCATCCTCTTCCACTTCACCTGCTAAAAACCTGCTATCCTCTTCCGCTGCACCTGTATCCTTCCACTTCACCTATAACCTGCTATCCTCTTCCACTGCACCTATCCTCTTCCACTTCACCTGCTATCCTCTTCCATGCACCTTTCCTCTTCCGCTGCAACTGAATGACTATCCTCTTCCGCTGCACCTGCTAGGTATCCTCTTCCGCTGCACCTGCTATCCTCTTCCGCTGCACATATGAGATGTGCTGCATTAAAAAATGGTATTGAATTAAGGTGCTATTAAAATGTGCTAACTTAATGCATAAAAAGTATATAAGTGATTTACAACTGAATGACAATATTACCAGGTTTGTATTTGCAGTCAATTAAAAAAATGAAAACAAAAGAAGATAACTACTAAAAATTCTAAAGCATAATGTCAGTTATTTACTTATTTGGATGTGAGAAAGAAAACTTGGTGTAAAAAAAGACCCCCTTCTGTACATAATCCACAAAAGCTAGTATAAGCTGCAAAGGGGGGGGTGAATTCAATTTTTTTTTTTTTCCAAATCATAATTCTCTTTCAAAAGGTGAAAGTTAAGGATAATGAGATTTAGTCATATCAAATGCAAAGTGGATTAACAAGGAATTTAAACATTAAATTTTTTTTTCTTTTAATTTATAATCCTTTATCATTTATTGCCACACTGTACATCTACGTCTTGTGATATTTTACATATTGCCTCAGACACCGACATGCAACATATGGGGCTATGAAAGAAAAAGAACAGTGTAGTGCATTAGCATCATTCTTTATAGTCTAATGAATTTAAAATCAAATATAAAAAAAAATTCTATAGTAATTTTGTAATGTTGATTCCTCTTGTTAATTCAATGAGATATCAACATTTGTTGGATTATTTAATGTTGAATACCAGCCTTACAGGAGAAAAATTACAGAAAATTAATAGATAGATAGATAGATAGATAGATAGAGGTCTGGATTACATTAAAATCAAAAAGGTAGATATAGTACCACTTTACACTAGAGTCAAATAGGTAAAAGTAGGCCCACTTTGCGCTAATGTTAAAAAGGTAGACATAGGCCCACTTTACACTAATGTTAAAAAAGTACACATAAGCTCACTTTATACTAATGCGAAAAAGATATACATAAGCCCACTTTACACTAATGTTAAAAGGTAGACATAGGTTTGGTTTGTATCAGTGGAAAAGAAATAGACATAAGTCAGGTTCATACTAGAGTCAGAAAGGTAGACATTGGCCCCATTTACACTAGAGTGAAAAAGGCAGATATAGGTCTTGTCTGCATGAGAGTCAGAAAGGTAGACATAATCTGGTTTGCACTAGAGTAGAAATAGATATAAGAAAAAAAGTGTTAGAATTTTAGAAAAAGACATGGATTCAAAGATAAAAAAGATTACATCCTTTAAAAAAGGGAAAAACTTAGAAGCAAAAAATTACACAAGGCAGAAAATATAAAATGCACTCAACTCCATACTTAACTGAATACTCAATAATAGGACATCTCTGTATGAAGGAGTTTTCATGTTTTCACAGGTTGTTATCTCGAAAGCCTTTTGTAGTACTTTGCTGAAAAGTTAAACTTGAAAGTTTGTTCAGTCTAAATTCTTTTCAGGAAGGCACAGAAAGGAATGTTCTGTCCTGGGGTTTGAATCTATTGAATCTGTCAGCTCTTTCTTTTCCCATGTTGATTTATGACCCCCTCAGTTAGACCATTCTTCTTGAAGCTTGAGCGTTAATGCTTCCATCACTACTGTTAATTGCTTTCCTGTCAACAGTTCATTCTTTCTTTGCTCTTTATCTGCTCATAGTAGTCCTTTTTATTGAATTTCACAAATCTCATCTCTTGTTGGCCAATATATACAAAACCTTTCTCCAAGAATTCAAAAAATGAATTGGAAACAAATCAAATAATTTTGTCGGTATCAACTACTTGAGCCAAAAAAGCCATAAAAATGTAACAATTTTTACACAAACCATCTGGCCTTCAGAAAAATGCACTTCTCTCAAAAAACATGTATTAAAAAAAGCCATAGATGATTATACATTTACAATTCTAACATTTTTAAAATAATAAAAATAAAATTTTCATAAGCTCACATCTCTGACAAACATGGAGCTAGACATTTGTTTTAAAACACGGCTTAAAAAAGGTGACCTCTGTGTATGTGGTGTTTGTTGAAGAGACAAGTTCCCTACAGAAAATGACTGACCTTTTGTCAAATTTTGTTTTTTTTTAATAGGATATTAAATAAAGATTGCGTTATCATTTCTTTGTTAGATTCTAGAGAGGGTCAACATAGGAAGAGACTTTGATCTTATACTTGTCGACACTTTGGGGTGTTTGATGAATGGGACAGATGTACTAGTGACCAGTGATTTTTAAAGTAGATTTTCTGACCCACTGTACTAGGAAGATTTATGTAAAATTCTTTAATCTCTCATTTCCTCTGATATTATTTTTGGTGAGACAAAGTTGATTTTAATAAATATCTCTCTTGATTCTTTGCTCTCTTCCTTTCTTTATTTCTTTCTTATTTTTGTTTCCACTCTTATTAATCTTTTTTCTCTCACTCTTTCACGCCACGTTCTTCTGTCACTTTTATCATCCTTTCTCATAGACTTTTTTGCATGCGTTCCTTAAAACCAATCCATTTTTATTCTATTCATTTGTAACTCTTAGTTGTTACTTTTATTTTAATGTATTTTTTTCATCTCTTTCTTTCTTCCTCTTTTCTTTTCTTAATTTATCTCTTGCCTTTTTCTTTCTTTTCTATTCACTTTGCTTAGTGTATCTGCTGCTTTCTTTCTTTCTCTTATCTTTTCTTAGTGTATCTTTTGCCCTCTTTCTTTCTCTTCTCTTATCATTTCTTAGTGTATCTCTTGCCATCTTTCCTTCTTTATCTTTTCTTAGTGTATCTCTTGCTTTCTTTCTTTCTTTCTCTTATCTTTTCTTAGTGTATCTTTTGCCCTCTTTCTTCTCTTTTCTCCATGTATCTCTTGCCATTTTTCTTTCTTTCATCTTTCCTTAGTGTATCTCTTGTCTTCTTTCTTTCTTTCTTTCTTTTTGACTCTCAACATATATCTTGCTTACTTTTTTACTTTCTATCTTTTTCAACATTTCTCTTTGTATTTCAATTATTTTTTAACCAATTTTTTATTTTATTTTTTTAACTTCAGATTTGTTCCTGTTGGAGAAATTGCTCTTGTTCCAGATTCAAATAATTGTCAACCAACTTTGATTTAAGCAAAGAAGAACTCAAACCCATTGACATCAACACGAACAAATGTAATCTTGAATTTATCATCTCCCACTTTCAAGTGAATGTGAAGATGCCTTCATATTATTCATTATTTTTTTAACCATCAATGAAGTTTGTGATATTTTGATTCATGCACCAATAAATTTTTCTACAGAATATTGAAAAATAATTTCTTGTTTATTTTTTTATTTCAATTTCAAACTTTAACAAAATATTTATTGGATGCTTCAAATTTTTAAAATACACTCTAATGATTTTTAACATACTTAGAATTCTACCAGACCACCAGAAGTTGTATAATTATAATTCAATTATATACACATCTGACCCACAGATTGCTTGCACATTTTTTGCATTTCTACAGCATCATCAGTTGTTATAAATTTATGTTAAACTCATGCCACACACAATGCCACCTTTGACTGTCCAATTAGTCTGACAATTGCATGAAATCCAAATGGTTGCTTGTAATTTTGTCCAGATTAAAGGAGGTATCAGATCATTAGTTGCTGGAGCATCAGTGGTGCACCTGTACTTAATTTTTCAAATATCATTTATTTTTTTAATTAATTAATTTTTAACATTTTAATTTAAAGTAGATATAGATAAATCAAAACATTTTAATTATTTTAATTCTTTAATTAATTAAATTCATTTTTTTTTCACTTTTTATAAATTTTAATTTTTAATTTAAAACATCATTCAATTTTTAATTTAATTTCTTTCTGAATTATTTTTAATTTTAAAAAAATAATTTAAATGTTTAAAATTTAATTTATTATTTTATTTAATTCTTTTAATTAATTTCTTCATTTGCAAAAATTATTCTTAAATTTTTTATAATGAATTGTTGAGATTATGAATATTTACTCAGATATGAAAATGTTTTTAATTCAACTGTCATTTTTAAATAAGTAAAGACCTTTTGATACTCAGTTTTCACCATCTCTTTCAAAGAAATAAGTTTGAAAAAGACAGAAACTAGGTGTGAGGACAATTATTTTTCACAATCAAATTACGCAATCTTTTTATTAATACTATATGTAGGTAAAACAAAAATATACATAGGTAAATCTAATGGCGAAAAAAGCATGACACTATACAACAAATGTTTATTTTCCAACATAACCTCTTTCTTTTTCAATACACTTAATTCAGTGGTTAATATTAATCAGTCATCTACTTTGAATATTAGACAGTGAAAATTTCAGGCCAAAATTCAGATATGTATAAGGCTATTAATATTGATCAAGTCTCATGGATATGAACAGATTGAGATAGATTGATAGATGTAAACAAACTGAGATAGATATATATGAACATGCTGAGAAAGATTATCCAGATGCCTTGCGTTACACCTATCTGATCATAGCTCTATTAGAACCCATTTAAACACACACACAAACTTACCAGACTCCAGTAGAAACATATTAGTAGAAAACACAAATATATTAACTGCATCCACCTGCAAAAAAAGACTAAAAATAATGGAAGCTTTAATAATAAAAAAGAAAAAGTCAACTCTTAAGGATATTAACTACGAACAAAGCCACAATGTGCTAACCGTATTTGGAAATTAAAACATCTCTACATCACACTAAAACATACACATAATGCACAAACTCAATTAAGCTGAAAAATTGAATCATCCTTGATAATGGCTAAATGTATAGCCGAAAATGCATGGACAGTTCTTACACACCCTTTGTCCAGAAAAAAAAGCTCTTGTTCGAACACAAGAAAAATTAAATAAAAAAGCTTAGCTGTAGTACCTTGTCTGTCGTTTTTAAAGAAACATGCATAAACGAAGGATTGCTGCCTAAATATACAACTATCAAATTGATAAATAGATATGAACAGACTAAGATCAATACATAGATATGAACAAACTAAGATAAAATACATGAACAGACTGGGATAGATAGATAGATAGATAGATAGATATGAACAGGCTGTGATTGATAGAGAGACAGAGTGAGATATGAACAGAATGAGAGAGAGAGAGAGAGAGAGAGATAGTGTTCAAAATAATTTATGCAACTTTATTTTCATTATTTTCAACATTACAGCGCTTTTTCTACAGATGAAATGTCACAAGCTACTCTGACACTATTTCCATGAAAAATGTTTTGACATGATTCATCAGTTCAGACTTTTACAGCTTGTGACATGCTATGCCACAGCCAGAGAGTTGACTCATCTTCATTCCCTTCATATTTCACTAGTAAAAAGAAAGTTCAACTTGGGCAGCTTCTTTTGAAGAAAGTCTACATTGTGGAAAAGATTTCAGAATTATAACTTCTTCAATTAAACTGTTATCTATCCTACATCCCTCATAATCTACATTTTATTTCTTCCTCTTATATTCCATAACAACGATTTCACTCATCTGGAGTGGTTCTTAGGCCTTGTTTTAGGTAAACTTTTAATAAAAGAAAAAAAAATCTGTACTATTTACATTGCCCTCATCTTTGTTGTTGTTATCACATTTCGGCTGTTGTGTCCTCTGGCCTTCATCAGATATATGTCAATCGAGGTAACCTACAGGGAATTCTGAACTCAGCCATGTCTAGGGATATCTCGTTTAGTTTTTAGATTAATCAAGGGATGATGGTTTCTTTCAGAAAGGGTAAGTGCATACAACATCCACTGCAGGACATCAACACTTTAATAGATTACTTGTCAATATAGGCTTTTTTCTTATTCACTGAATACTATTTTAAGGAATAAAAACAGACATGTTTATTTAAAAAAAAAAAGGAAAAACAACAGAGAAAAATTAATGACAATCACCATTTTTAAATATGTTGGTTTTTATAGCATTGCTTAAATTCTGTACCCTCAAGGAGATCTTTAAATTTTCTATTTTCTATATTTTACAAAGCAAGGGAAAGTATATGGTCATATAGCTTAAAAAAAAAGAACACCTATAGTGGCCTCAACTTTTAGCTAAGTTACTTGTATATTTCCAATGATTGCTGGTGTTATAACATAGATTTAAAAAAAAAGATTTCCAATGGTGGTTTTCAAGGCAGGCAAATCTCCTCCATTTTAAACACTGATGTTGTAGTCTCTGTCTGTCTGTTTGTTTGTTATTGAACTCCTTCTAGGATTTTGAAGACAGACTCCCGTAACCATATATATTCTGAAACTACATTACTTGGGTAAGTATATTTCATTTTGATCAAAGTTGGTCCCCAGGGGGAACAGCCCCTCCACTGAAATTTTTTCCTTTTAATATAAATTAAATTTAAATTTGAACAAGGGAATGACTCTTAGGGTACTTGAATAAGTATCTTTCATTTTGATCAGAGGGAGTCCTCAGAGTCACCCAGCCTCACTGCAATTTTTCCCTTTGATTTAAACTGGAACAAGGGAATGACTCCTATCCAAAGAAGGAGAAATCCAGAAGATGGAAGTCACATTGGTAAGATCATTGAGTAATATTGAAATGCATCATTTTTCTCCTCAAATTATAACAATGATTTAAAATCAACAATCATTTTCTTACAAAAAATGTGTGACACGCAACAAGGTGCATGTAATTTGGCTAATTCATAATAATGTGAGGAATAGCTTACTCTCTCTCTCTCTCTCTCTCGCCAGAAAGAAGTAGCCATGTGCCAAACCTGACCTTGTTTCAAAAAATACATTTCTGATATACACATAATAGAAGCGAGGTAATGCATCAGTTTTTAGAATATTCCGTCAGTCCCGTCTCCAATACGTTTTTAATGGTGAGGGGTTTGCAAGTAAGAATTTGAATACATTAGTTCGCATGATTTTCATAGGAGAAGAGTCAAATGATTTTCGCTGGGATCAAACCTCTCCCCATACCAACAACCTTGTTATGGCAAAAGTAATAATAATGGTAAAATTAACAGTTTCCATACAGGAAACAATTAGCAGGTACTTCGATGTGGTGTAATGGTTAACAAGCTTATCTCGTCTAGATCAGTTACGACTGAGTAGTGACTTTTGTTTTCAATTGGGTGTTTCAGTACTTATGACATTTTGCCATATCCAAGCTGTGCTTAGTAAATTACTACAGAAGCATTCAGCATTGATTGAATGAGCAGTTAATTTTATTATCAATTTGAATTTATAAAATCTTTTTTTTTTTTATCAAATACAGTTTTTCAGGAAATTAGATTTCTCAAATCTGCTAAATGTTATAGCTCTTTCTAATATCGATGGAAGTTTCCTTCAAACTTTTTGCTTTTGGTAGTGTGTAAAGTTAACAGCTTGAATATTTTCTAGCAATTTACTAACAGTAGATTAAATGTGCTACAAGAATAGGGCACCCAGTGAGGATCGAAGTTAATAATTTTAACTGAATTTTCGAGACAAAGCTTGTTATCTATTTCATCAGGTCAAAGTGTCCTATATCGTTATTTTCTCTGAAGGAAGGAATCCCCCACACCACCACATACACGTTTTATATCTAGAAAAAATACTAAAAATATATCGCCTGCCTCAGATTTGTAGAGTGACCAGTACTTGGACATAACCTAACTTCATAATGCTGTAATATAAATGGGGGTGTTTTAGATGCCATCATGTACAGTGTGAGGTACAGTCCAATGCATTTGACAGGGTAGACCATCAGTACCCTGCTGCTGTCCTGCCGGCCGCCGGATTCGAACCTGACTTCTGAAAGTGGGTCAGCTTCCTGTATCGCCCCCCGACCCGCAGTGCTATGGTAGAGGTGAACGGGAAGCGACCGAGCGCTTTTGCGCTGTCTCGTGATGGACCCGTCTGCATTCTTGGAGTGTCGTTCGGACCCGGACTCCGGCTGAAGAAGAATTGGTCTGAAGTACAGGGAAAGGTCGGGCGTCGGTCCAGACTTGGCTCCGCAGGAGGTTGTCCTTAAAGGGTAGGGCTGAGGTGTGTCCCACTTACGTCTTGCTCCTCATCCTTTAATGCTTGGCTGTACTTCCTCTTTGCAAGATTCGTATGGAGGTGATCGTGCATTTGTTGATCTCCCTCTTGTGGGATGGTCGCAAGCATTGGGTCCATAAAGAAGCCTGTTACCAGCGTCCTTATCGGGGGAGGGGGTCTGAAATTGCCACACCTGGCGAGTCATCGCCATGCCTCAAGGTTGGCTTTCCTACGCCACGTTTTGACGGATGACTCGATTTTGGCGCCGAGTGTTAGGAACGCCTTCCCTAGCCTTACCATCACTCCTCTCATTTCTTGGGGTAAGCGCCGTCGCAGCTGTAGGAGATTGTGGAGTTTCTTCAGGTCATTCCTCGGTCCAGTGACTTTTCTTGGTCTCGGAGACTATTTTATGATGAATTAGTGGAGGGGGTCGCGAAGGATCCTCTGTGTGACCGGCTCGGTTTGTCGGCATCAGAACTGCGCTCCTTGTGGTACTGGGCACCAGCATCAGATTACCTCAGTAACTTTGAGTTTTCGCTTAACTGGCGATTGATTCGGAACCTGCTACCTCTCAATGAAGTACTCTTCAGATGTAGCCAGGCAGATTTGCCAGACTGTCATCGGTGTGACCTTGGTTTAGAAGAAACAGCTGTGAACGCCTTCTACCATTGTCCTCAGGTGCACCCCTTCTGAGAGTATGTCGGCGAGTTGACGGCTCATATCGCTCCTGAGAAGTCCATTGATCTTGCGTACGCGTGCGACAATGTGTCGCCGCCGTTCTCCGGGGTAAAACGGATGGTGTTTTTCACGTTGCTATCCGTGGCTACAGTGGTGGTGTGGATGTCACGAAAGGAGGGAATAGGGTAAAATCAGATCTGATCGAAAGCGTTTGATTTCGACAGATTTCAACAAAAGGTGGGTGATTGAGACGAGCCTGGTTTGTGCGGACGGGGCTAGCCTTGGTTTTCTCTTTTAAGTTCCCTTGATGAAACGGGGCGGTTTCCTGTGAACTCTCCCTTGGTTAGGTTAGTACTATTTTGTTTTCCTAGTTAATGAGTATAAGTGTTTTGGTCTGTTCCCGACACTCCCTTTTGTTGTGACTCGTGTCGAGATTCCCAATCTCCCCAGTTTTTTGTTGTCCCCTGTTTTTATATCAGCTGGACCAGCTTTTGTCTTTCCTATTCCGTCATTTATTTTTACCCTGCCCATTCTATTAGTGAGTGTGCTGCTTGATTCTGTCTAGTGGCAGAATAGCAATGGCCTTTCTTATTATTTTGAGGGGTGGACGGTTGCTACTAAGATTGTTTTGTTTTACATTTTTAGTTTGTTTTCTGGGTTCATCTCCCTTCCCCGATCATTTCATGAATCATGGGATTTTTACACACACACACACACACACACACACACACACACACACATATATATATATAAATACTAGCAGCAAAAATCGTACGACTCATACAGCAATCACTATCACTTGACTTAAAATATTTTTGCCCTTCCTTGCCTTTAAAGGAGTGCCCTTTGCCGTGCTAATGTTGCTACATGCCTTACTTCTTGCCTATCTCACACTGCGAATTTTTTCGAAGCTCTATACTAAAAATTAAATCTGTTACGAAAAAAGAACTAAACAAAATGAACACAAAACGATCAGTTTTAAAAAAGGACTCGTAACTGGAAAAATCGAATGAAAAAAGAATGTTAACAACAAATACTTTTTCACACCCAACCCAGTTCTGCGGAATCAGAATCAACGTTGAGTTTAAGCAAGCGAATGAGCCAATTGGAGTAAAGTACCATGCAGATTTAAATTTTTCCCACTTGTGACGAATGCAGCTATCATTTTTTTTTGCATGCTAGCATGCTAGTTAACATTTGTGTCAGTCATCTGTTGGGTCTCACGCTGGCCAATAGAATCTTCCTGCCTATTCGTGTCAGCCAGCTATAGGCTCTCACTCTGGCTAGTACAAAATGGCCACAAACTACATGAAAACTGCCGTAGAAGCATGAAAAAATCGATTATTTCCACTATCGATGGGAGTTGGGAAATGCAAAGTCAGTTTTGGCCTTTCCGCTAACTTGGAGCATGTGCATGTAAATTTTGGTGCAAATCCGTCGAAAATTTCGGCCGTGCATGAACTTTCAAATGTTTACGTCATGGGGTGTTTTGTAGGTTCCCTGCGAGTATGTGGTATTTTGGTGGTTGTAGGATTGAAGGTGATGGATAAATTCTTGTGCTGATTGAGTAAATTATAATGAACGAATGGGTCGCGAGTCGGATTAAATAGGACTAGAACAGCTAAGGAAGACCAGCCCCTCCATATCCCCTCCGGTCATGTGCCACAATTCCTGTAATTCAAGGAATAAATATCTGTACACTGTGAGGTAATGAGTCGTAATCTTGTCTAGTTACCCATCACTACTGAGAAGTCAGGTCGATCCTCACTGGATGCTTTCTACTACTGACTTTGTGTCAGAACTAATCTAAGCTTAGTAAATAACATCGAGTGTGTTATTGGATGTTTAGAGTTATTTTATCGAGGACATTAAAATTGTGGGGGAGAACTAATAATCTTGAGATAGAATTCAGCTTAACACGTTTCAAGCACAAATGGCGATAGACTGGTGACAGTCTTTCAAGCGGAAAGAGTTTGTTTACTTGGCAAACCGGCTTCTGTGTGAGCATCAACCTTGAGCACTATGAGAAAATATGTAACTATATCGACCATAAAGAAATCCACTTAGCATGCTCGTCTTGGAGTGCATTATTCTTCATTGGGTCCTTCTTAAGTGCTAGGAAGAGTAACGACGCCCCAAAGCCTGGAGCAATATCCGGCCCGCCAACTTAACACCGGGACACTAATTAATTATCTAATTAATTCGTGGAGCAAATGGCAGAAAAATATCAGTCGGAGTTAATTGACTTACAATGAGACGAGTTTTTAAAATCAAAATTTATTCCGAATCTACTACTGATTTCTACAAGAAATGTTTTGCCAAACTGAAAATAAAAGCCTATTGAAGGATGCGAAATTGGTATCTTTATTACATCTGCTTGCGAACAACTTTTTTTGAAAATGAAATATACTAAAAGAACAATGTTGGGTGATGACCACCTGGATGATGTTTTGCTCCTGCCATCGACAAATATTTCACTCGATATGGAGAAGTTATCGAACAATAAACAGAAATAAATGGTTCATTAAATAATTTGCCATTTCTAACTGTATTGCCTTTGTAGTAAGGAATTCGTATATTTTGTTTGCATTTTTTATTCGTGCAGTAAAATAAGGGACCTTGTTTAAATAATATAACATTATCTTCATTGTTTTTCTTCAAACTAAGGCAGCCTTCTGCACGGAGCTGTCTGTGATCGAGACAATTTATTATAGTACATTTGATATAATGGCCCTCGTCCGAGACAATGCATAGCTTTCTGATCCGCTCTCTCCAAAAGTTTTGCTGACCCCTGGTTTAAAGCATCAATCAGCAAATCGGTTAATGCAGCTCATTGCTGTAAAGCATAACATTAACCAAGATTTATATCGACTGAAAAAGGAACAAACAAACGAAGATGATGTTCTCTTCCACGAATCTTGTTTTTACCCTAAAGTCGGTTTCATTCATAGAATATGTTTAAATCTATGCTTCTCAGTAATTATCACTTCAGACAAATTGAAGTTTTAAATTTTGTGTCCGCGAAGCAGCCACAAACGCCACTGCGGTTTCTTTTATCTGATTTATGGGTACCGTACTTAACAGTTTCAATTTTAACAAATTCTTGACATTTTTAAACCTAAGTTTTAACCAAGAGAGATTCAAATATATATGACATTGAAGAACGCTAATTCCAGAGCATATCGTCCAAGTTAAAGAATCAATGAGGAGAGAATGGCAGCTGAGATGTAATTTCGTTTTATTTGATCTGATGCATTTCTTGCATAACTTTAGGTGGCGTCCCATATGGACAGGAAGAGAACTAATTCGTTATCTGAACAGCTTCCTAACTAAGAATGTTAACGAAAGGTGATAATAATTTAGTTAAAATAAAAACGATGATTGCAATATTTTATTTTTGATTTTCTATTTATGTAAACAATTGAAACCCTATATTGTAGGTGTTATTTCTTTAGAGCAGTGTTTGTCAACCTTTTTAAGCAACGGCACACCTAAGAGGAAAATGAAAATATCACGACACACTTAGCTGAATGTTTAAAGGGTATACATTTAAATGAAGTTTAAATAAAATATGCACATAAATATGAACTTACTTTCAATGTTTCTATTCAACTATTTGTGCAGCTTATTTAGTGTGAAAAATGTGCCTGGTGTTTTTTTTTCTTTCTTTTTTCGCGATTTCATCAATGTTTCGTGGAATGTGCGATAAGCAGACCCCCATTTCTTCTTCAGTTGAGCGTAGTCTTTCTCGCTTCTTATTTTTGATGTTATTTAGGGTTGAGAAGTCTAATTCACATAAGTAGAAAATTGCAATAAAACTGATAAAGTCTTTTTAATTAATGTAGCATAAAAAGTTTAATACTTATTCATTTATTCAAATACTAACATTATACCATTAATACATCCACATACACATGCATATATATATATGTATGCCTCGATAATATTTCGCTTTACACTAGTGTTCCTCAGCACGAGAGTTAAGAATCACTGCTTCAGAGTATATCATTTCTTAAATCGATATATCTACATTTCTATATCTATCCGTTTTATTTCTCATCAGAATAAGAAAAGAATCTGTGGGAAGGGCAAAAATGCACAGCACTAAACTTGTCCAAATCGTCGTATTAAAGATGCACGCTAGTTCTGACTTGGACTATGAACACTGTAGGTTATACCACTAAGGGGCGCTAATTAAACCTAGAAAAAGGCATGCATTTCTCTCCCTAGCCTATTTTACAGCTATTTAGCTTTGGCCTTCAAATGTAGTTGCACGTGGCTAAAGTCCCCCCCACCTCACCCTTACTGGGCCATGTTCATTTTCATGGTTTTCTCTTGACTTTTGTACTCTTTTACACACGCTTATTACACGCATGCGCACACACACACCCAAACGACCACACTCTTATCATAGCGAGTTTTCATTTTTTTTTTCTGTCGTCACATGTAATTCCTTTTGTAAATACATGGATTGTCGTTTGTTTTATATTTTATATTTTTTTATCGTTTGTTTTATATTTATTGTTTTGTTTAACTCATTTTTTTACTTGGATTCGCATTGAGTTCGCCAATATTGTTTATGGGATAAATTTTCCACGAGCCTGTAAATATTTACTTTCCAAAGTGTTGATTCCAGCAACATAATGGCGTCTAATATTACCATTCACACTAGCACCTGAAACAACGCCACCACGTAGTTTCACTCATATAATTGCTAACTTTTAATGTCGTCTTTATTTTAACTGCATACTAGTGTATTTTTTTTCGCCAAGACGTCGTTAGGTGGCGCTGTTACTCATCTATAAAGACGTTGTAGTGGACCGTGTCGACGATGTTGAGTAGAAGTAGATGAATATGTTTTGTAGAAGTAGAAGAACACATGTGGGTAGAAATTTCCTGCTAGCCGGTCCAACTACATGTGAAAGTTGGACTTTAATTAAGTCCAAAGAAGACAAGGAAAAAACTAACACAAGACCGACAAATATATGTAAACAAATATATGTATTAATAACAAGAAAGGTTACAAGTTACATGGACAGTTACATTGAGTGCGTGTGGTGAATATTATGTGTGTGTGTTGTGGTGAGTGTTCGTACGTACGTGTATTGTTCTTAGCGTGTTCCCAGAATTTGGGAAACGCTGTATCGGTGAGCGTTCACATCTGCGAGGTGGTATAAGGTCGAAGCCTGAGGAAAAAAAGATCGAGGCGAAGGGTTAGCGAGTATATATAGACAGGGGAGAGAGACCCCTGTTGAAGGGTTAAGGAACTAAAAGAGGAGCTAACTCCGACAACGTGACACTTCCCGTCTTTTCTCTTTTTCCGCTCAGCATGTAGCGACGATATCTACTGGAATCTTCTTTTGGGCATGGACATATCCTTCCCCATAGTGACTGAACATACACATACACTCGCGTGCGCGTGTATCACCCACATAATTGTTAACTTTTAATGTCTTCTTTATTTTACACACACTCTAGGGTATTTTCTTTCCCTTGTTACGCAGTTATATAAAAACAAAGAAATTTTAAAATACCGTCTTGTTGATTTTGTTTAATTTCCTTTACCTGTGGAAATTTTGGTTGCCACTGCTTTTAGTGTGTAGAATCACACCACCACCATTACATATAGACAGTACATAGAAATCATGCGACAAACATTCATTGGTTAATTTACTCAAAACTAGCTTGCTGATTGGTCAGTTCCGACCAATCAAACCGCCTGCACGCGACAAATCTGTTTTCCCGCTCAATATGCTCTGATCCAGTCACGTGATACACCATCTTATATAAACAAAACACGTGTAAGTTCTCTCTCTCTCTTTTTCGTCACTCTTGCGTCTCAAACCTTTGCTGCTAAAATGTGACCTTCAAGAACTCTCGTCTTGACCATGCAGTCAGACGTTAAAGACCATTACCAACATTCACGCAAGTACGAACTCTAAAATCTCTTCTGAACTCTTACCAAGGTTTACAACTCACATTTCCTAACATGCTAAAAGAACTTTATTCTTCTAGACTACAGTTTAATAATTAATTCAGTTTATGAGCTCAAGTACAAATATTTCCAAATCTAAGAGACATAACTCTATCAAACCTTCAGCTTATACGCATGTACACCAAACACTAATAAATTCAATTGTTATGTTTTGAATCATTACATTCTGTTTTGTATTTTATACTCTGTGCTATTTTACGTCAAATATAAATTGCATTGTGCATACCACATTGGATAGTAACCTCCAGCTTCTTTGCTTTCCTTAATCTCACCTTTCCTAGTCAAAAGATAAATATATGTAGCATCTTACCGCTACAAGTCGAATTATGAGCAGTGTCGCAAAAATATTGAAAAATAAATAAGCATAAATAATAATGGTGAAATTAACCGTTTCCTTATAAGGAGACATTCGTCATTCATCGACAAAACAGCGTCACTGTCGGTTGAAATTTATAAAATATTTCTCTTAAAACAGTTTTTCAGCCAATTAGATTCCTCAATTCCACTGTTATTGATCTTTTCAGTATTGATGGTGATTTCCATCTCAAGTCTCGGTTTTTTTTAAAGTCCTCAGGTAGAGTGGTTTCTGTTATTTGGTACAGATCTTTATGATTTTGTAGCGTCAGTCAACAAAGTTTGCAGAAGACTAGTCCTTATTAAGGACACGTTTAATTTGATCGAATCTATTTTAACCCTTGAAAGGGAAACACTACCATTATAGATATTTTTCCTTAATGTTATTGAAATAAACACTTTTCTTTGGATAATTACTTAGAACTGAGACGAGGTAATACGAAACAATAATTCGTAATGGGGAAATTCAAAACATTCGGCATTCATTGACCAAAAAGTGTTGGTCGGTGGAAAGTTATAAAATCTTTTGATGAGTTTTTCAAGAAATTAATCTTCTCAAGTCTACTAAATGTTATAGCTCTTTCTAATGAGTTTCCTACCAAACTTTTTATTTTTGTCATAATGAAAAAAGGCTTCATTATATCATTATTTTCTCTTTTAGTTAAATGTGCTACCCATTTTTGTTGTTGCTGTTTGGGGTGAATAATGTCGGGTGTTGATGTATTATTTTCCCCGATGTTATTATTTGTTGATTGTCATGGGGTTCATATTTAATGACAGAAACTAAAATGCATAAACGTACAAGGATAACAACAATAAAAAGTTGACATAAATAGCAAGAATTTGTATTTTCTTTTTGTGATGTGAATTACAGAATATTGTTAGGGTGTGTGTAAATTTGGTTTGGTTCCGAGAATTACGTTTGTCAGGATGGCGTTTGAAATCGTCTGTTTTTCCATCTTCACGGAGTGCTAGTAAAAACATAAGTTTCTGTACTACTACTACTACTACTACTACTACTTGGCTACTTTACTACTATGGATACCCTAGTCTACTCTTCTCGACTCACTCTCTTGTGGTGGAAGGGTTGTTTTTATAATGATGAGGGTTAGGATGATGAAATATCCTTCTTTTTAATCATCACTGATGACAAGGTGATTTTTAGAATGATGAAATGGCATCATCTTTCTGGACCATAACAAAAGCGCGTTCAAATGATGGGGTTTTGTTATTTGGTAACGATCTCCATTTCTAATTGTGTTGCGCCATTACATATGATATCTCATACATTTCTGAAGGATTTGGCGTCATGCATAACATCCATATGAATCTAAATCTAAGGTGGCTGTTTATGAATATGACTAGAGTTTTCGACTCAGTATTTAGGTTTGTAGTATCTTACAGTGTTGGGCAAAAGTATCCCTGGCGCAAACTATCCTCGATTCAACCTCATATACTAATTTTGTTATAATTGATCAAAACTATGAGCAAAATAAGTAACCTTTGACGTTCGGATAAATTTTCGAGACTTGTTTCGAAAAAAAAAACATCGAATTTATCCCAAGGTATAAAAAATGCCCGAATTCCCAAATTGTCGAAACTCCAGGTAGGTCGCTGTGAGACAAAAAGACGAATCTATACGAGGATGGCTCTATTGCTTCGTATACTGACGCAATTATTGATTGAAATTTGATCTGAAATTTTCATTGTATAATGTTTGTTCTATCTGATTAATGGAGAAGCTTTAAGTGCATTAACAGGGAAGGAGATTTTGTTGAAAAATAAATATTTATTAACATACGGTTTATTATTCGGACCAGCACTTTATGGCTTCGCGGATGTAAAGAAAAACAGACGAAACTTTAAGTTGTACTGAATAGAGCTTCAGCTCTATTCAGTACAACTTGACCATTGCCCATAAATATGGTTCAGCCATTATTTTTATAGTGGGGGTCGGGGAAAGGCAACTATGATAGCCTTCATCAGGGCCGGTGCAAGGGTTTCGTAACCGCTCCCCGAAACTATTATACACCCCGATCTATGGTACGCCCCCCCACTCTAGTACATCTCAATTTTCATAAGGTAGTATTCATAAAAAAATGCAAATTTTATTGTAACATAATTATATACAATAATGGATCATATGCAATATAGGTGACCAATTCAACTCGAAAAATTGAAAATAAATACAGTGTAACCCGGATATAAGAGACCCGGATATAAGAGAAACCCGGATATGAGAGATTTTCTCTGGTCCCAAATTAGAGCCTGTGTTAATGTATATAAAATAGACCAAACCCGGATATAAAAGAAACCCGGATATAAGAGACTTCTTCTCCGGTCCCGACAACTCTCTTATATCCGGGTTACACTGTACAATGTATCTAAATATAAATCAGAGACAAGTCATAATAGATCATTTCATCTTAACTAAAAAAGCAATGTTTTGCGGCAATTTTTAACTTGATATTTTTCTTGTTAAAAAGTTGAATTTTAATTTAACATTGGATAAAAAATAAGGAATTTTATATAGTTTTTTTTTTAGATTTAGCATGAGCAAAACAGATTCATGGATTTCGACGAAAAAAATCCCAAAATGACGTCAAAATCCAAACATTTTTCATCCCACAAGAGTCAATTGTGCTTAGTTTAATTTGTAACGTTTATAAATGTAGGTAGAAAAATGCAAAAATTAGTAAGATAGCGATGGTCACAAAGCATTGTCCGGGGCCACTTATCAGGCTTCGAGTGTAGCACGCACCGGCCCTGGCCTTCGTCACAATGGATTAAAACGTTGGTTAAACAACTTGTGATTTTGACAAGTAGTCGAGTTGCTTAATTTTTAGTATTTAAATTAGTATCAAATTAGTATTTAAGTTAATACTCAAGTTGCTTTAAAAGATTGCTTAATTTTTGGTTTTTATTACGGTACCAAAAAAAAACAAAACCAAAACACTTAACTCCCAGACGGATGGAGCACCTCGATCAAGTCTACTTATCAAATTGTTCTTTGGCGATTTACTAAGAATAGATGAAATGGTGGCACAAAGACGCAAATATGAGGATGAGGATCGAATTTTCTATTCAGTTGTAATTCATCTCGAACGTCTCACTCTTGATAACGATTACGTCACGTCGAAAAGGCCGTTAGTCAATTTTTTTCTAAAAGCTTTTTATTATGTATGTATTTATGTAAATAAATATTCAGTAGTTTTGCTCGCAGATTAGGGGACGTGTTAGAAGGCGTTTTTCTTTTTAATCCAGACTTACAAAAAGCAGAATTTCTTTTTTTTAGTCCGCACCTATATTCATATTAGGACACATTCTTGGTTCTCATGAATAGAAAAGAAAACATTTCAATGTAACTAAACACGTAAAATTCTTGTATATTGTATGAAACAACATATTTAAACACTTTTTTATTTAATTGGACTTTTTTTTAATTCTCTAACAGTCAGTCCGAATAATGTAAATAATGTAAATAACCATAATACCTCATCTCATATATATATATATATATATATATATATATATATATATATATATATATATATATATATATATATATATATATATATATACACACACACACACACACAGAGGCACACTCTTTTATTCTTCCTTTTACCTAGTTTATTTTCGTTTTTTTTCTAATTTATTATCTGATATATTCACACGCACTTGCCATCTTCCTTTTCCTGCCAAATTCTTTACCATTTAATAATATTATGCAGGTTTCTTGGCCAGAAAGTATAATCCATTCGGGTATCAAAGATAAACTACACTCTGATCTGATATTACAAAAATGTAGTGTAAAATTCATACATACAAGCCAAATTGTATAAACGAATGGATCCATTTAGCCAGAAGGTTCGTTGGATTGAAATCTACTTTCTTTTTCGGATGGAAGAAACTGCCATGGCTTCTTCCGAAGAGAGGAGGAGCTGAAATGCCTTGCGTCTACTGCTTTCGTCGAAGAAAGTCAGTGCACCCAATGAACCACAGTTCTGAAATCAGAATCATAGTTGCCATATAAAACGCGATAACCTTTTGAACAGTTTATTTGGGAGGAAAAAAAAAAGTTCCCGAAAATACGCGATTAACCCTTTAACCTTTAATAATGCAAGCAATTTTTTCCTTTTTTATATACATAGTCTGGGTTATATAGACGAAAGCGCCAGTTTTAAGTTCAAAATATTTCCTGTATTTTCTTTATTTTCGCTTGATGTCGCAGTCTGTTCAGTCTGTAAAATTGGAATAATCAATACAACCGTAGAAGATTAAACCTGTTTTACTTATACCGTATCAGAAAAGACGATTGTACTCAGTTTATTGGGTCAACGAAAATGAAACGAACCAAGAAAACGTTTCGCTACAGCAGGCATCCATTGGCTACATTTGTGTCTGCCCGCACACTTCTCTCTCTTTCCATCCATCTATCTATCTATCTGATATATATATATATATATATATATATATATATATATATATATATATATATATATATATATATATTTCTGTTTATAACATATATTTATGGATGCAACTTGAGTAAATGCTCTGTTTTTAATTAAACAGTATTAATTACATTTACCGCCCTGAAGAATATGCTTTCTCCAACAGGAATCGAACCTGTATCCCATACGGAAACCGTCATTTGTCCTGTTAACCATTCAGCCACAGAGAACTTCTGGTTAGCAAAGCTCAAATTAATGCTTATAAACACACATTCATCATTCTCGATATATCATTTCTGTTCTGAAACGTAACCTAACGTAAACAACTGTCGGATTTAATCCATCTCATATAATATGATATGAATCCATCTCTTTTAAGAGGTGCAATCAATCTAATTTAAAACGTCACCCTGATCGCTGTGATAGAGATGGTTTAAAAAATGTGTTAGGTTTCGACCAAAGTACTTCATAAAAAAAAATAGTTGAAAAAGAATTCTGCAAGAATTCATATAATGGATCATGCAACTATTACACATGCGCGCACACACACACACACACATATATATATGTGTGTGTGTGCGTATGTATGTATTACTTCAAACGTTATTTTTAGTGGATACCGGTATTTGAGTAGGCAAGTCGTTTACTTAAACTGTTATTTCGTCTACCGGCTTGTACTCTCAAGAAAACTTAACGAAAATGTACCCTCCGGCAGGATTCGAACCTGCGCCTCAGTCTGCAGTATAAATCACCATTAATTCTTTAAAAATCTGTTTATGTTTTTCTATACGAAACTAAACAGATACATCTGGTCTGGTTCTCCTATTATCTATTTAGAGATTCTTAATAAAATCCAAAGAAGAATCTGCAGTGTTATTGATCCTCACTTGGTACCTCGGCTTCAGGCACTGCCGTAACGTCTCTTTTCTATAAATAATTTCATGGTGACTGTTCTGATGAACTTTCCTTACCCGACAGACATATGGAAACTAATTAGGACTTCATAGAGACTGGCGTATTATGGTGGCTCTAGTAAGAATGGTAAGAAAGAATGTCTTATTTTGTTATAAGGAATCCTGTGATATGTTTGGGTCAGTAATTGTTGCTAGCTAAGTTTAAGATAAGAAAGATTGAAAACCAGCCTTTCCTTATCCCCATTTTGGCCTTGTCCAACATTTTTGTATTTGCAAAATAAATATATGCCACCTAGATTTTATGAATTTAAGCGCAGTACTTAATTGACGGCAAGGTTTCATTGATTTATATTGGAAATGTCTGTATGTTACTGTAAGTTCTATGCTAACAGTTTCTTCTCTCGCACTTCTCTCTTGAGGAACTCTCTACCGGCTTTCCGTTTTCCAGTCAAAACTTGTCACAATGTCAATCGTTATCTTTTGTTTTCTTAATTCCTCTTTTATTGTTCTCTCAAAAAAGATGGAAAGTACGTGGGAAATAAAAGTGATTCTCACTATTACAGTGCATTTCTTGCCTTATTTAACTGTAATATACCGAAAAATATTCGTGAATATGAAAGGATTATGATCAAAATAAACAGACATAATGTTTGTAATTTATTCAATCAGATATGCCTAAAAGAGAATTCCCTGCCTAAATACACGCACACACAAGCGCGTACGTGTGTGCGCGCGTGTGTGTGTGCGTGTGTGTGTGTGTGTGTGTGTGTGTGTGTGTGTGTGTGTGTGTGTGTGTGTGTGCGGATACTTTTTTCGAGACTTGTCTATTAAATTTCATGGCAAGCATAACCATTTCGTCATAGTTAAAGAGAAGACTTGAGGCGACGGAAATGTGCTTCCAGAGAAGGCTACTGAAAATATCATATGAGCAACGTGGAAGGTTTAAGGGAAATGAGAATGAAAAAAGGCGCTTTTGCATAGGACAGTTGAAATTTCTAAGATGCATAATGAAAAAAAAGGGGCCTTGAGAATTTAAAATTGAGAGGGCAATTCGAAAGTAAGAGAATAAAGGCACAGTGAGTGACCTCCCGACAGACCTTACTTGTACAAATGGATGGCAGAATATGAAGACTTCTAGTCTGTTAAGAGGACGAACATAGCTCAGAGCTACAAGGGAGTCGTGGAGAGCGATGATTGCACACGCCATGAATGGATATTGTGATTGCTTACTAGCCAAATTCTACTACTAGGTAACTCTTTCTCATATATATATATATATATATATATATAGAGAGAGAGAGAGAGAGAGATTGAGAGAGAGAGAGAGAGAGCAATGTCAAAGATAGTATAAAGCCCAAAATGCTGACAGCCAATGGGATATTGAGAGAAAAACATTTAAGATAAACAGTCTTTGCAATAAATTGCTCGATATCAAAGAGCATTAATAGATTTAACATAAATAAAGGTTTGTCACTTAGCTGATAACCTTCTGCATCCCGACTCCAGAGTTTCGTAGACGGAGATGTCCGTCTACTCTTCAGGGGGCCTCCGGAAGAGTCGACGAACAGGTCCGTCTACGAAACTCTGGAGTCGGGATGCTGAAGGTAACATCAATTAGCTGACAAACTTTTACGCATAGTAATACACACACACACACACACGAAAACACACACACACACACACACACACACACACACACACACACACACACATATATATATATATATATATATATATATATATATATATATATATGTGTGTGTAAAAGATTTCAGATAAAGTATATCTGTAAAAGGACGATATGCATAAAGACAAAAGGAAAACTTAGCTTAGCCGACGCGTTTCGTCCACTGATAAAGTCATTTGACTTGAAAATATCTCTCAGGACTAAACGTGTTGGCTAATATAAGTTTTCTTTTTGTCTTATATAAGGTATATTTAGGTAGCACGTATTCATCCAATCAAGACTGATTAAAAAGAACCAACAACGTCTGTCTGTTTCATTTCCTATAGTGTTTTTGCATTTTTCGACTAAGGTGTAGAGTATTGTGCTCGAAGTTGTAGATAAACTGTCCGAAGTTCATATTGCTATTATTTTGTTCCAGTACTTTCGAACACCTCGGTCATTTTCAAGAAACATTGTGGTGTCTATATGATAGTTAGAATTCCTGGTATTCTTTGGAAAGTTAGAAGTTTGAAATAGTCTACTGTGATGTCATGCGTATCCCATTTGTAATCCATTTGTAGGAGGAAGTTCAACTCTGACAGCTTCTTCTCGAGAACCGCTACTTTTTAGAACGGACTCCCGAAAGGATGCTTCCCTAATCTTAACCCCTTCAAGTTCAGGATCAACTGTTATCTATCCTACATATTCTCATAATCTGCACTTCTTATCTCCTCCATTTATGTCCATAAAACAACCTTATTCAGTAGCACTCTACACTGAGTGGATCTTTGGACTTGTGCGTAAACAACAGTAAAATGATGCATAAAATCATAATTACGAATGTAGTATAATAGAGTAGTGGTTTAAAGCGTTGGTTCGTAAATTTACTGGCATAGTAACTGTGAGTTCAATCCCTGGGTCGGGTAGTACAGATTCAGGCTCAAAATAAAAAGGGCGAGCAATAACTAAGTAGTACTTAAAAAAGAAGACGACGTGATATCCGCAGACATCGATAGAAGAACGAGATAATCTGCCAATGTTGGTCAAATTTACTGGCATAGTAACTGTGAGTTCAATCCCTGGGCCGGCTAGTACAGATTCAGGCTCAGCATCAACAGGGCTTACAATAACTAAGCATTGCTTAAAGACGATGAAATATCCGCCGACATAGACAGAGGATCGGGATAATCTGCCCCTCTTGTATAAATAAAGGATTTAGTTTGAAATTCCCTGAAGGTTACCTACATTGGTAGACACCTGAAAAGAGTCGGAAACGTTGTTATATAAGCAACATAGATGAGAACATTAATCTTAATTTAAAATCATTTATGAAATACATAAACACAAACTTATGAAGTGTTCACCAATAAGACAGCATCAAATCTTTTCTGTTTTTCTTGTTAGTTTGACTCGATTTACTATTTTTGCCTGATTGGTGTTACGCTTTAAAGACAGTATCGTCTGTTCGTGATGACATCCAGCAACAATGAATAGTCAGTTAACCGCAAAAAAGTACATCAATCAGAAGGAAAAAAATACTAAAAACAAGAAATAATGATAATTAAAAGATTAACTGTTTCCTTACAAGGAAACATTCGGTATTAATTGACCGAACAGTTAGCATTACTCTCGGTTGACATTTATAAAATCGGTTCTTCGGGAAAATAGGTTTCTCAAATCCATTATTATCATTCTTTCTAGCATTGATGAGTTTCCTTCTTAACCTTTTGTAAAAGATAGTGTATAAAGTCAACATTTTCATTACGTCATTATTTTCCATTCTAGTTAAATGTTACTGGTTACTTTTCTGTTAATTCACCCCAAAATATTAAGAATTTGTATTTACTAAAATGCACGGAAAAATTCATAAATGTCTTTTAAAATTGGTCCCAAAATGCATTCATTGTTATTTTTTGTCTTACGTCTCCAAAGGAACGCACGCAAATAAGAGTCTCTCATGCTGCGATGAGTCTCGAAGATGGACTTATTCTTCATTTTGGCGCTACGCCAGGATTGTTTGTGTGTGAGCTGATATTTCTAGGTCAACGAAATTCAGATTGTGTTTTACAGTCAGATGAATATAATTGGGATCATCCTTCAAAGATATATTTCCTTTCCAACAATCCGACATAATCATAGCCCCAGGTGAAAAATATTTTCGGATTGTGTCCAATAATATGGTGGTTGTTATATCTGGTACAGAGTACATGAAACATTTTTTTTCTTTCACGATATATTTCCTTAAATACCCATTGATTTCTCAGTTAGCCATAACACTTATCCTAACCAAAAAATTTAACAAAAAAAAAATAAATAAATAAATAAATAAAAACAAACTTTGATTTAAAATATATAATTTATTGGGGTGAATTAATATTTGCGATAAGTAAGTTTACATTATTTGGGTGAATTAATACAAAAGATCCGCCCTCAACTAATGTAACTTCTGTTTTTTTGGTAAAGTTTTATGTTTTTCATGCTGTAGCACCAAGCCTGGTCAATACATAGATGAGTAACCGCTTGGAAATACTAGGTGCTGTAAGATTTGATGTGCGTCTGGTGCAATGGATAATGACTTTGATTTCGAAATCGGAGAGCCGAGTTTCAATTCCCGTTGGGTTCGTTATATTCACTTACATACAAATACCCTTGAGAAATGTATGAATCCACCTCTTCTTCCCCCAGCTATTGGTTAATTAGTGAGTAAATAATTATTATAGCTAAAAATTATTACAATCTAAAAATATTTCCTAGCTTTAAATAACCTGCAAAATGTTAAAAAACATAAAAAACCCCAAATCGCTCAATAAATATAACTGATAGTTTAGGCATTTTGAACGCCTTCTTAGTTGAATGTCATGCACAATATCCCCGTCAGAGTCGTGATGATGACGAGTCTATTTATGAATATCCCTCGAGTTCTTAAGTTAATAAAAAATGAAGTTGCCGTTCTTTAAAAAATATGGGAAATGAAAGAAAGTACAGACATGAAAGAAGGAAAAATATGAAGGGTTTGAAAAAATTAGACAAAGAAAAATGAATGTAAAATAAAGAAAACAAAATGTAATTGAAAAAAAAAAAAAGAAACTTAGGAATAAGATATATTAGAATAAAGAAATGGAAGTAGAGGTGTTTGTTTTTTTTTAAAATTTGAATGGCATTAATGAATAAAGGAAGGAAGGAAATTTGGTTTTGAGTTTTGGAGGCGTTGTCAGAAAACTGTTGGAAGCCATTTTATTTGTTGCTGGTCACGTGACCTAGTAGAGTTTAGGTGTTGAAAATTTTTAATTATGTATTTTTGCGCTTGATGAAAGTAATCTGATTTAAAAAAAAAATTACGAGTCATTTTCAGCAAAAAAATTAAAAGATGAAAAGGCAAAAACTTCATAAATTGAAGCTGAATAGTCAAAGAAAAATTCTGTCTTGTTAGTTAAAGTCTGTGAATGTCAAATAATTGAGGGTTAAAAAATTATTTGAAAGGAAAGATGAAACGAAAAGAAAATGGTTTTCAAAAACGAAAAAATGAAAATAAAAAATTAGGCGCAGAAAGTGAAATCGGAGAATTAAGTTCAAATTCAGTCCTAAACTACTGCGTCTGCTTCAGCACTAATGTTCATAGGAAAAGGTATAAATCCATCTCTTTTTCTCCTAGTTATGTATTAAATAACAGGACAGACTGATGTTCTCGAGCTTTGTATGGTAGCCAGTTTATGAGTAAAGCAACTCTGAATTCAATATTGTTGAGTAGGCAACGAGATATTATATCGCTATCTCTTCTATAGAAGTTATGACAATTAGAATTTCTATTAATTCTTTCATGGAAAATAAAGAGCCATGATCATCTAAAGGACATAGAATGTTAAAAAAAAAAAAAATTGACACCCAACAATGTCGAAAGCTTTTCTAAAGGCATAAGGTTTCCAAAGCCGAGAAAAAAATATTGGACAGTATATCGTAAAATTATTAGTAAGAGTTATTGCTAAAATGGCTCCCAAGTACAATAATGTAACAGATAAAACATTGACGGGCGGTAATGAGAAATAAGCACTGAATTATTTCTCGAGAATTTAATCTGTATAATGATGTATCGCGTGGTAATTAATAAAATCCGCCTGGTCAGCTAATGAAATTATCAAGCAGTAAAATAATAGCTATGATCTGCTGAGAGCCACTCAAGGTATAGCGTTACAGTTGAATCAATAATGATAAATAAGGTGTACGAATGGGAGAGAAGTGGGTAGGAAAGATGACAATGATAAAGAAGAAAACATGAAAATTATTTAAATTATCTATCAGGTTGTAATTTAATATTTATAATTTTGTATCGGGCGGTAATTAATAAAATCTCTTAACCAGTAATAACTATAAATGTATTACTCTGGCGTATTGCTTAATTAAGTTCCTCTTTAGCCAAACGTGTGAATTTAATACCAGTGTTTAATGTGTTGCTTCTGTTTATTTCCACTATTTCCAGAGACATGGATTAATCATTTTTTTATGTGTTGATATTTGTTCAACTAGATAAACACAAGCAATACATCTGTCAACATCTGTAATAAATTCACTTATCCAGATGCTATCGGGTGAATGGATATAAAACGTGCTAAAGATCCTGGATCAATTTATGTTACTTCATTCGTTTTATCTCAATAAACCGCTTTTATTTCGATGGTACCGGGTGTTGATTAATTTAGTTGCATTTATGCAGATGATGTATAAATTAGAACATATTTATGTGTTGGTTGATTTAGTCGTTTTCCAGATGTTACAGATCCTCATCCAGATATTGTCTGATGAGTGGATTAAGTTGGTCTTATCCAGATGTTACCAGGCATATAAATTACTTTTATCTAGTTGTGTTTAGTTTCTATTAACCAGATGTTTCCAGATGATAGATGCTTTTACACAGATGTTTACGTTTATGCCAGATATTGCCAGATAAGTGGATTAATTTATTTTATCCAGTTGCAGATGTTACAGATGTCCTAATCCAGATGTGTCGATGCAAACATCCAAATCTTTTATATGTGTGCAATTGCTCTTATCCAGATCTTTTCAAATGTGTGGATTTTACTGCTATTAAATCAAATGTTATAGATGTGCATCATTGCTCTTACCCAGATGTAGCCATTAGTGGATTAGTTAAGATCTCATATGTTGCCAAATGTAAAGATTAATTACTTACTCCAGATATTAGATCAGATATTAACAGATGTTAAGTTAGTTACTCTTATGTTTTCAGATGTGTTAAATTTTCTTACTCTTTTCAAATTTTGCAAAGTGTGTTATCCAGATTAATTTTGTTACTCTTTTACAGATGTTGCCAGATAAGTGGATTAATTTAGTTTACCCTGTTACAGATTTTACACATGCTCTCGTCCAGATGTGTGCATTAATTAACGGCTCTTATCCAGATCTTTTTAGATGTGTAAATTTACCTACTCCCCCGACCAGATGTTACAAATGTGCGTTGTTGCCATTAATTTTCCAGATATTGCCAAATATTAGTCCAGATATTATCAGATGTGTTGCTGTTAGATGTATAATTAACTTAACAAATATGTCGACATCTGGATAAATGCAAATTTTCAAATGGAAAGAATAAATACAAATAGCATCTGGAAACTAAAATTTTACCCATCTAGCAAAATTTATGGTAAGAGCCTGCTAAGTTAATCCTTGCGCATGAAACTATTTGGAAAGAGCAGCAATACATCTGATAATATCTGGACTTATATCTGGAGCTGCAAATTAATCTTCACAACTGGAAACTTAATGGTAACGACGTATATCTGGTGTAAGAGCAGATAGATCCACACATTGGAAAAGATCTGGTCAAGAGCGACTAATTAATGCACACATCTGGACTAGGGTATCTGCAACCAGATAAACTAAATTGCGGGTTGTTGCTTGCGTGGATTAATTAGAATCCTTTTGTATGCCAGATGTTACAGATGCCCTCGTGCAAATGTTGCCAGGTGAGTGGATTAATTGAGCTGCTTTTATCTAGATGCTGACAGATGTGTTGCTCTTATCCAGATGTTTTCAGATGAATTCAGTTTCCCTTATCCAGATGTCAGTTGCCCTTATTCAGATGTTCCCAGATATTTAATAATTAATTTAGTTGCTTATATTTAGATATTTTAATATGTGAAGTTTATTTATACTACTTGTTCGAAATGTTGCCATCTTTACTGTGACATTCATAACGTTTCAGCCATTATACTCTCCGGCCCTCTTTAGGTGATATTTGTTGGAGTTTCGAATCTAAGCCTGTCTTTGGTTCATGAGGGTAGATTGCACATAACATGTCTTTCGATATCTTAGTCTCCAAGGACACATGGCCCAGTGGATGAAAGCGTTGACTAATTGATCCAAAAAACGACTTGATTCAAAAGAGTTGTGAATTCAATCACTGGCTTTAGCGGAGAGAACAAAATCTTGGAGACTTATCAAGGCGAATTAACTAAAATTAAGATGTTGTGAATGTGACAGTAAAGATGAGGACAATAGTTCGAACAATGGAAATAGTGTAAATAGTTACAATATCTCATCTCAGAAATGTAGACAGATTCTGAAGAAGGCCGGAGCGTACCGCGGCCGAAACGTCATGAATATGAGAGTAAAGATGACAACAGTTCGAACAATGTAGATATTGTAAAAAAATAGTTACAGCACTTCATCTCAGAAATATAGGCAGATGTTAAAAATGATTTATTTGCACTTATCCAGATGTTGACAGATGTTGTTGATATCTACATGTTGCAAATATCTTAAACCACTAATCCGTATGGATTTAGTTGCTCATGTTGTTAGATATGATGACTAAGGAAGTGTAGTAAATGTTACTGAAATTATAGTTTAGGCGGTAAATTAAAAAGGGAAAATGATGTGTCGGGCTGTAATTAGTCAAATTCTCAACTATTTATTACAGAATTTTTCTATCAAGTAGTAACTTATTTTTTTTATGAAAATATCCTGAGTATTAATTAGTAAAATCCCTCAGGCAGTTAATACTTAAGTCATCGTTTATAGGTGAAATGATGTGAGGGCAGTAAGTAAAGTCTCCCAGCAAATCTTTATTGAATTTATAGCCAGGAACTTAATTGGTATGATGGTGTTAGGAGTGTTAATTAAAATATCTCTTAGTCAGTTAAAACTAAAAACTACGTATCAGGCCGTAAATTAATTAGTAAAATGATGGATTAGTCGGTAAGGCAGTTATTAATTAAATAATCTATTAGACCGTAACTTAATAGGTTCTATAATGTTTCGGGAAACTTCAGGCTCGTGTTCCACTGACATGAAGCAGGGTGATTACATTGAAACAATTTCTAGGTCTACTGCTAGGGAAGTGGGTTCAATGCGTCGTGCCAAAAAATATTTCTCGTCAGAATCCATCTTGTACATTTATAAATCTATTATTCACCCGTACATTGAATATTGTTGCCATATCTGGTCTGGTGCTCCTGCTATTCATCTCGAAATTCTTGAAAGCATTCAAAGAGGGATCTGTAATATAATCGATCTTGACCAGGCATCTCACCTTCAGTCACTTTCTCACCGACGTGACGTGGCTTCCTTCTGTCTTTTCCACAAATAGTTCGTTCTGATGAGATTTTTTCCCTAGTGCCTTGACTACATGAATTTAAGCGTGCTACTAGATTGGCAACAAAGTCTACATCGTTTTACTGATGAACTAGCTAGATACAACCGCTACTTCCATTCTAACAGTCTCTTTTCTCGCACTTCTAATTAGTGGAACACCCATCTGATTTCTTGCTTCCCTGATAACTACAATCTTCAAAAATTTAAATGCAACGTCAATTGCCATCTGTCTTCTTGAACACTATATCTTTATTTTCCTTTTCTTTGTTGCCTATTCATTCCCTTTCATTCCTTGTAATTCCCTGCGTCTTAGTGATATTATCGCCTTGCTCGAGGTGAAAGGATATTTTTTTTAAATTAGTAAAATAATAAAAAAAATTAGGCGACCTTTTACTGAAACTATGTATCTGATAGTAACTAAATAGCCACAATGGTGTCTTGGGCGGTAATTAGTAAAAGTCTTTCTAGTAGTTATTACTGAAATTATATATCGAGCAGTATGTCTCGATTCAATAATTTAATAGGTGATATTTTGGGCGGTAATTAGTAAAATTATCAGATAGTAATTTAGTAGGTAAATTACTCGAACATTAGCCGCTGTAATTACAAACGTTTCTCAGTGACTTATTATTGAATACACATATAGTGTGCGATGGAAATTGTCGTCTAAGTTACGCAAAAAAACAAAAACAACACTGACAGCTCATTTTAACAGATACCTTTACCAAAATTGCACAAAAATATTTTGAAATACTAAAGAGTATTCAATAAAATCGACATTGACTTCAACGACGACCTCCAGGCGATTTCGGAATCTCTTGCAACTTTTCTGGAAGATCTCTCTGTTTAAGTTGGTAAATGCTGCCATAATCCTAGGCTTCAGTTCATCTTTGGTGTTACAAGTAATTTTGTTGGTCTCTCACTCAACTGTGCCCAGCGCATAATAATCAAGGGGGTTGCAGTCTGGGGAGCGATGTGTTTGCAGAAATTGTCTGACAGCCATGACTGGGTTCTCCTGCTTGCGTGGCATGGTGCAGAGTCCTGTTACCAGACATAGGCTCTTCCAGGAGCCACCCTCTTGACCGAGGGCAGCACTACCTCCTCAAGGCACACATGATGGAGGCCCTCCGTGTTGAGTTCAGGAGTTCTTTTCTTATCATAACGATCAGAGTGAGTTTTCCGAACTGCCATACCTTCGTAGTCACCATTAGACTCATCCAACTCTTTCCGAATCTTCTGCACTGTCCTCAGATTGGCACCTCAAAACTCTGAAATGTTCGTATTAAAGATTCCGGCGCGAATGCCAAATAGTACAGCATGCCGTTTCCGTTTCCAAATTTCTGGCGGAGTGAATTGCGTCATGGTACTTTTTTCTCAAAGACGGCACCCAACTGACTCTTCTATACTGTGCTGTCGACAGAATCAAAAACAAACAACGCGCATGCGTAAAATTAAAAAAATAAAATGGCAGCAATTTGCCCATCGTAACCTGTATATATAGCAAGCAGTAACTTAATTAACATAATGATGTTTCGTGTGGTTAAAACTAAAATTGTCTATCAGGCTGTCACTCAAATACGTCTGTACCTGGTCTATAGCTGCATGAAAGTGAATTTGCTAATTGTTTCCAATATCGAAGCTCCAACGATGCGTGAAGTCTCAAATGCGCAACGGGTTTCAGAAATGACCCTCCAAACAGTCAATGACACACAATTTGGCATTTATTTCAACCCCTTGCTTACAGACAAAACTGAGCAAGACTCTAGTTACTGCCATGGAAAAAGATCTGACGAGCTATATTCCTTAGTTTCTCCAACTCTTACCCCCAACGGTAAGACCCACCATGCTACGTGGTCCGAGGCGCAAATACCTTTGGGAAATGTATGAATCTGTCTTTTCTCCCCCCCAGCTATGGATTAAATAGTAGAACTTGTATCAGGAAATTTATCGTCATCTCCCCAAAACTGTTAATGCAATTGTTAATATTTACCATGCAAAATATGTTTCGGTTTTAAAAACACACAAAGTGTTGATAAACTGTAAAAAAAAAAAAACAAATCAATAAACAATTAATATAAATGATATATTTAGTGGGCACATAGATTAGGGTAAAAAAATAAAGTTGGCAAGACTGGATTTCGTAAGCTCTGAACGAGAGATGTGTTTCTCTTAAATAGAGAATTGAGTCATAGTTTGCTGTAATGGCTTTACGTAGCTTAATGGTAAAGGGCGGTTGGCTTGAAAGTGTTTTTCTCTGATTAATAAGGGAATACAAGCTTGATACGTGCATTTTCTTTGGTAAAACTTTCAATTTCTAAGCCGGTAAACATTAATTTCGGTTTAAATAAACAATAATGTCTACACAAATACGTGTACCCTTTTTATAGTGTTTATGGTGTATCTGGTCAATATTCGAGGATATTCGTCTACTATTGCAGACGCTTGCTCAGGCGTATTTGTTTTTATTCAACACCCACAGAGCCCACCTGTGGTTTATACTGCAACTATACTAAGCATAACTTAGTTAAAGTTTCTGGAAAGAGCGTGATCACTCAAGCCGCCGGCCACGATAACTTGTGACTTAGTCAAAGCACAGCTATCGACGGCACCCAATTTCACTCACAAGGCTTGGGTCAACCCGTGATATGGTTTTTTTCCTGAAAAATCGACCATGGTGAGATTCGTACCCGGGTCTCATGATCAGAAAGCGAGCGTTCTAACCAGTCGACCACGGGCCCATAGAATGTTAATGGTAATGAGAAATAATATCCCACATTTAAGGTTACCTGAGTGCAGCTCGTGTGTTAAGAAAAGCTGACCATTCCCATTAAATATTGTGATCAAATGTTAGGCGCGGAAGTAAATAGTTTTTCTTAACCCGTATGTGATTGACAGAAAAAAAATCGATTACATCTAACATAATTCTCCGGAATCCTCCCTCTTCATTATCGATTGGTAATATTTAGGCTTTTTCAATCAACCAATGCTGGTAATATGTGCATTTTTATTTTAGTGGCTTTGCTCATTGACCATACGACTGACGCTAGTGTCTTAAATTTCAGATCGAACAGATCAGTTCAGTCACCAGACGTATGACCTATTGAAATATTTATTGATTTATCGTTCTTTGTATTTCTCGCTGGAGAAAATTTACGCGAATGCTACTGCGTGCTTAGAGACTGACCGACACTGGGTCTGTATGTAAATTTCATATGATTGAAGGCGTATGTTTGTATGCATGTGCAAAAATTAATATGGATGTGTGCGCTGTGAACAACTTTTAAAAAGCCAAAAAACAGGAGCTAAAAATATTTAAAGATAAAGCTTTTAAAATTATGCTGAAAATAATTCAAATTTTAAGAAAATTTTATTTTCATTAGAAATTAGATTATTTTTTTTTCTTTTATATCTGACAATATGAGATAACGATATATATATTTATATATCAAGAACAATATCTGATAAAAATGTATGAGAAAGTAGAAAAAGTAGAACTTTAGGAATTAAAAAGGTTAAAATTCCCAGCATCCCTCGTTCGTGCGCATGTGTAGTCGCACCAACATAACAAATTTAGTCCGATGAAGTCCTAAAGGACGAAACGCGTCACAAGAAAACTCTCTCTCTCTCTCTCTCTCTCTCTCTCTCTCTCTCTCTGCGAACGTTTTTGTGTTTGATGATTTTAATGTCAAATGGCTTAATCATTCTAATGTTATTGATGTTGCCGGTATTCAGATTTTCAATTTTTCCGTTGTTAATTCTCTTTCTCAAATAGTGGATTCACTACTCGTTTGCCTAATGATTCTGATCTTTTTTTATTTTTTTAATTGATTTGTTCCTTACCTCCTCTCCTAACTCTTGTCGAGAATCACAACTCTATCCTCTTGGCAATTCGGATCACGATGTAGTATCTGTTTATATTTCTTTTATTAGAACGGAACCTCCTATTCACAAGACTTCTCTTCGTTAACAATATAATGATTGAAATTAATTTTGAGACGCCCCTTGGATTGATATTCATAACTTTTCTATTGAGAATTGTGCCACAGAGGATGCTTTGGGTAAAGCCGGCATCGATGCTTTTGTACCTTCTCGGAAATACACCTTTCTGTTTAGCCGCTATAGCCCACAGGAATCACTTTTCCGAATGTACCAGCGTGATAAGTCTGATCACAACAGACGGCTCTTTGCGTCTGCTCGTAATAATTGTAAATATAAGAGGTTAAGTCTTTACTTGCTAATAGAATGAGGCACCGTATAGCGCCTAACAAGTTTGGATCCTGTGACTACTGGCGGTTTTGGAATAATGTGTGTCAAATAAGAGCAAGTCTTCTATCAAGCCTTTCTTCACTCAATCTGTGATGTTGACACTTTCTGTCTTCTCTTTCTCTTCAAATTCTGGAGTAACTTTGTCGGAATTTACACTTAGAATTGACTCTTTATTGATTGAGTGATATGCACATAACCTCATCCATGGCTTCTGCAATTATCTCTAAACTGGATTACTACAACGCATGGACTTGATAGTATCCTTGCTATTGTCCTTAAGAAATGTAACTGAACTGGTTCATGTTCTCTCTAAACTGTACAATGCTCCTTCTTGCTTTCCTGTTGTTGGAAATCCTCCTGTAGTTCCAGTCTAAGAACTCAGGCAAATCGTCTGATACTTCTATCGGCCTATTAATCTTCTACCTCTTTTTGGCAAAGTACTAGATTCTCCAATCAACTCTGAATTGGTTAAACATCCTACTTCGCAGTGTCTTCTTTCATGGCTTCCGCTTCTCCAGGTTAACTTCTGATGTATTAACGATTATTGCTGAAAGAGTCTAACAAGCTTTAGATAAGAATGGTGAAGCTCAGGTTGTTGCTTGTAGTATCTCCAAGGTCACCTTCTTCAAAAGTTGAAAGGTTATAGTATTTCTGGACGAATTTTTTTAATCTGATCTAATCTTTCTTATCAAATCGCGAAATGAAAGTTGTCCTGAACGGCGATTCTTCTAGATCTATTTGCATCAATGTATGTTTGTCCCCCAAGGCTCTCTCATTGGACCTGCGTTGTTTCTAATTTTTATCAAAGACCTTTTTTATGTCATCAGTTCTCAACTCGGTATTTATTGATTCGATTGGCAGCTGATCTCAGATTACCTACGATCTGTTCTTAACCGGGGCAAGAAATAAGCTGTTGATTTTAACGCTCGAAAACGAAATTGCTCTCTTTTAATCGTTTGATAGAATCCTTTTTTTCCATTCATGAACGTGGCTGATACTAACCTCCAGGTGAGTGACTCATTGCGCATTCTCAGACAAACGTTTTCCGTTGACATGAAGTGGAAAGATTATATTGAATCAGTTGTTAAGCCTGCTGCTAGGATAGTTGGTTCACTGTGACAATTTTTCTCACCAAAATCTTTCTTACACATTTACAAGTCTACCATTCGCCCATACATTGACTATTGCTACCACATATAGTCTCGTGTTTCTGCTATGTATTTAGATATTTTTGATAAAATCCAAAGAATCTGCAATGTTACTGGTCCTGACCTAGCATCTCGTCTTTAGTCATTTTCCTGTCGCCGTAATGTAGCTTCCCTGTGCTATAAATACTTTCATGGTATTTGTTCTGATGAACTTTCCTCTATGATACCTAGACTTTTTTAATTTGATCGCTGTACTAGGTTGGCAGTATGGTCTCATCCTTTTACAGTTGAAACAGCTAGATATAACCGTGAATTCTATTTTTATTTTTCTTCTATCGCACTTTTCGTTTGTGGAACTCTCTTCCAGCTTCTTTCCAGTCAACTTTGATCTTTAAAAATGTAAATGCAATGTCAATCATTATCGTCTGTCATCTTAATTCCTCTTCTTTTATTTTTCTTTCCCATTAATAATCTATTTCTTTTTCTCATATTTTCTCACGCTCAGTAACCCCTTGGGCCTTATTTGCCTTGCTTGAGATGAAATGATTAAAAAAAAAAAAGGAAATTTCAAAGATAGTATTCATATATTTGTCCATAGATATATTATATTTCGCAATCTTTGAAGCAGATTTATGATTCTGTCCTCCTAGTATCTTTTTGGGTGATGAATTGGTCTAGCGAATTGAAGATTTCCCAGAGGCGATTACAGGGAGTGAAATGTGTTAATCTGAAGGCGCGTACGGCAGATGTAGTAGGACACCCCAGCCAAGCTGAACCAATTTCTGGTGGATCTGTAAAATGCCTTGAGGTCTGACGTTGATGGAAGACGGCATATATTCCGATTGGCTAATTCCGAGCGCTTTTCCTCGATTGATGACTTTAATCGGTCCAATGGAGAACGGTACTATGGTTTTGCAGAGGGGGCTCGTAACACACAGTGTCCTTCCAATTCCACCAAACATACCAAACGCACACAGTAACCTTCTTTGGATGCAGACCGCCTATTGAAGTGGTTAAAAGTAGCTCTTTTTTCATCGGGACGATTTTCGCACCACATTGTTGTAAACAAACCATTTTTCATCGCCTGTGATCGTTCTTTTAAAAAATGGTTTGCTCTTGTTGCGCTTGAGCAGATTAAATTGCTGGCCTTAAAATTTGTTTGCGTTAATTTGTGAGACACCCAAACATCGTAGTGATTTCCGTATTCCATTTAAAATGTCTTACAACGCGCATATAAGATATGTGGAGTATCTCTGCGATGTCCCGTTTCATGTGACCTGGATTATTTTTCATCAAACTTGGTTACCTTCAACGATTTCAAGCCTGCCAGAACGTTTTCTGTCTTCTAGATCAAAATGCCCACCACTGAACATACGGAACAACTTACGGACAGTACTCTCAGCTATGGCATCATCTACATAAAAGACACATATCTTTCTTTTTTTTTTTTTTTGCTATTTGTACAGTGTTTTCCCTTCCCGGAACTAAAAGAGCATCAAAAGATGCAAAAGAATCCCATTTTCCTCCGTTTTCACTTTTAACGTAAAAACATTTTAAATTCACAGTCCACGTATACATAGTATAGAAGGACGCATTGAAATGTCCCTTTTCAAAATAAGTATATATTACATCAATATCAGTCACATCTGAAACGAAATCAATTATTCAAATGCTATGTATTAAAAAATTGTACGAACTTTTGTTCCAACAGAATACAATTGTGAAATATATCACATATTTATTCAGAATACTATTTAAAGCAAGAACTAATCATTAATTGTGCAATTTTTGTGCAAAAGGGACAACCCAATTTGAATTAAGCATTTATAACATTTATTTTTCCTTAACTTATTCATTCAGAAGTTAAGAGATTATAGTTCTCCAAATCTTCATTTTAGGTACTATCTCTAAATTTACATGCATTCCTGGGAAAGATAGTGAAGTGGTTTTCCATTGGCTTTTCCAACGTTTTGAAATTCTGAGTAGTCATTCTCTTAGACTGTCTTCCAACCAAGACTAGAGAATCTAATTTATCTTGCTATTGAATAGAGAAAAGATGAATGACGAACTTTCCCAGACGCACATTACAAAAGGAAATGAAACAAATTCGGTCAGAAACTGAACTTGCGTCGCCGATTACGCTTTCTTTCTAGTAGATGTGTTGCCACCCAAGGCTAGAGAGTCTAGACTACCCTGCTATTTTAACTCCAAAATGAAAGGAATAAAGAAATCTCCTAATATACAGCTGCACAAATTGCTGGAAATATATTGTTTCTGAAATACAATATATTTGACAGGGTCAGCTGATGGTCACAGATCCTGCAAAAAAAAAAAAAAAAAGCAGGTGATGATGCCTATTCAATTGTCCGTGAATTAACGCATCAGCAACTAGTGAGAACGTGATATTTCTTCGGTATCTGTCTATATTTCTGAGATGAGGTATAATGTAAATAGTGTGCGATATTTCTTGTTGAAAAAAGGAGTTTCTTCCTTCCAAATTGTTCAGTGATATGTTTTCGCTTGGTTGTGAACACGTGCGTCTGCTAGATATTCGGATAAGGGAGTTCTCACTTTCACTACACACACACACACACACACACACACACACACTCTCTCTCTCTCTCTCTCTCTCTCTCTCTCTCTCTCTCTCTCTCTCTCTCTCTCTCTCTCTGACTTTGATAAGCAGTTAGAAAAAATAAGGCACCATAAAAGTAGCCAAAACAAAACCATATGTGACTATGCTTCTGGTAAAAAGACAGCTTCTGGTAAAAAGACGGCTTCTGGTAAAAAGATGGCTTCTGGTAAAAAGACGACTGATTTGACTTTCAGTAAGAACCGGAGAGAGTGTAACTGTATATTGGCCTGGAGACAGATGTTGAGACTGACGCAATGGCACAATCGGTTCAGCCCACCACGGAACAATGACCATTGTCGCCCAAACAGCAGTTTCAGCCACATATGATGTCATGGAATTGTCATGTATGGTCTTCACTCCACGGTGAGGTACCAAATGCTAATCTATCTTAGACTGGCATAAACCTCTGTAGTAGAACACCTAATAAGGATTGAATTACACTAGCAAATTGGTCTGCAAGTTGAATTTGCTAAGCACTGTACCACGGTAGGCGCACATTTTTACTTGGTATATCTTACTTATTTTAAGTCATTTCATACGTCAAACTTAGATTGATTTTGTTGCAATTTACTAAGGTTACTTTGACACAAATTTATTACTTGTAACAGTCAACCAGAGTAGCTCGTTATCCATTACCCTAATACCACTACGTCCTTCTCTTGGTTGGGTTATTCTACTTTCTCGTTATTTTGCTTTCATGATTTTACCAGTCTACGTTTAATAAATGCAGTTGCAATGTCTTCGTCCTTTGGTCGGGCTCGTTGATCTTCAAAGTAGCACAGATGGGCGGATCAGAAAACTGCCCGAATTTTTTCCTTCTCTACTCAGCTGCCTATACACAGCAAGGGCACCGCCATTCAATCGCAGAGGAAGAATCCGATCAATCTTCGTGATCTCGCATAATTCGCAGACCAGTTCCACCTTTTCGATCCATTCAACCACAGACTGTCCACTAGTATCACCACTGAATTCGGGGATCAGTTTTATATTGAACGGTCTTTCCGCCATCTTGCGGGAGACAAAGTAAACGCCGAAATAGCTTGACGTCGCCTGCCTCTGTAATGCGTACGCCGCCCATCATGAAAGCCATCGTGGATGCTGTGCTATCCCAGGATGAGACAAATATACGTCTACTGTCTCGCCAGGTCGCAGACGCCGCGCCTGGAATTGGTCGTAGGCCACGATCCGGTCAGTTCCAAACGCGGTTAGTAGAGCGTGCTTTATTTGCTCAATTTTTGTGCACACACATCAGCATGAGCTGTGTATGTGTCTACATGTTCGCTACGTTTAATAAATGCAGTTGCAATGTCTTCGTCCTTTGGTCGAACTCTGCGCTAAAGTCGGGCTCGTTGATCTTCAAAGTAGCACAGATGGGCGGATCAGAAAAACTGCCCGAATTTTTTCCTTCTCTACTCAGCTGCCTATACACAGCAAGGGCACCGCCATTCAATCGCAGAGGAAGAATCCGATCAATCTTCGTGATCTCGCATAATTCGCAGACCAGTTCCACCTTTTCGATCCATTCAACCACAGACTGTCCACTAGTATCACCACTGAATTCGAATTAAAGAGCTAATCTGGTTGGATAGTGAGTAGTGACTTCGGTCCTCATTAGGGGATCCATACATGTGGCCTTGTGGCAAACATAGTAAACAACAATCGCTTTTCGGTCTTCGAGCCGAGATCAATGCGTGGTATCTGTTGTCTTCATCAATCAATGGAGAAGACGTCAGATCCCAAGAATTCCAACTCTGCGGCAACACCTTCTTCATTACACTAAAAGAGGGGGTCGATGGAATATCAACGCCAGCGTGACAGTGATTGCAGGGATTGGGCAATTTTGGGGTTGGCCGATGTGAACGACACATTAAAAACAACGACCTTGCGTCACATCCTAACTTCGTGAGGAAGTGGGTAAATTCCATCGCTTCTCAGATTTTTATCCGCGAGGCGAAAATTATCCAAAGTCCAACGTGCAGGAGGCCGTCCCCTTAGGCTGTTACTTTCCTGATTTCACTTAAGGAAGGTCAATATTAGTTCTTGATGCTTGAGGCGCCCCCCAAAAGGAAAGTACCGAGGTAACTGGACAATTTCTGCCATTACCTGCATGTAAGTATGCGTGACTGAACATTAATTTTGACATTGTGTCAAACATAGCATTGGTGCTGGTAGGGCACGGGAAACAACTTGTACTACTGTTTATTTCCTAGCCAGATTTTTACTTTGATTTTCTTTTTTCTTTTCTTTTGTCCAACATTTTTCCTTTGACCCAGCCCGTCCGTTCTATTCGGTTTTACTTATGGCATTCGTTTTTCACACTTTTTTTCTTTCTTCCATTTTCTCCTAATTTTTCTTTCCTTTTTACTTATCTCGCTTTCTTTTTTTTTTCGCTCTCGCTTTCTTTCTTCTTCCTTTCTTTTATTTCTCTTTCTGTTGTTCTCACTGTGGAGTAATGGGTAAGCGGTTCGGACTGAGAAATCGGAGAGCCGAGTTCAAATTCCAGTCGAATCCATTACATTCACTTGCGTTCTAATGCCCTTGGGAAAGGTATGAATCCATTTTTTCTCCCCCCAATCTATGGGTAAATAGCAGGACAGACCGAGTTCTATAGCCTTGGATGGCAATTGGTCTACCGCAGAAAGAAATAGCAACCTATTGCGGGGAAAAAATTTGCCTCATCAGTCATGTATCGAAAGATACATGATCGCCTAAGCGTTTATCGCGCATAACTGACTGTTCTGTCTTTTATTCTCTTCAACTAAAATTATTTATGCAATGAAGAAAATTGATGGTTTCTTTCTCATAATTTAGGTTAACGAGCCTCACTAACATTGCGTCCTGGGTAAGACGCTAAACTACGTCCAACAGCAAGGCTTAATTGCTGCTGTTCACAGGTCCACCCTGACCCGGGTTGGTAGCACCTGTTAGAGGCCCAGCTATCGGTAAATAGTTAAAGCCCGGACTGGGTTCAAAACACTATGAAAGTGTAAAGATATGTTTTAATACCAGAAATACTCTGTAAAAAATTATTACCAGCAATACTTTTTTCCCCAAAATCTTGTCGGCATTAAATAACTTATTGAGGTTGATATGCCGTAAAACAAACGAAACGAAACCGACATTTTGTTCGTCTAGTTTTAGAACCACGTTATTACTTCAAACCTAATACAATAAATCATAAATTTCAGAAAAGGTGACTTTGTATTTCAACTAAATACAAGTTGCAGTACTCACAACACGCGAGGATTTGAAAAGAACAACAGGCATAAGTAACGCAGATTTTATGTTGTCGATTTAATAATTTAAGTTATTGTTGAATTCAAATGTCATATATTCCATTTTTTTAATAACACAATGTCTCTTCAGGACGTAGGGGATCATGACATTCTACCGTTTCATTTTTTATTTGGGAATTATCTGTGTTATTATCTGTAAGAATATTTCCACAACAACCGACATTTTATGGAACAGACTCCCGCGTGGGTGCTTCCCCGAATATTACAATATTAATCACTTCAAGTCAAGGGTCAATAGTTATCTATTCTTCTTATCTGCATAATCTTCATTTGCTGTCATCTTCTCTTTGATTCACCATTGATATTTTAGCGATAATCTTCTACCCCGGGTGACACTCGAGCCTTGTATTGGGTGCATTTTAATATTGAAAAAATAACTTCTTGAGAAAGCAAGTGAAGTAAATGCATTCTCCGTGGTTTCGAATTCAAAACAGTCTTTCTTAGAAATTGGCTACCATCCAAGTCTACAGAGTCCAGTTTACCTTGCTAGTTAACGCACATCTGGGAGGAGATATGCATTCATGCCTTTTCCAAGAGCATTAGTAAGAAAGTAGAAACATAATTCAGAATTTAAACTAGGCTCGTCTATTCCAATTCCCGATCTGATAACCGTTGTGTTACCATCACAGCCATATTTCTTTTTAGGTGCGGAATAACAGTTTGCATAAACAGTAAAACTGTCAATCAGAACTATTTAGAAAAAGTTAGTGAATAGGACACTCAGCCATAATGCTATAAAATTTAATTGAATGACAGTCGCAAGGTTTGCTTCATGATAAACGTTGTAAAGAAAATGTCTTGAAAAAAAATCATTTACAATTTATTAGTAGAGAAAAATATCATTCGTTAAAAAAGACAAAATGTGCAAGATACAGTGTAAGGAAACATCTACTAGTGTGTAGCGGACCGTGGGTTTTACGTGTTGTTAAATTAGGAACACGTGTGTAACTCCTGATAGAATATTATAAAGTCCACTACAAGAATATGGCGGACTCAAGTTGAGTCCAACCGAAGATATAAAGAAAACAAGCAAGACCGATATATATATACAACAAGTATATGTATTAAACAACAAAATTTACAATAGGTAAAGACATTAACATTTGTGTTTGTGCGTGAACGTAAAGAGTTTGTATTTTGATGATTGTTCGTACGTACGTGTATGTGTGTATGTCATGGCTTTTTCCCACAAGTGGGCAAAACGCAAATCTCTGCAAGAGATCACTTTTTTTTTTAAATGTGTCCGCTGAAATGCAAAGTAAAAAAGAGAATAAAGCAAGAAATCGCCCAGTATTTATAGTGTAGGGAGAGCGTCCCCTAGTGAACAATTTGGACATTTAAGGAGAAGTTCACTCCAACAAGTGTACTTCGGTCTCTAAATATTTATTCTTTCACGTTATATGTTCAAATAGATATTTATATTTACTATTTACATGCGTGACTGTAGAAAAGAATTATAGTGGAACCTCGGTTCACGAATTTAATTCGTTCCTGAAGGCCATTCGTAACCCGAAATGTTCGTAAACCGAAACTATTTTCCAATAGGAATCAATGTAGAGAATAAAAGTCACAGTACAATAAAATTGGAAAAGAAAAGCACGCCACAACACACGAATGTATAGAACACGGCAGTCGACTCGGAAATTATTCCGTTCGGGTTAACTCGGTTCGGCAATATTGTTCGAGAACCGAAATTTTGTTCGATAACCGTGGCATTTTCATCTCAAATTTTTGGCTCGAAAACCGATTGTATAGGAAAATAACTGAACACAAGTCCTAAGCTTATATTTGTTACGGAAAATGTCACGTAGACAAGTCATAAGGCACACTTTCTAACGTTAGAAAAAGTGATGGAAAATGGCATAAAAAAGGTTCGTTTTTTCTCGTAAAGAAAATATCAGCAATAAAGTCACAATACACATATTTATAGGGCAGCGAAAATGCCAAGAAAAATATGAAATCTGCCTTGTTACGATAGGAAATATCATCTGATAAAAATCATATAAGAAATGTCATAATCCTGATAGGGTGGGGAATTGCATGGGAATATATCCTGAAATATAGCACGTCATAAGGTTAGGCGAGAACGAAAGTGATTGTACGGAAACTCATTAGGTATGCTATATTAGGTTGGGAATAAACCGTTAGGTATTCTTTATTATGTTAGGAATAATTCAGTAGGTTAGGGAAAATTTATTAGGTATGCTTTATTAGAGTAGGAATGACTCATTAGGCGCGTTTTTTTAAGGTTAGGAATAACTCATGTGGTACGCTTTAGTATGTAATGAATAATAATAATTTCTAAGGAATTTTAATGAATTTTCTGAGGACTTTATTTTTCTAACATCCGAACCACGTTTTAGAAGAAAATGCCAATGTTGACGCAGGTTCCAAAAATGATAATTTATAATGTATTTTCTAATGACTTCATTTTTCGATTACTCGTACTTTTTCGAACCTGCGTCCGTCGTTGAAATGGAAATCATAAACAGTGACGAAAGTTCGAATAATAAGTATAACTAAGGATTTTTTTTAGGATTTTTTAAAGAATTTTATTTTTCGAACGTATTGTTCTATCATGCATTCCGCGTCGTTATGGAAACCACGAATGGGGGCGCACGCTTGAGTAATAATAATTGCTAAGGATCTTATTTTTCGAACTTATTTGAACCTTAGGCATGAGTAATATTGGAATTCATAAATGCTGACGCAAGTTCGAATAATAATAATAAGGTTTCTAGGTAATGTTATGGGATTTTCTAATGATTTTCTTATTCGAAACCGCGCCCCTTTTTGTAGGATAAACCGCAAATTTAGACGCAGTTTCGAATAATAATACCAATTTCTAAAGATTTTTTAGTGATTTCCTGAGTATTTTATTTTTTGAATTTATTCGAAGCTGTGTCAGCCGTTGCAGGGATAACAACAGAGGGAGGACAAAGATCGGAAAACAAGCATATCGACCTATAAAGGTTTTTCTTGGGATTTTATATTTTGAACATATTTTTGTAACCGCGTCGCCTGTTTTGGGGTTACCAGAAATATGGTTGGTGATTCCAAAAATAATTTATAAGGAAATTATTTTTGATATTATTTGAGCCATCGTCTCTTGATGTAGGGGAATCCTCAAATGGGGTAGCTGGTATCGAATAATAATAAATTCAAAGAATGTTTATGGATTTTTGTAAGGTTCTTGTTTTCCAATGTTATTAATCGAAACTGCGTTCCACGTTGTAGGAGCAACCACTAATGAGGACGTAGGTTCGAGTAATAAACATTTCTGAGGGATAGTAAAAATTTTCTAAGGATTTTATTTTTTGGAACCTATTATTCGAACATGCTTGCTGGATTGTGACTGAAATCAAAAATTGGAACCTATGATCGAAACATATAATGTCTACGGAATTTTAAGTGTTTTTATGCGTTCCAATAATAAAATCCTTACAAGACATTATTTTTCGTACCATTTATTCGAGTCTGTGTCCCCTGTTGGAGGAGAAACTAAAAATGAAGACGCATGTTCAAATAATAATAACCTCTATGGAATTTTAAGTGTATTTCTATTTTATTTTTCGAAACTTGTTCGAACGTGAGTGCCCCGTTGTAGTGGAAAACAAAAATGGCGACGCAGAATCGAAAAATAAGAAGAAGAATTTCTGAGGAAATTTAAATTTAAACTAGGGATTTTACTAAGAATTTTATTCTTCGCGCTTATTCGAAACTGCTACGCAAATTGTGTTTTCTTACAAAAGACGCAGTTTCGAACCATTTCATAGATTACATTTACGAATGGCCAGACGACGAGACCTAATTAACACTGTTTCAGCGGTTCAGTTTAAAGTAAACGCGTGCGCGCAAACACACATATATAATTTCGTGTTTCGCCGCCTGTCTTTTACACACACACACACGTACGCACACACATACATATAATACGTTTATATAATATATATATATATATATATATATATATATATATATGTTCATATATGTTTATGTATTTTATACATATATATTTATTTACATATATATTTATAAATACATTTCTTCGTGAATATATTTACATTTTATTTATATATTTATATTTATATGTATTTATTATATTTATATATATTTATATACATATGATATATTTCTATGTAATATATATATATATTTATATATACAATATATATATTTGTATATATATATAATATATTAATTTTTTTATCTTTTTTATATTTTATATATTTATTTATAATTATATGCGTGTATTTATATATATATATATATATATATATATATATATATATATATATATATATATATATATATATTACTCTAGGAGGAAGTCTGTGTTTGTAAACTATTATTGCTAATAATGCAAATCTATTCGGTAAAACGAATCGAGTACTCTCATTCATTGTGCGTTTATCTAAAAATAAATACGCTTAAATTCACCTTCATCCCTGTCGTGCGATAAAGGCTTAAGAGTAGAATCTCCGACTGACGCCCATTCAGTCGGGTTTCGTTCCTAGCAACTGAACGTCTAGCTACACTGATGAGCTGTAATACAACGAAACATGCCGTCCATGGATGACTATATATATATATATATATATATATATATATATATATATATGGGATAGCGAAAGAAGCCTTTCAAAAACTAAGCAAGTTATCAAGAAACAGAAAAATTTTGTTAGAAACTAAGAAAAAAAGCAGTGAACTGTTACGTAAATCAGTTCTCCTATATGACAGCGGATGCTGGACAATCTCTTTACAAATGAAGTGACTTGAAGCAACAGGAAAGTGGTTATACAGAAAGATGCTGATAATACAATACACTGAACATGGTGAGCAATAACGAAGTTTTAGAGAAAATGGACACAAAAAGGACACTTATGCTTAATATCAGTGTTGTAGCATACCTACAGATGATAATGTGTATGTCCCCATTCACATAAATGCAGTAGCAAATATTGTATGTTGGCCTGCAGTTGGAGATTCGTCAAGAGCTACAAATAACAGGAAATTGTGGAGAGCCATGAACACAACATCCTGAAGGAACACGCACATAGAAAATTTAGTACCAAACTATTATAGACTCTGACGTTTGTTAATTATTTACTTATTCTTTTTTTTTATTTGGATGTGGAAGAGAATTTACTTATTTTTCTTACTTTTCTTTGTATAATGGATTCTTCTAAACTTCCTTAGCCTTCCGTAAACTTACCGTGTAAGTAGTGTAATGGTTAGCGACTGCGAACGAGAAATCAGAGAGCCGAGTTTGAATTCCCGTCGAGTTCATTACATTCACTTTCGCATAAATACCCTTAGTAAAGATAAATCCATCTCCCCGACCAGCTATAAGTTAAATAGCGAGGCAAACTGGGGTCGATACTGAAGAATTAATATTGTACTTTTCTATTTTTTATTTCGGATTTTTAGACACGTCTTTTTAAAATTGTTAAGAAAGAATATAGCGTTTAGTTATTTTTGTAAATAACTTTTAATGTTCCATCAATATATCTTCCTAATTTTGTCGTTTGTTTTTTTTTTTTTAAATATTGACCTTTTAATTCGATTTTTTGCAAAATAAAACTTTTTTATTTATCTTATCTTTATTTAAAAAAAAACAGAAAGAACCCCCAAGATAATATATCACAAGGAAAATAAACTAAATTATATTTTCTCCTAATATTTTAAATAGGGTACTTGAAAACCCCACAGTACTAACAGAGGGTTAAATACGTTATACAGACAAATCTCTCATCAACCGACTAAAAGGGGGGGGGTCCGTTAAAACCGAGTGTCCGTAGATAAAAGAAGCTCTAAATTGTCACTGATATTTAAGTTTGTCCGCTTCCTTTTTACACTTTCCTTCTGCTTCGATGTCATGATGACGGTAGGACAATTAATGTAATAATCAAAATAACAAAAATAAGTTCTCACAGCTAGTTTCGCATCCGTCTTCGTTTACAATTGAAAGGCTCGCCACCAAGCGGTCACTTTGAGAACTAATACGACTCGGCCCGCTAAGCCCGAAAATTTTGAAATTTTTCGCTGACGATTTGGAAGATTTTTTTCCTCCAGTTTTTTTTTTTTTTTTTTTCATTTTTCCTTCAGATTTTGTCCGTTGCATAGGGAGTCCGTAGATGAGAGGTTTGTCTGTACTAGTGAATGTTCTAATAGAATAAAACCAAAATTTAGTTTGGTTGCACTATTTTTTATTTCCTAATGTTCACCCTACACAAGGCCCAAAAGGCACTCAAGGTAGATATTTTCTGAAGGCGGTTGTTGCGTGAGCAATAAGAACAAATGGTGCAGTTTATGTAAAAAAAGATAACAGTTAACCTTAGATACGAAGGTGGTTAAGGATTGCAGAAATCGTCAATGAAATTCTACAAAGCAACAACTCTGGGGAAGAAACTATCCGAATAGAACTTCCTCCTTACTAAAGGAATATGAAATCAATGTGTGGCGGGTCTGAGCTGGGAGTTTGTGTGAAACTAAGGAATGTAGTCCATTTGAACATTTTCCATGGAAATAGCGGTACAGTAACAAGATGCTTGCAACGTTTTTGTGGAAAAGGACTAGTAAGGTAGAAAACAATTCATCACCCACAAGTCCGTGAAGGCGCTTTTGGGTTCAATCAAGGCTAGTCAGTACCAGCCCAAATATGGCAGTAGTACTCTATTTTCATTACCACTAAGTTGGTTCATTACACTAAGTGTGGCCAAATGTTAAAAGTATGTGTCCACTTATCTGCGAAATAAACTTTCTAACCAGTAAGGAAAGTACTCATTGCTTAGCAATAGCTATTGCTCTATGGCAGATTTTCTCGCTTTTTTATTTATTTGCATTTAATAAGCATTGAACTTACAAGACCTACGAAAACAAGATTGTTAACTATTACATCACAAAGATTTGGCACTTTGCTTTTTACGGTTTATCAACCTTTGCAGGTTATTTACCGACAGAAAAAATTTTTAGATTGTAAAAAGTTTCTCTTTTTTTTTTAATTTAATAATGATTTGGTGATGCGAGTCTTACTAATTAACCCATAACTAGGGGGAGAACAGAGGGTGTCATGTCGTTCCCAAGGTTATTTGCGCGTAAATGAATATAACGAACCCAACTGGAAGTAGAACTCGACTCTCCGATTTACAATTCCGAGCCGTTATCCATTAAACCATTCGTACATCCAAATTTACACCTGATATCACCAAATGGTCACCTATCTAGGTACTAGCGAGGCTCGAAGTTGCTTAACTTCAGTCATCGTAAGAGAACTGTTGTTCCAACGCGATATGGCCGTAAGCCCACATCACACATAGATGCCTTTTTCAAAATACACAACCTTTCCCAACACATCTTGAATAAATACTAGTAGTAACGATCTGGAAGACTGGCTCGTTATCCATTACCTCACAACGAGACGTCTTTCTTTTTATATGTATATATGTTGTCTAGGTGCGTACATATGTGTGGTACTTGCATGTCTCGATGTATCTGTGAGTATTTTTGTTTTGTTTTTTTTGTTTTTTTTTTCGTATTAAATTGTGGATATGCCATTGCTGATTGTAGTAGATTGGGTGTATGTGTTTATGTGAGTGCGTCTGCATATCTCTGCTTGTTTCTCTCGGGCTGGATGTTGTCTGAATTGTTCTGTGTGCACGTGACTAAATATAGTGTATGCGCATGCGTCTATGTATAGAAAAACTAAAATTGGATACTTAACCCAGCGTGAAAGACCAAAGTAAAAATAAATAATGAATGAATGAAAAATCCCGCCCGATTGTGAAAAAGCATGAACCTGACCTAATTGCAACTTTTTAGGGCCTTGTGCCGCCTCCCCCGTCTCTCTGAACCAATGAAAAAGCTTTCTTTCATGGCGCGATGAGTGGAAAGAATCAGCTTTCAGGTTGATAGACAAGTAATCACATAAATTTTTCCCTCTTCATCGCCCAACGTTCCACTTTTTTTCTAGTCTTTTATCCTCGTCATATATATATATATATATATATATATATATATATATATATATATATATATATATATATGGAGTTTAAAAGGTATAATTCTTTGTTTTTTTCTGGTGATTTTGTTTAAACTCCAGATCCGTGTTGAATTCTTCTGCTGCAGAGGAAAGAAGGAGACCGAGACACTGGAAATAGATTTAGGAACTTTATTACAGAGTAACAACGGTGTGTTGAAGGCAAAAGATACGGGGTTGACCCTTGAAAGTTCAGGGAAAAAGAAAACGATTATTCCCGTTTGTCTTTGGCGCCAGGAAGCCCCTCTTTATTCGCGCATGCACCATTTGTTCTTCCTGTCAGGGAAGATTCTTCTTTTTTTTATATATTTCTGTATTTCTTTTATCGTATTTTGTGTTATTTAATTTTTTTATTTCATCAGTTATACAATCCACACCATAGAGTTCGATCCTCACTGGGTGCCCCATACTTTCGGGCTTGTGCCACATCTAAGCTACACTTGGAAAATCGCTATACAATCCCCACCATCTCTCTCTCTCTCTATATATATATATATATACAGTGTAACCCGGATATAAGAGAGTTGTCGGGACAGGAGAAGTCTCTTATATCTGGGTTCTCTTATATCCGGGTTTTGTCTACTTTGTTTAGGTAACAGGCTCTAATTTGGGACCAGAGAAAATCTCTCTTATATCCGGGTTTCTCTTATATCCGGGTCTCTTATATCCGGGTTACATTGTATATATATATACACACACACACATTACACACACACAGCCTTTTTATTATATCCTTACTCTGTCCTAGACATTGAGTTCTACCTGGATTCTTCCTCTTGGAAAAATTTTTTTTCTGAAAATATACATATATGGGTATTTTTTTTATATATATTTTGCATATGTATGTATATTTTCCACTAATATTATATATATATATATATATATATATATATATATATATACAGGTAAAATGAGACTAAACTGAGTATAATTCCACTGTACGTAACATTTAATTTAAAAGAGAGCTCAGTACATAGTAGAGATAGCTATTAGTTATTTTAGATATTAAAACCTGTTAAAAATCGCTACACAATTACAATTAGGTTTCAACACCATAAATGTGTTTCTTCGGGCGATGTTAAACTACTGGCGTATGAAAGATTAATTTAATTTCAAAAAAGCAGAATACTTTTTTTAAATGTTTTTTAAAAGACTTGTGAGCTTTGCCGTGATTAACCAATCAAATGTGCCCTACGCTATTGTACCACGTGCAAAGAAATCCACTTAACATCTTTGTCATCAACTCTTACGAGTTTCAACGATTATCGGCTTGTTAACAATGCTGATCTAATTAGAAAACAAGCTTTCCTTTCTATCTATCTATCTATCTATCTACATACGCGGTGATGGTGGTGGGGGCATAGAAATCAACAGACGTTTAAAACGTGAGACTACCAGTCACCATGTAGTGTTGATTTCCATGTCTACACTGAGAGAAGTCTACAGCGTTTTTGCTTCTTTCTTTTTTAATATTAAATGAAAAAAACATACAAATGCTCTTCAGTTGTATAATTAAGTCGATAGGTTACATAATAGAGGCCGCTGGGAACTTTTGCACACACCTATACACACACATATGTGAAAAAGATAGGACAAAGGGAAAAAACTGTTTTAAGTCACATCATCTTTTAACGACGTGTGTTAATTTTGGCGTCTTCATGTCGGAATGAAAAACAAAACTGTGTGTAAGGATAATACCTTGAGATTTGGGAGAATAAGAAAGGCAATAAATTAACTTATCAGATCCGATGAACAGACACCAGAAAATGTTGTGTGTGTGTGTCTGTGTGTCTGTGTCTGTGTGTGGGTGTGTGGATGTGTGTGTTAGAGCCGTTAGTTTTTGTTAGATTTTAAATCAGCCGATACCGAGTAAATCTCCGCTTTTTTCTCTGTTAGCTCGTATACCGCATTGTGCTACTATTACTTTTACGATGATCCGTGATATTATGTATGAGCCTGGTCATATGTTTATCGTCGAGAATTGTGAAATCAGCGCACTTTCAATGCATTTTCTTCTTAATGAATCCTTTTTTTGGTGTGGTACTCAATCCAAGAATTAACAAAAAATACAGATGACAAATTGCGAACTGGAAATACATATTCGGATTTACGAAAAATTAGACAAAAATATATGAAGTAATAGAGGAAAGGAAATAAAATTTAAACTTTCAGAAAATGTCAATATTTACTAATTTAGGCCAGTAGTCCTGGGTAGGTACATGAACAAAAAAAAATTTGAAAATGAAATCCCACACTGACCCTGCCAGTGTCATATAGTTTGTCATATTATCTCAGATTGTCAACGAAAAGAAGAACCCAACATGCAAATTACAAATTGGAGATACTGCAATGAAACAAGTACAAAAATTCAATATCAATATCTAGAAAGTGTTTTAACAGAAGACAGTAAATACAACACCGAAATTCGAAAGCGCATTAAGTAAAGTATTAAGAAATGTATAAACATTTCATTAGAAGCAAAGAAGAGTACTGAGCCGTTATATCATAATGGTCCTCCTATATGACAGTGAATGCTGGACAATCTGATCAAAGATGACGATATTTTAGTCAACTGAAATTCTACAGAAGGATGTTGAGAATACCATAGACTGAACATCTGAGCAATGACAAAGCTATAAAGAAAACGAAAACAAAAAGGACACTCATATACTTAACATCAGAAAGGGACAATTGAAATTTCTAGGGCAGATATTAAAGAGCGATCTGATATTTGACATAGATGCTGACAGAGGTAAGTATTGACAGACTTAGGGACAGATATAAATAGACACTAATAATCTGATTTAGCTAGTTCATATCTATATCTGTGTATCTAAGTACATATGAATAGATAAAGTTTTAGACGCTAATCAGACAGATTTAGATAGGAACATACGTCGATATAGATATGAATTGGCTTATGTGTAAATGTAAACAGATTGCGTATTTATGGTGATAGGTGGGCAAAATACTGAACCGAGGAACAGTAGGAGCTAATCGATACTAAAAAGTAAAAGGCTCTAATTTTAAATTCCTTGGCATCCGTACTCTTCTCTAACAAACAAAAGACAAACTGAATTTATGCAATCTTCCCAAAACAAAACGTAACTAAACTCCAAATACGTCTTCGGCAAAAATAATTTTATGTAACAGGGGACATGTTTTAGGTATGGCTACGTATATCTTTATGACACAAGTACACTCCATAAATATTCACACCTCGTCGTGGTCTCGAAATATGCATATATTCAATCATTTTTCAGCTTACAAACACGCACAAAAATATTAGGCGGAAATTAATCCGTCGCCCACAATATGGGGAATTAAGTATGCGCATGCGCACACTGATGGTAGCAATCCTTAGCAACCAATAATATAGACCTCTATTAGTGAAGTGAGTTCGATCATTTCTGCATGCCCAATACGAGTGGGCTTGTGCCATACCAAGCTAAGCTTCGTAAATATGTGCATACACATATGTACACGCGCGCATGCGCGTTGTGCTCATTTTTTTACAATTTTAGAAAAATTTAATTTTCTCCATTTTATTTATTATTTTTCTATGTACTGAATGGATAGTTGGTTCTTATTCTAATTTAATTTTTTAAAAAATGATGTAAATAATATTTCAATTGCAATGCGATCGCATTTTTGTGAGAATACATGAGTATCGAGTATGTGTGAATATGTTTCGTGTGTGTGCAAACAACTTAAAAACTGAAAAAAAAGTGAATGTTTGGCCGGGTTTTGAGCCTAGAAAAAGAATTCTCAAAGCAGAATGAGTTCCTCCACTTACTTGGAAGACTACTTTGCGCCAATTTTCCACCAAGCTCCATATTTGGCCCTAAACTTGACTATATTATGACGTAGGCGATAGTGAGTCTTCAAAGACTTTTCCTTATTATTTGTGAATTGCAATACATTCTTGGAAACGATGGTGGAGTGGTTTTAGAATTCAGTTTTCCTTCTCTTAGACTGGCTGCCACCCAAGTCTGGAGATCTCAGTCTACCCTACTATTCAGTCAATAGTTTGGGTGGGAAGAGATAGATTCAGAGCATTTGTGCGAAAGTGAATGCAATAGGATAGGTCGGAATTTGAACTTGACTCGCTGATTCCACTTCCCCGTTGCACCGCCCGCACCTACTGAACTGGCCTAGAGATCACCAAGCTGGGCTACTTTTGAAACCTCACTGCTACGTGTGACTTTTTAGAGAACTTGGACTACTAATGAAAAGAAAGTTAAGTCAAATGTTTACAGTACTAAGCTTTCAAATATGATTTAATTCGCTACTTGTTAGCTTAATCTGGCAAACCTGGCTCGAACTAAGCTACAATCAGTCAGTTAAGTGTCATCCGTGATACACGATTGGGCGATCACGTGTCTTTCGATTCATGACTGACGAGACAGAAAATTTCCCGCAGTAGGTTGCCATTTCTTTCGGCGGTATAATGGTTGAGATCTTTTCTGTTAATTTACTCCAAATAATGTAAAGTTACATATCGCAAATATTGATTCACCCTAAGAAATTATAAATTTTAAATCAAAGTTTTTTTGTTTTTTTTTAATTAAATTGAGCGCGAATGCAGACCCCACATTTAGAAATAGCGCACACGAGTCGCCCATATTTGACGCGATCGCAAAAGTCAAGCTAACTGGAGTGCAATGGAATGGCCTTGCTCTGGGATAATTTGGTGTGAAAATAATAGTAAATATAAATTCTTTTTATTTTGGTAATTTTTATTTTTATTTTAGTTATTTCTGGGTGAATTAACAGAAATGATCTGAATAGTTGTCAACTAAGGCTATAGGGCCCAGTCTACCCTGCTATTCAACCCATAGCTGGTGGGCGGAGAAGAAGAATGGATTTATACCGTCGTCAAGAGGAATTGCTTGAAAGTAAAGGTAACAAACTCAACTGGAAAAGTTATGAATCCGTTTCTTCCACATAACGCGATACGAATCATTACACATAAATACGATTATTTGTCCGGATTCATCAAGTCAAGTTATCGAGAGTTTTCCAAGTATCGCCGATTATTTCACAAGCTTCTCTAAAACACACGATGAGAAAGCAAGCACAGCGGATACGAGATCAAATCTCACTGGGGGGCGACTTTTGTATTTCTGTGCTATTCAACATAATGTGATTATCTATAATTTTCAAAATGTGTGTGTGTATGTATGTCTGTGTGTGTGTGTGTGTGTGTGTGTGATCGGATGTTTTTGAGTTCCCACAGTTTTCATCCGATTTCGATGATATTTTTTGTTTGATAGATAATTCTTCAGTGTCGGTTTTGAGTCCAAATTGTTGGCGACAATGGCTCTCCACTACTTCCTGTCCATTATAACTCTCAGCAACGTTTTACTCTTTACTATCTGTTCTTGGATGTATATCTTTCATAAAAAAAAAACTTTAATAAAAATAAATACGTTAAATTATTACAATAGTATCATCTTCTTATATCTATAATTCTCAAAATGTGTGTATGTATGTATATGTGCGTGTGTGATCGGATGTTGTTTTTGAGTTCCCACAGTTTTCATCCGATTTCGATGAATTATTTTTTTTTTGTCTGATAGATAATTCTTCAGTGCGAGTTTTCAGTTCAAATTACGTATTTCTCTTCTTTTGGCCAAGCTTCAATCTCTTTTAAGTGAGGTTACTTTTTCCGTTGCATAAAGCCTACTACTACAGTTTTATAGCGTTATTTCATTGCCGTTTATAGCCGTTCGCAATTAAAATTGGTTTTATTGTCCTGCCAGTTTTTGTATTGCATTCACCGTAGTAATAAGTAATCTTGCTTTTTATTACTCAACATTTATTTTTCCGACCTTTCCTAAAGTTATTCGAGCTTAGTGATTCCTGTAGCTTTATAGCATTCCATTTGACAATTCATACTTGCCTAAGACATGCCACCAAAGAAAAAAAACTTGCCTAGGTCATAAAACCGCTGTCGTCAGGTCCGCCATGCGAATAAGAGATAACGAATCGTTTTTAGAACGTTCAGTTTAACTGTTTTAAAATGCCTCTCGGAGCCACTGAGTCCGAAGATCAACGTAGCCATCGGCTTTCCAGAAGAGCATACCTGAACTCTGTGTTGTTACTAATATTGATTTTCGGGTGGGCTGACTTTTTAAACTTAAACTGCTCCAATTGAACGGCAAAAATTCCCAGTAATGAAAGACCCGGTCGAAGACGGGTTATACTGTTAGTAGGATATAAAAATGACAAGAGGGTTTAGACGAAAAACAATAGAAGAAAAGAAAAAAATAGTCTATTAACAATAACAATGTTCCAGCTTCTATCGCTATTTCCATGGTAAATGTTCGCAGTGCTAGATTCCTTAGTTCCACCAGCTCAAACCCTCAATGCTAGAACTCACCATGTCATTTATACAGGGTCAACTCATCCTCATTCCCTTCATATTTCTTTCACGTGAAGGAAGTATCAGAGACCTTCTTCTCTAGAATTGTTACTTTGTAGAAGGCACTACCGAGAGAATGTTTCCCCGATCACTAAATTCTTCAACTCTAGAATCAACCATTAGCTACGCTACGCGATGCGCGGAAGATTCGGTAATTTTGACAAGGTAAGAAAATTCGGTAACTATGAAATAAAAGTCGATTGTAAATTGATTTTAGGGCCGTTCTGGAGTGGGGATTCGGGTGCTAATATATTTTTGAAATAGAAATCAGGCTATATAAGTTTTACTTCCTTAAAAAGAAATAATTATCTAAAACATAATTTATTTAATACTTTTAAAAAAAAAAAATAATTTGAAAAGAAGATACAAGAAATAAAAGTTAAATCGATTTTATTTGTTTGAAAACAATAAATACTTATTTTAAAACATATTTTAAAATATTGGAGGTTTTCCACTACCCAGCCCCAGACTCCACCCAGAAAGTACAGCCCTGATGTTGTTGTAGTGAGATTTTATCTAGTCTCCCGTAGTTAATAATACTTTCAAAAAACATATTGGGGGAAGGAGGCCTAGCCCCCTAAGCCCACCCCCAATTCTGTAAGTACGGCCCTGGTATTGTTATAGTGGGGTTTTATCTGACCCCCCACGACTTTTAGTTATTTAAAAATATAGTGGAGGTGGAGTCTTAGACACCAAGTCCCCACTCCAGGACAGACCCAAAATCAATTTTCAATAGATTTTTATTTCATAATTACAGATTTTCCTACTTTGTCAAAATTACCGAATTTTCCGTTATTGAATCTTCATAATATCTTACCTCTTTCAGTAATCCTCTACATTGAATGGCTCTATGGCTTTAATGAGTGAAAAATAGTAAAACGAAAACGACTAAAACATCTATTATTATACAAGCAACAAAAATAAGATAGAAGAAAAAGCAGAAATTATTAATATTAATGAAAGAATGCTTCATCTAAGAAATTCGCACAAATTATCGGCTCGTATTGAGGAATCGGAGAACCGAGTTTGAATTCCAATCAAATTCATTACGTTCACTTACGTGCTAATACCCTTGGGAAAGGTATGAATCCTCTTCTCCCCCACTCACTTATGGGTAAATAGCAGGACAGGCCGGGTTCTATAGCCTTGGATGGCAACTAATCTACCGCAGAAAGAAAAGGCAACCTACTGTAGGAAGAAATCTGCCTCGTCAGTCATGTGTCGAAAGATACATGATCGCCTAAGCGTGTATCTCGCATGGCACATAACTGAATTAAATTTAACTTAATTTCAGTTTAAATTGATTTAAAAAGAATTGTCCCAGCATTCCATTTTTAATATCATTTTAAAAAAAAGAAAACCGCACGTCCTGTTTAACAACATTTATTGCATCTATTCTAAAATATTTGTTTCTGTGGTAAAAAAATAAGTGGCATAATTTTTATTTAAGTTTGACGATATGTATCTTTAATAAATAACACAAACTTCTTGGGTTAAAACTGAACAGTGAAAAAGAAGGAAAAAAAAATCTTATTTTTGTGCGTACGTGTATTGCTGCACGTTCGACATCAATCACGTGACACGAAAATCTCTCCCTTCTTTTCCTTTTTTTTTATTAAAAAAATCTCGTTTTCCCTCCTGCTACTATCTTGCTTTTCTCGTCTGAATTGTTTACTTACTCTCGTCTTTCGGTACAGCTGATATGGAACAGCGAGGAAAATCAAAACATTGAAGTAGAAATTGGCAGTCTGTGTAGTAATGCTGAAGGAAGAACAGTCAACCAGAGGAGGATTGGGGTATTTACTAAGTTATATTTAAATTTAGCACAAGACTAAGTTACTCTTTTTACTAGTTAACTTGCAGTTTTTTTTTTAACTCCATGATGAGGCCAATCATTCGTTTGAAGTCAATGCCTGAATGAAATATACACTAAAAAAGTATAAAAGTATTAAACTTTCTTAGTGTATAAAACACATGTATTTTATTAGCGTATATAATCTTCCCGTCAATTTATATTACGTTTATTTTCTAATCAAAACGTTAACGGTTAAATTTTAAATTTATACCATTTTTAGAGACGAGGGTAGAAGAATGAGTTTTAAATAATATATCTCCATGGACGTACGAGGTGGCAGCAGTCCTCCACCAGGTCAAACGAATTTTCACAGCAAAGGCTGGCTATTTCCAGGATAACTTAAAAAATCGAGGACAAGTTCCTTCTGTCTCCACCACTATAGACTTTCCTCCCGTACGCCTATGAATTTCTCGTTATTATTCAATTTCTTATATATATATATGAATTAGAAATAGAGTCGACTTCGAATTCCAATCGGGTTCGTTGCATTCATTTACATGCAATTACCCTTGGAGAAGTTATGAATACATCTCCTCTCCCAGCTATAGGTTAAATAGAATTCATACCTGGAAAATTGTTATTCGCAAAACAAAACAAAAATTGTTAATGTAATTGTTATAGTATTCACTCAGAAAAAATATCTATTTACTTTTAGGTTTCGGCTTGATAAGAGCTAAAAATCAAATCAAACAATTAAAAAATAAAATTCGATTTAAAATAGGTGACAGGCACAAAGAAATCTAACACTTTCTTTTATTTTAGAGTGATATAAACATATATACTCGAACACACACATCCCATTCCCAGCAACCAATAAAAACTGTTAAAGTGACCAAGGTGGGAATTCTTAGTCAGGAATCAGCCATTTTCTATCTTAAAAAAAAAAAAACAACGTCAAAGAGGCCGTTTGATCAACAAAAGGAATGACCAAAATTAAGGATAAAAAAAAAAAAACTACAGAAACAGTCATTCACTCCTCTGTCGTTTACTGCTACTAACAAGCAGGGATTTTTTTTCTCCTGATAATGGCCATGCTGGCGGAAACTAGTCGAGGAACCTAACTGAAATAATAAAACAAAAAAATATTAATACTCAACTTAGTGTGTCCGAAAATTTTAATTTTTTAATATTTTTTATTGTTCAAAACTCACACACATACATATGCGCGCCGTATTCGCTAGAATTTGGTGAAGCGAAGTTACAAACATTTGTCGAATGTTGTTTGACGAGGAATATATTCAGGAAGAAGAAACTACGCCTGAGGTTATAACTTTTTTTGTTATCACTTCTTCGAATTGGGAGTGGCGGTGATTATGGTCGAATGTCTGAATCGTTAACATATCAAGATATGAAGACGCATTATTGGAGTTGACCGTGAACTTGCTCGAAAATGGGTCGGTCAGCTGTTACTATGCTGTAGTGGGAGCAGGAACTAGCGAGGAAATTTAGGTCAGATTATACACTGTATGAAGGGCTGGCTGGGTAAGACAGACAGACAGATAGATAGATAGATCTTTGGAAGAGATACATCTCTCGTAAAATCACTGTTGTCAGTTGGCTACGTCGTAATAATGTGATGCATGCTTAGTTTTTTTTCTTAAAAACTGACATTGACCTCTTCTTTATATATTTTCGCGCGCTTTTTATTGAGGTGTCACGGCAGGATCCAACATTTGAAAAAACGGGGAAATTTAGTCATACGAATTTATGCATTGAGGATCAAATTTTTTAATTTAGACATTTTTCCCTTTTTCCCAAAATTCTAATTCTAAAATGAAAGTCTTATATTAATCTCCGGAGAAAAGGATGACTTACAATATGCTAGGCATTTTTGTTGAATAATCCTAACAAGAATAATACGGTCGCTACTAGTTTTGCGATGAAAGCGCGCGCGCGCGCACACACACACACACACACTTATATAGTTGTGTATTTAGGCAGCAATCACTCTTTAATACATGTTTCAATGAATAAGACTGACAAGGTACTTTTGTTTAGCATTTTATTTAATCTTTATTGCATGCGTACAAGCAGGACTGGTTTATACTTTAGGCTTGTGTGGGCTGCTGCCTAGGGCCCAGGGCCGGATTATCCTATAGGCTAGTATAGGCTGCAGGCTACGGCCCCCACAAGCTTCTATAAAGCAGTTTTTCATTTTCTCGATGTTATAATTAGTTTCATAAACTGAAATGCTATCAATATGACAAACCCATATTTACTTTTTCTTTTTATAATGGTGGTTATAATTTTTTTTTTTTTTTTTACTCCGGTTGTGTTGAAATATATACTAATTTGGTTTGCAGTAAATAGTAAAATATTGGTATTTCTTAAAGAATATTTTTTATTGATAAACAAAAGATAGTTATTCTAGTTTATTTTTTAAAAAATGAAATAAGTTTACTTCAAGCTTTGTAAATGTCGCATAAAAAAAAAAAAACTCAAGATGAGTACGCGTGAATTAGAGGGTGGCTCCTTCTGAAGGAGGGGGGTGGGGGTGCATAATTTCATTATCTTTGCGACCCCAAAAGGTCATAATCCGGTTCTGCATACAAGTCTCTTTTTTTCTGAACCTAATGAATTAAAACTTGGCCAAAAGTTGGTTTCGAGAGCTTTCGGCTAAACTGTTAGTCATTATCAATTTTTTTTATTTGTGCAGCTATAATAATAGTGTGTAATTGTTATTATTGACACAATATAAAAGTTACTGAATGTCGACACATTGTTAATTTCAAAGTATGGCCAGTGTACTCAGTAGGCGTGTCCATAACGTTAATATGGTTCGATTTTTTTTCTTTTTCGGTTTCTATAACTTTAAAATGCTTTTTCAGTGTGAGGTTCATACGACATTCAAAGAGTATGTTGCGTATTGAGGTTGGTTTAAATGTGTCCAGCATAATTACTTATAGGCTTGTCTTTGTTGGGAACGCAAATCGCTAGTGGGAAGTTAAATTAATAAATATCGTTGGTCTGATATAGTTTTGATTTCGTTGGCGAATTGCTATTTCTGATAATTAGATTTTTAAATTTGTATATATATATATATATATATATATATATATATATATATATATAGGTTAATGTTTAGAGTTGAATCAGACCGGGGAACAGCAATAGCATTAAAAAGTGCTCAATAGATGTTATATATATATTCGAGTTCGGAGTGGCAACACTTTTTTTTTTCTTTTTTCCCGCAAAATACGTGGCAAGTATTGTACTGAAGATGGTATGGAACTACTGATAACTTCGCCGATAAAGTTTATTTAATTCCTTATTTTCCTGTGAATATGTTTTGTTAAAAGATTTATTACTTGCTGTTTAAATTCCATGTCGTGTATTTTTTACCTGGACTCACATGAGTCTGCAAAATAATGCCATTAAGACGCAGTGAGTTACTGAAAGTCAAAAAAAAAGAAGAAAAAAGACGTCAGTGAAGAGAAAAAGCAATAAAAGAACGAGTTTCGAGAAAAAAGAAGATGGTGATTGATGTTGCATTTAAATTTTTGAAGATCGTGGGTGACAGGGAATGAAGAAGACGGAAAAGAGTTCCCGAGGCGAGAAAAGGAACTATTAGAATAGAACTTACGGTTACATCTAGATAGTTCAGCAGTAAAACGATGAGACCTAGTTGCCAATCGAGTAGTATGCTTAAATTCATGTGGTCGAAGTAACAAGGAGAACTCATTACAACAATTGGCATAAAAATATTTATAGAAAAAAAAAGTGGGGGAGGTTCGTTATGGTGATAGGAAGTAGACTCTAGTCGAGATGCTAGGCCAAGACCGATAACGTTACACTTCCGATCTAGCCATAACATCCCAATAGGGGGGAAAATGACTACTTACATTTAATGTCTCGCAAACCAAACTAGCTACATTCCTTCATCGCTGATCGGATACCGCCAGTCTCACGATGAACGGATGTCCATTCGAGGAGTCACCGTGCCCTGAGAGAATAATGGGCCTCAAACACAAATCTGGTCTCAAGCGGAACTCGTACATACGATCTATCGGTAAGGATACAGGTAAAAAGGTCGGTTCCCTGCACTTGACTATCCTCTACCTTTACAAGAGACCAATCAGACTGAAAATGGAGTAGTTGTCATATTTGGGCGAGGGCTACACAGTCCTCACTTTCCAGTCTCGATAGAGTTTAAAAGCATCTCCGAGTCCTTGTAGGTGACGAATTATTTGTGGTGAGTCTCTATCGCATCTACAATGGAAAATGCTTGGACGAACTACATTTCTTGGTTCCGCCAGTTCTATCCTTCACGGCTAGGACCCGCCATGTCACTTACATTGTAGCAAACCCCACCCACATTCCCTCTGTATTCCATCGGTGAGAAGTAAGTTCCTCTCGAACAGCTTCTTCACGCGAACCACTGTTCTGTGAAACAGAATCCCAAGAGGATGTTTCCCCGATCGCTACAATCTTAACCTGTTCAAGGCTAGTGTTAACCGTTATCTTCCCCTCCTATCTATATAAACTATCCCTTAACGTAACGCTCTACGAGATGAGGAAAAGGTACTCGGAGGATATAAATAACCAGAAGGAAGAAACGATGAAGGTTATTCGACGTACCGATGCCCTTAGTAGCCACTGAAGAGAAATGTTCGAGTAAACGGAAAAGAAAATTTACAGGAACTATAAGGATAAACCCGAAAAGAAAAAGCACTAATTCCAGAGGAAATACCCAATTAAAAAACGGGGATTCTGTGGAGTAGTTGAACACCTTGACAAGATGGACTGGTCTAAGACTATTTAAGCATCATTGTTACTGAGGGAAAGGAGTTAATCATTACTGTTAACTCTGCTTGTTGACTCTCTACCTCCTGGCGGAGAGGAACACAGAAGGGCAGAGTCTCCTCTGGGGAGGTAGACAGCTACTCAACTCCGTGCATACAGGGTCTACGCCCGACGTAAAAAAAAAAAAAAAAAAAAAGGCATTGTGTCACATCTGCCTTGTAGGGGGAGGTCTCGAGTAAATACCGAGGATTTAACGATTAACTGTTTATTACATTAATCTGTCTTTTCAACCGTCTACCATATTATTCCCGAAATAAACTATTTCTCATTTTTCTAACTTTACTTTGTCAACCTTTCCTATTTACGACACAACATTTATTAAGGTTAGTTTTTATCTAAATATCAGAGACTGAACAGAAAAGATTACACACACACACACACACACACACACACACACACACACACACACACACACACACACATATATATATTCATTCATTTCATTAAATAATAGACAAGTGTTGTCTATTTATTTTATAAATTTTTCATAACGTCTGATCAGTTTAATAACATTATCAGACGTTATGAAAAAAAATTACATAAAATAAATAGACAACACTTGTCTATATTATTTAATGAAACGTGTATGAATGAAAAGATGCTGCCTAAATACACACAATATATATATATATATATATATGCACACACAAGTTTCATTAAAGACAACTGACAATATTCTGCGGTAGGGATTTTATTTTAACTGAATCTGTAGATTTTTATGTATGTATCTAGAGTTATGCCTATGGTTTTTTGGGGGTTTTTTTGTTTTTAATTTATTTTCCAAACACGGTCAACCCATTGTGACCGTGTTCAGTGTTGATATTATTGTTACTATTTTCTTCTTTATTATCAATGCTTTCATTATTTTTGTACATGTGGATGAGGCTATTATGGTTGTATTTTCTACGAGTATGTTGCAGATAAATATTTGTAGGTTTCCGCGTGTGTTTAAATAGGTCCTAATTGAGCTATGGTCAGAGAGATTTAACGTGAGTCCTTTTGATAGGCATGTTGTGGTATGTCCAATATAATTATTCATGAATTTGGTTTGATCAGGAACACAGTTTCTTAAGGGATATGAATTCATAAATAATATTAGTTCTCTGAAATTTGGATCTTGAAAGTGAGTTGTTATTGACAAGTTTAGCTGTTGTAGATAAGATTAGCTGCTTTAATTTCTTTTTTTCTTTGCCATAACTTCCAGAAACTTTTAGACACAGACCTATTTTACCTATATTTATACAAACGTTCAGAGTTGAATACATACTGCATTTAAGCTATCCATTACATTTGAATTTCATATTGTTGCTTATCTCACAGTCAATGTCTCTTCAGCAGTGTTTGCCATTGGTGAAGCGGCTACCTTTCCACCAATAGCCTCACCACGCCCCAAAGATTCTAATTGGCCCTTGTCGTCTGAGTTTATAAATGCCCAACTGGGACAATCGGCACAGTGTTCACACTAATGGAAGATTTGTGCAAATGTGCGACCTCAATACAACAACCTAGTTTTTCATGTATCCTGTTTGGGTTGACCTTGCTTTTTTTTTTTTTCTTGTCTTTTTTTCCCTCTGTGTGAGTCAAATTAATTGGATCACTCCCCTATCCTGAAAGCACACAATCTCGATCTCTCCAACCAGCTTCAGTTCTTTGTTGAGGTTCGTGTTCAGCCAACCGCAAACAATTCACCCTTTTCTCATTGTCAGTAAACTTGGTAACAATTGTTTACTTACGAACCGAGATTAAAAGCTGCTTCTTTTGTCTATTATCACTTGTTTATTTTTATTTTTGTTTTGTTTTTGTTTTTAAAATCTTGGTAGAGGTCCAGATAGAATTTCTTGTCGTTAGGAACAGCCCAAAATGCAAGCTACGAATTGGAGATTTCAAAATGAGGCAAAAACTGCGGAGTATTATAACAGATGTGACGCTGAAATCCGAAGGCGCATTTGAATAGCGAAAAAAGCCTTCCAAGAACTAAACAAAATATTAAGTATTAATTAAAATTTCGTTTTAAACAAAGAAAAGAGTGCTGAACTACAATGTGATAGCAAAGAAATGCTGGACAATTTCATCCCAGATGAAAAGGAGACTCGAATCTACAGAAGGATACTGAGAATACCATGGATGGAACAGGTGAGCAACAAAGAAATTTTAAGGAAAGAGACAGCTGAAATTTCTCATACATATGGTGCAGAAAGAGGGTATGGAGAATTTGACATTCACAAGACATTAAATGCAAGAGGCAGAGGAAAAATGTGAGTAACCTATCTAACGAGTTTTTGTAAGTGGATGGTAGAACAGGGACGAGAAGAGACAGTAAGAGGTCAAACATTACTTAAAGATGCAAAGGATAGGACGTTGCGGAGAGCCATAAATGCCCACGTTCCGAAATGATACTAGGCATAAAAGATGCGCAATTACAATTAATCTGTAAATTTTTGCAAAGTTTTGTACATTAAAATGGTTGGGTTTTCCCATTTTTGTAATAGAAATATGAAGATAAGTCAGACAAATTTATTGCAAATCCAATTCAACGTAATACATATGTTTTTACCTTTTCGTTACTTTGTGATATTAACGAACACTCGTTGCCACTTTTGTAATGTCAACGAATACTTGTTGTCACTTTCGAAATGCTCGTTGTAGTAGAGACTTTGTAATCGCAGATACAACTATAGTAACGCCGTTGAACAATGCTGGTGTCAGACGCCTTCGAATACCACTCGCACTAATAGTACTTGATCGATAATATTCGCTCGAAAAGTAACCACCGTATAGTGATCAATATAGAGAAATAGTATAGTGAATAGTATAGAGAATAGCGATCCATATAGTAATAGAGCATAGTGTAGGAAGGGTAATCCATTAGACGCCATGCTAATTCCCATATATACAATTCCTTTGCCATCACGTAATCTACTTATTCAAAATGGGATCGCCTGTCTTTGCTCTCTGGTGATCTGTGTTCAAACTCCAGTATCGGTAGCGACTCTTTATTCCTATATAACACGTTTAATTCAAGCCAAATAAACCACGTGATCAAATAGAAAGAAGTAGGATTAGGAAGAAAGTGGTGAGCCAGTGTTTTCTTGTTTTTTTTTACATGCCTGTAAAGATACAACGCGACTCTCGCCCAAGGTTTCCAGCTACGCAATGATTACCCAAGGTTGTATTTCAATCTCCGGGCTGGGAAAGTGCCTGGTGCATCCCCTCAAATTTAACAAGATGAAAGACAAACACCACGTCGAGCAGTTCACCCCAAACAAGGCGGGAGTGCTACTAATACACACGGTGTTACAGAGAGTGAAAGTAAGAGAAAAAGTGGCTATTGGGGGAATTGGGGAAAGGATAAAAAGAAGAATGCAGGCGGACAAAAGAAGAACGGAGATCAAAGCATCAGAAGATGCCGATTGACATTACATTTAAATTTTTGAAGATTATAGTTATCAGGGAAGCAAGTAAGAGAAAAGGAGTTTCACTGTTGTGTGACGGTTACACACCTGGCCCAGGGTCGGATCCTTTGGTTACGGCGCCAACGGTGACGTCGCTCCTCCTGGTCGCTCCTCCTGGGTCCAAGCGTGCCGCTCCAACCCCTTGGTCAGATGATCACCAGCCTCGCCTTTCCCGACTCGCTTCCAATACCTGGTCACTAAAGCAACTGTACCGATCTCCGGTCTGTCTACCCACGCTGTGTTTAGATCTTAGACAGACGGGACCAGCAGGGATTGGGGCCGATACAAGTTGAGTCCGACGGGGTGGCAAAACACAAATAAAAGAGAAAATAAACTCACGAGACAAAAAGATTGCTGATGAAAAAAAAATGGGTAACAACCCTTTATATCTTAATGTCCGCTACATAAAAACAAAATTGTTCTCATTTCCCGACCCGCTCTGTGGACTATGGCACAAGCTTCTATCACACAACCTAAAGATTTCGAATTGCCTACTTTTAGAATTGTGTATGTCGGAGTGTGGTTTGGTTCGACACTGGGGCTAATTTCTATCGATCATTCGCAGTTGATTCTTCTCTCCGACTTGAGTTGTATTTCTTCTTCTTCGTCGGCTTAGGCTGGAAGTTCTCTTGTCTTCGACTTGGGCTGGAAGGATCTCTTGCCGCAACTCAGCCGCAAATCTCTGTCGTCCGAGGTGATCTCTTCTCGCTGCCGTCCGGGGCTGAACTTCTCTGTCTTCGACTTGGGCTGGAAGGATTTCTTGTCTGAGGATTCTTTTGCCCGCAAAGGGGCGTGTGAATCGGGCCCGATGCCCGCGTTCAGGCTCTTTCCCTGCCCGCGGTCCAGCTGCAACTCCACTCCAACTCCAACTGATTTCTGTCGACTGGGGTCCTGCTTTTATTGACGCCGCAACAAACTGGGGTGGGTCTGTCGGCGTCAGGGGTTTTCTCGATAATTCCAAAAGTCGCATTATTTCTGATTTCTCATTATCGCTATTGTTTTCACCCCTACTTCCTCATAGTGCTTTTGGTGGGGAGGCGCATATCCATCTCTCTCGGTCTCTCGTATGTCAGGTGACCGCTTTCGACTAATGAGATTCTGATCGAGCATTTCTTTCTTTTCTTTCCGCAGCCACGTGACCGTTTTCGGCTAATGGGATTCTGGTTGAGCATTTCTTTCTTTTCTTTTCTGCAGCCACGTGACCGTTTTCGGCTAATGAGATCCTGATTGGGCGTTTCCTGCAATCAATCGGGGCGGGCTTATATCGTTCTTGTTCTAAAAAAAACAAAATCTAATTTTTTCCTTTTTTTTTTCGCACGTACGAAAAATGACCATCTTGGCCTTCTCTCACCTGGACTTTGTCAAACAGCCCGCCGCCAATTAGACTTGACCTCAGAAAGGATCTTTTCCGCCTTCTTGGCGCCCTCTGTGAGCCAAAAGCAATTGTCCCTCTTTTTACCTCTTTGTTTTTCCTGATAGTCAAAAATCTTAATTATCTACATTGAAAATGTCTCCACTTTATTATTGTGGGGTTCTAATTTTTAACAGGTCAGAGCCTGTATACCGTTCCACCGGTCACTCCCCCCTCAACCCAAAAGACACTTTTTCTGATTAAGATTGTTTCATTGTTCCCAAAATTTCTTTTATCCAAATTGATAAGGTGTCTTTCCATGCAAAAGTAGGCTAGGTGCTTTGACCGATATCTGGCTTCCATCAAGCGGCCCGTTTTGATATCATGTCTTTTTTTTCCTTTCTTTCTTCTTATTATTTCTAATTCTATTCTTCCAATTGTCTTTAAAAAATTCGGTCAACATGCTAGCTAAGATATCTTTCTGACTCGTGTTTTTTGTTAATGACCGTTTTTTTTTTTTTTGTATTTCTCGACCTCTCTCTTTCCCCTTCCTTCTTCTTCCCTTAGGATCGTCCAAGTACAATCTTAGTGAATTATTTTCAACTCAATTATTTTCCGTTTTAAAAAAAATCAACAACCTGTTTAGTAAACCGAATAAGAAAAAATTAAATCATATTTCTATGAATATTTCTAATAATGCAAGGTGCCACAATCCTCCCCTAACCGATTTGTCATTTACCCGTAAATGACACCTAAACCCAATTACATCATTTAACATGCACCATGCATTTGTCTCATGCAATTCTATTCTACTTTCTAACATGCAAGGGTAATGTTCTTTCCATTTTCTTTTGTTCTACATGCAATGAAATGTTCTTTTCATTTTCTTTTGTTCTACATGCAATGAAATGTTCTTTTCATTTTCTTTTTGTTCTACAGGCAATGTAATGTTCTTTTTCATTTTCTTCTGTTCTACATGCAATGAAATGTTCTTTTTCATTTTCTTCTGTTCTACATGCAATGAAATGTTCTTTTCATTTTCTTTTGTTCTACATGCAATGTAATGTTCTTTTCATTTTCTTCTGTTCTACATGCAATGAAATGTTCTTTTTCATTTTCTTCTGTTCTACATGCAATGAAATGTTCTTTTCATTTTCTTTTTGTTCTACATGCAATGAAATGTTCTTTTCATTTTCTTTTGTTTTACATGCAAGGTAATGTGTGCGTGTGTTTGTAGGTGCAGATGTGTTCACTAGGGTTTGTTCTTCTTGGTCAATGTTTTCCTCTCTGCCGTGGAGGTTTTCCTGCCGCACGTGGTGGTCTCACGCCAGCCTCCTCCATTGGTCTTTCAGCAATTTCTTCGCCAGTCCTGTCTGAGTAAGGAACACTGCTCGGCATCTCCTCTCGAGTTGTTGCATGCTCACTAGACTGTCGTTCGCTAATCTTCTCTTACTCTTAATCTTCCATATTATTACACCCCGATGGCTACAACTAGGAATGTACCCATTACTATTGACCAACTTATCGCGATCTGCTCATCGTCTTCCCAAGCTACACCTTCGTCTCCCAACGCACTTAACTTATCTCTTAAGTGATCCATATCGATCTTTTCTATTGGCTTCATTAATACTGGCATCTTATTTAAGGTAACATTAGAGAATCTCTTCACTATCGGCTCCCATAATTTTGTACAATTGACTAAGCCTCTACCAATCATCTCTACGAGTGAATCTTTTTCTTCATATCTTTCTTCCATCTGGTAATAGGGGGGCAAGGAGATGGACACCCCAACCGCCGAACATCCCATGGGTAGCGTCACCAGGGATAACGGTGGCCTTATTCTTAATGTCCTTGTGGACTCTCCCCCACATACCCTAGACAGGCTGATATGTTTTTGTGTGGCTACTGCCCACACCCCGTCTGAAACACTGATAGCTTGTGGTAATGCCGAGTTTGTTAATACCTCTACTTGGCAGATTCTTTTGATTCCTTCCCCCCTCCCTTCAAACAATTCTAGTATGCACAGTCTGCGGTTACCAGTTTTATAGATAGGGCTCAACGAGGTACAAGTCCCCAGGGTATCATCTCTACACCTGCTAGCTTCTTCAGCTGATAGCAACATGAATTTCGTTCTCCCCGAATTTAATGCTATGTAGTCTGCTTCCACCTTGTACCTTGCTATCATTCCGGAAAGGTAACAAATTCTCTTGTTGTTATTCTTCACAATCACTTAGTCTCGCTCGACTCATCACTCAATCATTTCATAATTTTTTTTTTTTAAGTTCGGCTCTTCCCTCCCCTAACTAACCTCTAGCAGACAGAATGGTCCGGTCAGGTGTGCGTGGCGCTCACTCTAAAGGTCGTACTTCATGACACCACTGGTGGCCAATCAATAATGCCAATGATCTTCCGTTCCTCGTGAGGTGCAGCCCGCGACTCCATCCCCTCCACTCACATCTACCATAGTCAGCCAATAGGATCTTGGATGAGCCAGTGTCGTTATCTGTTGACACTAAATGCTTCTATTCTGCACAGCCCTTTTGTTCTACTGAGATTTGGGGTTCTTCTCCCTCCCTGATCTCATCTTCCGAGGTGATTCCTGCTCAACCTCCACCCTTCCTTCTGTGTTTAACTCTCGTCCAGGAGGTTTTTTGTCCTCTTCTCCATCCCCTGATTCTTCTTTCTGTTTAGAGTCTTCGCCTTGAATGTCTTCAATACCTCTCGACTCTATGTCTAAACTTCTCCTGTTCTTTATCCTTTCCTTAAGCTGGGAAAGGGGTATTTGATCCTCCTCCTCCCACTCGCTGGGCCCTTCGTCCTGTTCAGGGTGCCTCTTTTTAGAGCCTTCGACTGCTTGATTTGGACCTCTTCGTCTTTTTCTTCCTTTTCTTCGGACTTGGGGGTGTGATGGCGATCTCACGGGGTCTTCTCTGCACTGATTCAGTCGACGACTGAACATCGCTAATCCCCGCTGAGGGTTCCAACTCTGTCACTCGGACTGCTTCGTTTATCTGGTCAAGTCGACCTATCTCCTCATCTTCTTCGGAGTCTTCCTCCGTCTCCATTCCTTCCGGTTCAACCAGAGTTACCTTCCTTTTCCTTGTCTTCTTAGGCCTCGGCTCGCTCATTTCCAGGTTAGCTATTTCAGCCTTCTTCAGATCATTAGCATGAACCCTCCTCGCTCGTCCTGCCACTTGATCCCATATTACATATGACACTAGGCCTGTCTGCTCTACTATCCGGTAGTACGGTTCCCATCTCTGGTCCAGTTTTCCCTCTCTCTGGTGGATTTTATAGTAGACAGGGTCTCCAACCTTCAATTCTACCACCTTTCTTTCAGCATTCACCCTCTCATTTCTTTTCTTCTGGGCCCTCTTTATTCTTCTTCTGGCCTGTACGAATATCTTATGTTGCTGTTCCAGCAATAGTTGATGATGATCTTCTCCCATATACCTTCTTCGGGGCTTCAGTAGGTTATCTACAGGCAGGACCACGTCTCTGCCAAACAACAAAAAATAAGGAGAAAATCTGGAGGTTTCGTTTATCGTAAACCTCACGGCCGCCAGAGCCTGCGTCAAATACAAGTCCCAATTTCTAGTGTTTTCTCTGACCAACTTGGCCAATACATCTCCCAAGGTTCTATGAAACCTTTCCACTTTAGCATTTCCCTGGGGGTGATATGGGGATGTTTTTATGTGCTCTACATTCAAACCTGTCAAAACCTCTCTCATGATGCTGTTCACATTCTCCGTGCCATTATCTGTTACCAATTGCACAGGGGCACCATACCTAGGGAAGATTTCGCTTATTATCAACCCGGCCACAGTTCTGGCCTTCTTGTCTGGTACTGCAAATGCCTCAGGCCAATTTGTTAGCCAATCGACAAAACTCACTATATAGTTGTTTCCTTGTGCAGTTTCCCCATATGGTCCTGATACATCCATACTCACTTTCTCGAAGGGGAAGTTTGGTACGTCTGTTTCCTCCAAGGGTGCCATTTCCTGCCTTATGCTCTGCGACTGGCACACTACACAACTTCGAACATAGTTAGTGACTTCTCCGTACAGTTTGGGCCAATAGTACTTTCTTCCTATGAGATCACATGTCCTATCAATTCCCATGTGACCCAACCTTTCGTGGCACTGTTCCAATATCTCTGGTCTTAAACTTTTGGGCACATACAACTTGGGCCTGACTTCTTCATCCCTTCCTGAGAGATAATACAGCCTTTCCTCTATTATGGCATACTTGGTGGTCTCTCCTGCCTTCACCTTCTCTCTCAGAGCAGCTATTTCACTGTCTGCTTGCTCCTTCTCAATTCCTTCTGTCCAGTAAGGATCGGTTATTATCTGGGCGTCCCCTTCTTCGTCCGATTCTAATATAGGGCGATCTTTTTAGCTTATTAGAGTTAATTACTCCTATTCTATAGGCTTTATCATCTACTCCCTGTTCTACCCTTACAGATCTTTCTTCCAGTTGTTTCGGTATTCTTGAGAGTAAATCTGCGCACGTGTTTTCCTTTCCTGCCAAATACTCTATCTTACAGTGGTAGCCACTTAACTTAAGTGCCCACTGTTGAATTTTCTTATTATTTGTCCACTCCGCCTGCAATAGGTACTGCAGAGGCTTGTGGTCTGTCTTTATAGTGAAGACCGCACCATTTAAATAGTAGTCCAGTTTTTGGAGAGCATACATGATAGCATATGCTTCCCTCTCTATTACTGGCCACCTCTGTTGTGTCTCTGAGAGCTTATGGGAGAGGAAGTATATCGGTACTTCCTCTGGTATGCCTGGCACTGGTCCTTCCTTATCAGGACACGGCTGGGTAAGTACTGCTCCTACACACTGCTCACTGGCATCCGTGTATAATATCATGGGCTTGCTGAGGTCTGGATACGTCAGCAGTGGAACGGTTGTCAACTGTTCCTTTAGCGAATCAAATGCTCGTTGACAGTCCTCTGTCCATTTGAACCTAGCGTATTTCTTCGTCAGGGCCACTAGCGGTATGGCAATTCTTGAAAATGCCGGGACGAAGCGCCGGTAGTAGCCTATAGCTCCTATAAAACCTCTTACCTGCCTCACTGTCTTAGGCTCTGGCATTTCCTTATGACCTTTACCTTATCCATGTCGGGTTTAATACCGTCTCCGTTTATGACGAAGCCTAAATACCTAGTTTCTTCCCTCAGAAACTGACACTTTGACAATTTCAATTTTAATCCGTGTTTCCTCAACCTTCCCAACACCTGTCTTAAATGAAAAAAGTGTTGTTCCACTGTCTCCGAAAATATCAAGATATCGTCTAAATACGCCATGGCAAAGCTCTCGTATCCTCCTAACACTATTGACATTAGCTGTTGGTAGACTCCCGGGGCATTAGCTAAACCGAATGGCATCACTCTGAACTGAAACAGTCCCAGGTGACACGCGAATGCGGCCTTCTCCTTGTCAGTCTCATCCAGGGCTACTTGCCAATACCCGGACCTCAAGTCCAACGTAGAGAAGTACTTTGCCTTCCCCTAATAATGCCAAAATGTCGTCTATCAATGGCAATGGCACCGCCAACGGCTTCGATATAGAATTCAGCTTTCTAAAATCTACACAGAAACGGTGGCCGCCATCTTTCTTACCTACTATTACTATTGGGAAGCTCCAAGGAGAGATCGATCTTTCGATCATCCCAGCTTCCAACATTTCCTCTACTGCCTCTTCTACAAGGGGTCTTTTATGTATAGGTGTTCGGTAGGGTTTTAATTTCACAGGGGGTGGTCTCCGGTGTCGATTTTCATTTCGACTGTGTGGGTCTGACCTAGTTCCTTATCTGACTGGGCTACCACATCTCGATTGTTCCTTAACAGACCCCCCCTCTGGTTCTAAATTGATCCGGTGCTAATATATCCTCATCTAAGATTCCTTTTGTTTGCTCTACTAGCTTCCTTCGTTCCTCCTCGAATCTCACCCGATTCAGAGTTCGTAGGGGAAGCGCTCTCCCTATCTTCTCCCCTCTCCTAACATTGATAGTCTTTTGGGCCTGGTTCACCATCATAATGGGCACCAACTCGGCTGCCTCCACTACCGTTTCGCACAGGGTTACCTCGCTATCTTCTAGGCTCTTTCCTTCTACAGGGACCAACTGCAGAGGTCCTCTCCGTACCTTTTTTCTGACATTAGCCTACCCTTTCCCGACACTGCGGTCCTAGGAGGTAACTTTACATCTTCCTCCACCACTATGGTTATCTCTTCCTCTGGTGGGCATCCCAACGGCGTTCTCTCGCCGTTCACCACCAACACAGTAGGATTAAACTCGATCTGGGCCTTCTGGCTCCGGAGCCAATCTTCTCCCAAGATTGCCTCCGTACACAGGTCGGGGGTTACGTAAAAATTTTGGGTGCTTTTCACCCTCCCAATCCTCACCGGGAGCCTCACCATCCCTTTTATCTCCAGGGGGGGCCCATCTGCTTGCGTGATCTCTATGTCCGCTTCCCCCAACCTTCTCTTCCGTTTCACCCGCCTGTATGTTTCCTCTCTCATCAATGACACAGATGCTCCTGTGTCCACCAAAGCCCTCATCTCTCTACCACCTATCTCTGCTCTACAGGATAGTTCTTTCTCTTGCGTTAGCGAAGAGAACACTTGAGCTTTCTTCTTCCCTGGGTCCCCACCTTTGGGTTAACCCAGCCATAGGCGCCGGTAGTAATAAATCACCTTCATTTTTTTTCATGAGGTGGAGTTCTGCGCCCCCCTGCACTGGGCGACCCCGGCCGGACCTCTCCCGGTCTCCCATGGCCGTTTTTAAAAATACAGTTTCTTTTCAGGTGTCCTGGCCTCCTGCAAAACCAGCACCTTCTTGCTGGACAGCTTGCCGCAAAGTGGCCCACCCGACCACATGTCCAACATTTTGCTCTTTCCCTTTTTAACTGGGTTGGCCTTTTGCATCTATTCTCCGGGGGGAACCCGTCCTCTATTCAAGCGGTTCACCCGTTCACTGGTCCAAGCTTTTATTTCTCTTCTTTTTAACTGGGCCACCCTCCCTCTTAATTCTGGGGTGGCCAGCTGGCTTTTCTTGGGCTCGGCCTTCTTTGTTAATATTGGTGGGACACCCTTCCTCAGCCCGCACCACTTGGCCAGGTGTCCTTTCTTACCACACCTGATGCACCTGTCACGATCGAAGCCTGGGGCAACCCCCACTTCGTCGGACATTCCGCCGCCCTGTGGTCCTCGTACCCACAGGTCCAGCAGACCAGCCCGTATCGACCCGGCGTGGGCTTATAAAAGCCATGCCTGGTCGACCATGCCCTTCTATTGGGGTCCTCCTCCCATAATTCTGCCCGATCCACCTCTTCCTTAACCCTCTGATTCCACACGGGGGGTTCTTCCGCCCTACCCCCTTCTTCCAGCCTCTTGACTTGGTATCTGCTTCTTTCCACACCTCTTCACTTTATCCCACACCCCTGGCTCTCCCTGGCCAGCTCTATCGCTGCCGACAGTCTGAGCGGTCCTTCTTTCAATACGTCGTGACGAACACGCTCGTCGCTCAGCGCCTCTACATACAGGTCCGCCAGTTGAGCCTGCATAACCGCATTATCCCTGACCACTTCGGGGAATGCCAATGACGATAGCTTCCCTGCTCGGGCCCCTAATTCTCCCGGGGTTTCATCCCGCAGCTGTGTCAGATTAAAAGGGCCCTCATGGCCTCTATGGCCGTACCTTCGTCGGCGAATTCTTTGGTCAGTAGTCTTTTATTTCTTCCCAAGCCAAGCGGGGTTGGTTCTCCAAGAGCCCCTCACGAACTCAGACGCTTTTTCCCTTTGTGGCATCGTATGCCAAATACAGGGTTTCTTGGTCCGAGAGCTCGTAGATGGTTCGACTCTTCTCGAGGATTGCCAGCCAGCCTTTAAACTCCTCTCCGCTGCCATCAAATACTGGGAGCCTCGGTCCACTTAACAGCTTCCTTAATTCCACTGACAACCCCCGCCTTACTTCCTCTTCACCCCCCACTGCTCTATCCGAATCATAATCTGACATGTCTACAGAGAAAGACAGTCTATACAGCAACAATCGAGGTTGGGAAACAAAACAAGTTGTCCTACCTTACAGACGATTCTGTTCTTTCTTTTCCTTTGGTCCCGGTCGTTCTGAGTTCTGTCTGAATTTTCAGCAACGGCGGTCGATCGTGGTCTTCTCAGGGTTGAAATCCCTCGGTCACCACGGCACCATATGTGACGTGGTTGTCTCAGGGTTGATCCGTTGGTCACGGCACCACTTTGTGACGGTTACACACCTGGCCCAGGGTCGGATCCTTTGGTTACGGCGTTAACGGTGACGTCGCTCCTCCTGGTCGCTCCTCCTGGGTCCAAGCGTGCCGCTCCAACCCCTTGGTCAGATGATCACCAGCCTCGCCTTTCCCGACTCGCTTCCAATACCTGGTCACTAAAGCAACTGTACCGATCTCCGGTCTGTCTACCCACGCTGTGTTTAGATCTTAGACAGACGGGACCAGCAGGGATTGGGGCCGATACAAGTTGAGTCCGACGGGGTGGCAAAACACAAATAAAAGAGAAAATAAACTCACGAGACAAAAAGATTGCTGATGAAAAAAATGGGTAACAACCCTTTATATCTTAATGTCCGCTACATAAAAAACAAAATTGTTCTCATTTCCCGACCCGCTCTGTGGACTATGGCACTAAGCTTCTATCACACAACCTAAAGATTTCGAATTGCCTACTCTTTAGAATTGTGTATGTCGGAGTGTGGTTTAGTTCGACACTGGGGCTAATTTCTATCGATCATTCGCAGTTGATTCTTCTCTCCGACTTGAGTTGTATTTCTTCTTCTTCGTCGGCTTAGGCTGGAAGTTCTCTTGTCTTCGACTTGGGCTAGAAGGATCTCTTGCCGCAACTCAGCCGCAAATCTCTGTCGTCCGAGGTGATCTCTTCTCGCTGCCGTCCGGGGCTGAACTTCTCTGTCTTCGACTTGGGCTGGAAAGATTTCTTGTCTGAGGATTCTTTTTTGCCGCAAAGGGGCGAGTGAATCGGGCCCGATGCCCGCGTTCAGGCTCTTTCCCCTGCCCGCGGTCCAGCTGCAACTCCACTCCAACTCCAACTGATTTCTGTCGACTGGGGTCCTGCTTTTATTGACGCCGCAACAAACTGGGGTGGGTCTGTCGGCGTCAGGGGTTTTCTCGATAATTCCAAAAGTCGCATTATTTCTGATTTCTCATTATCGCTATTGTTTTCACCCCTACTTCCTCATAGTGCTTTTTGGTGGGGAGGCGCATATCCATCTCTCTCGGTCTCTCGTATGTCAGGTGACCGCTTTCGACTAATGAGATTCTGATCGAGCATTTCTTTCTTTTCTTTTCCGCAGCCACGTGACCGTTTTCGGCTAATGGGATTCTGGTTGAGCATTTCTTTCTTTTCTTTTCTGCAGCCACGTGACCGTTTTCGGCTAATGAGATCCTGATTGGGCGTTTCCTGCAATCAATCGGGGCGGGCTTATATCGTTCTTGTTCTAAAAAACAAAAATCTAATTTTTTCCTTTTTTTTTTTTCGCACGAAAAAATGACCATCTTGGCCTTCTCTCACCTGGACTTTGTCAAACAGCCCGCCGCCAATTAGACTTGACCTCAGAAAGGATCTTTTTCCGCCTTCTTGGCGCCCTCTGTGAGCCAAAAGCAATTGTCCCTCTTTTTACCTCTTTGTTTTTCCTGATAGTCAAAAATCTTAATTATCTACATTGAAAATGTCTCCACTTTTTATTATTGTGGGGTTCTAATTTTTAACAGGTCAGAGCCTGTATACCGTTCCACCGGTCACTCCCCTCAACCCAAAAGACACTTTTTCTCTGATTAAGATTGTTTCATTGTTCCCCAAAATTTCTCTTTATCCAAATTGATAAGGTGTCTTTCCATGCAAAAAGTAGGCTAGGTGCTTTGACCGATATCTGGCTTCCATCAAGCGGCCCGTTTTGATATCATGTCTTTTTTTCCTTTCTTTCTTCTTATTATTTCTAATTCTATTCTTCCAATTGTCTTTAAAAAAAATTCGGTCAACATGCTAGCTAAGATATCTTTCTGACTCGTGTTTTTGTTAATGACCGTTTTTTTTTTTTGTATTTCTCGACCTCTCTCTTTCCCCTTCCTTCTTCTTCCCTTAGGATCGTCCAAGTACAATCTTAGTGAATTATTTTCAACTCAATTATTTTCCGTTTTAAAAAAAATCAACGACCTGTTTAGTAAACCGAATAAGAAAAAATTAAATCATATTTCTATGAATATTTCTAATAATGCAAGGTGCCACAGTTGGGAAGTGCGAGAGAAGAAAATCTTGGAGTAGAAGAAGCGGTTATATTTAACTGTTTCGACAGTAAAAGGGTGGGACCGAGATGCCAACCTAGTAGCAAGTTTAAATTCATGTAGTTATGGTACCAGTGAAAATAGCTCGTCAAAGTAGATGCTATGAAAATATTTATAGAAAAGATAGAGGGAAGCCATATCACCTCTGTGGGAAAGTGACTGGAGAGGAGATGCCATGTCAGGACCTATCACATTTCCGTCTTTAGATCCTGTCGAGAACCCCGAGATGAACAGCGAGGGTACCAAACCATATATGGCAACAGTATTCAATGCAAAGGCGAATAGTTGATTTGTAATTGTGAAGGATGTATTCAGACGAGAAAGACTTGGCGCGACACAGAGAACCAACTTTCCTAGCGGTAGATGCAGCAATTGATTCAATGTAGTTGTTTCACCTTAGGTCAGTGGAAAACGTGTGACCAAAAAAGCGCAGTGAGACGCTCTCGTGAAGTTGAGCATCAACCATGATGATAGGAGGCAGTGAAGTTTCTCTATGGTGGGTAAATGAGAGCAGTTTCGTTTTGGATGTATTAAAATTTACAAGCCAATTCCTGCCCCAGTCAACCACAGATTGGAGCCGTTTTTCGAGAACAACAGCCAGGTTAACTTTACCAGTAATGCCGGATTTACTATTGAGACAAGAGTAAATGGTAGTGTTGTCTGCGTAGATGTCTACTTGAGAACTGATGATACCAGGAGGATCATTGATGAAGATCAGAAACAGTGTAGGACAAAAGATAGAGCCTTGGGGAACACCAGCGTTCGTATGAAAGGAACTGGAAGAGAACCCGTTCAAAAGGACCTTCATTTCACGGTTTGACAGAAATGTTTGGATTAATTCAAACAATCGTCCTGTAATACTGTATCCCTTATGCAGAAGACCAGCATGCCAAACCCGGTCAAACGCCTTCGATATATCTAGAGCCACAACTTGAGCTTTGCCATTATTATCAAGAGCTTGGTATACATATTCAGGTATGGCTATCAGCGGTAGACCGGGCAAAGCGGAAACCATATTGTTTATCAGAAAGTAGATTGTGGGAGCTAAGGTGCTTTACCATTTCAGCATTGATTAAAGCCTCGAAGAGTTTGCTGAAGAGTGGCAGGAGACTGATAGGATGGTAGTTAGATGGGTCAAAAGGTTTCCCAGAATTCTTAAAGACGACAGAGGAGGTCTTCCAACAGACTGGAAAGTAAGAATCAGCAAGGCAATAGTTGTATAGTTTGGAGAGAACTAGTGCCAGCAGTTCTCCTTTGGTATTATCTGGTTTATAACTCATTGAAAACTAGCTACCCCATTAGTCACGCCAAATGGTATTATGTGAAATTGATAGAGTTTGCCACTGACTTCGAAGGCCGTATAAGGGTTTATCGATGAACTAGCTATTGCTTCTTTGTTTAAGCATGGGTAAATTTTCTACGAATTTAGTTTCGCAATGCTTGCGTTAAGAAAATTTTCTGTGTTCCCTGTGTCAATTGGCGCTTTTAGTGGCTGTTCCTTAGCACTAATTTCTATCGTTGTAGTTGATAAGCAGACAAGTATTTTCAATGATGCCGAACAAGTTACTCTTTTTTGCTCCCCTTTTTCTTTCTTTCTCTCTATGTGCCGTGTCCTTTCAGGACGTAGGCGATCATGGCTCTCCACCTCCCTTACAGCTCCCAACAAGTTCCTTCCCTCCGTCGACCGTAGCCCATTTATGAAGGCATCTCGTATCTTTTGGGCTCGATACTGTTCCGCTGATACTGAAGAAAATGAACAGTCCTAACTTGATAAAATCCGTCAATGGAATCTGAAGGCAGCTGATGTCTTGTAGGCAGTAAGTATCTAAAGACCATTTCATTTATTTTTTTAATGTAGATCCTGTCCAGTATTATTAAAACTTATTCGGAGGAAGATGCGTCCGCAAAATACTCGTAAAGTTGCGCTGACATATTTGGTGAGATAGTATAGCTAATTAGAACTTTGATCGCAGTAAGTAGTCAAGAAGTTCATGAAAGTTACTCTCCAGTGACGATATTCCAGTTCGGCATCAGACGCATCGGGATGAATAATAAGTGTCTCTGGACAGAGTAAAGTAAGCATTTGCAAAAGGGTTAAACACGACAATTTATTAAATTGTAGTAGAACTGTTCGAGACAATACGTATTGCTTATCAGTAAACTTTAATAATCTCTGTATTTACCCAGTCCCCCTACTGATATGAGATTTCTGTGGGGAACCCGGGTGTTTCCACCCGGACCAATGGTTAAAATTCACTGTCTGATTTTTACTGTCTGATTGTCTCAGCCGAGTCTCCGTCTGTCGACAGAGCCCCGACTGAGTCACCCTCTGCCTGAAGACAGAGAGTTTGACAATCAGAGCCACGCAGCGAACAGTCTCCCCCCCCACCCCACACACACACGCGCACACAAACTGGACTGAGACGTGACACAACCAAGAGGAGAAATTCGTACATAGCATTGAGACGGAAAAATGGTCACAGAAAACAAAAGTAAATTTGCGAATGTGAAAATAATTAATGTGGGTGAGAAAAATTCTACTGGACACTGGTAGTGATATTTTAATAATCAATGAAAGCACAAGGAAAGAAACTGAGAATCCTTTATTAAACAGGACTTCTAAATCGCCATTTCAGTTTCTGGCGAGAATTATTTATTTATTTATTTATTTATTTATTTATTTTGAGAAATAACTTGTTTCATTCCGTAATAAGCATGTAAAAACGAAAGCTAATGTTACAAATTTATTCGGTACTGACTGGATAGAACTATTTGAAATTTGGGATTTTCCGATAAACATTTATTGTAAGGATGTAAGTGGCTAAGCGACTAATTTGAAAAGTTAGAGTGAAAATCTTAAAGAAGAATTAAAAAAAAATGTTTTCCAGATGTTCTGTCAAATGAACTTGATCAATGTTCAAAATTCAAGGCGGATTTTCAAGTAAAAAAAAGTTCAACGCCAGTATTTAAGCCAAAATGGAGCTTACTATTTGCAACAACAAAGAGTTGAACAGACTCAAAAGAATTAGTATAATAGAAAAAATGAACCATTCAAAATGGGTTGCAGCAGCAGTGTATGTAAAAATAAAATAAAATTCGTGTTTGTACGGATTTCTTGACAGGATTAAAGAGTTATTTAAAAACACATAACCACCCATTAACAAGTCCAGAGGAAATTCTTTTGAAGTTAAACAACAGAAGAATATTTTCAAAGCTGGATCTCTCTGCAGCGTATTAACAGATTGAAAATGAATGTTCAGAATTAACGACCATAAATACGCCCAGTAGATTATATAAGTTTAACCGACTTCTTTTTGGTATAAAGGTGGCACCAGCTATTTTTCAACAAGCTATGGGTACTATGATTGCAGATAGCGATTGCACAGTGGCGTATCTGGACGACATTTTAATCAAAGGTTGTATCTAAAGAACAACATGTTGGGCATCGGAAAACAATTTTGGAAAAACTAAGAGTACGTATTCTATCAAGCTCAGTGAAGAAAAATACGAATTGTTTTTATAGAAAATTAAATACCTTGGTCAAAATATTGATAAAATTGGTTATCAACCAGATCCGTCGAGGGCAAGTGCAATTAAAAATATGCCTTCACCAACAAACGTGACTACGTTACAAACATTTCTTGTACTGGCGAATTACTATCAAATATATGTACATAATATGCAAAATTTCAGAGCTCCGCTGAACGATCTACTTAAAAATATAGTAAAGTGGAACTGCAATGATAACTGCCAAAGGGCATTTGACGAACTAAAAGAAATACCTATGTCAGATTTATCATTAGCAGACTACGATCCAAAAGCAGAAAATGTAGTGGCGTCACATGCGTACGGTATTGGAACGGTGATTTTACACAAATACGATTGTGATAAAATGAAAGCCTTCGTTCATGGTTCAAGCTCGCTTCTACCAGCAGAGAAAACTTACAGTCAGAAAAAGAGGCTCTAGCAATTATATTTGCTGTGAAGAAATTTCATAATATATTTAATATCAATGCGTTGACACCTCTGGCGATGTACACGATCTCTAGAAAGTGCCATTGCACCCTAGTTATATTCGAATATTTTTACAGGGGTATATTCTTGTAGTTGAATGAGGTATAAACTTTCTCGTATGGTCTTTTTATTCAGCTTCACATGTGGATAGGGCAACTGTGGGTTGCTTCTTCGATTTCCAGGAAATGGGTGGACCATTCTTGGTTAAACTGAAGCAATATCCAGATGTACTGCGCCTGTCGCTTTGATCTGATGCCCAATCGGCGTCACTGTATGTTATTAGTCTTAGTCTGTCATTGTTCTTTCTGTAGCATAGCTCGTAATTCGACGTACCTTTTACGTACCTCAGTGCATGTTTGGCCGTTGTCCTGTGTTGTTCATATGGCTCGGACAAATATTGTGATAGTTGACTGACAATATAACTTAAATCCGGCCTAGTGCAGGTCATGAGATAAATGAAACTGCCGAATGGCTTCACGATATTTTGGAGTGTCAATCAGGTCATCAGTGTTGGTAAAGTTCAGCTTTTGCCACATGGTGTCATTCTCAGTTTGCAGCCCGACATATTGAATTTTTCTAGTATCTTATTATGTACTCTTCTTGATTTATTTGTACTAATCCTTGGGTTATGTTAAAGTCTATTCCCAGGAAATGACGGAGTTTCCCGAGGTCCTTCATCTTATATTTTGATGTTAGCATTTGTTTAATGTGATTTAGTAAGTTTATATTGTCGGCTGCGAAGATTAAATCATCGACCCATGATATGATTATAACTCTTTCCTTGTTATTGTGTCTAATATAGTCACAGTAGTCTGCTTTATTCTGTATAAAGTCAATTCTGGTAAAGCAATCGTGTAGGGTTTTATTCCGGTTTCTGACTAACTGTTTTAGACCATATAGGGATTTGTTCAACTTACAAGCTGGTCTTTTATTTTTATTCGATATTACTTCAAATCCCTTTGGTTGTTCCAGCAAAATTTCATAATCAATTGGAGGCGTGTAGGTATGCTGTTTTTACGTCCATTTGATGTACTATGAGATCGCATTGTACAACCATTTGCATTAATATGCGTATGGGTGTAATGTCTCCTTATACAGGGTGTCCCAAAATAATGTATACACTCTTTGAATCGTTATAACTTATTCAATTTATGTATTTTGACTTGTAAATAAGATTAATACAAGAGAAAGAATACATATTTAAAGAATTTGAGAGTAAAATATACAAAAAAAAAACAGAAAATTAACTTTAATAAGATAAAAGTTACTTGGGGCAATGGCAGAATGTTCATATAATGTTAAGTTCATATCAAGTGCTCAAACTGGTTGCCGTTCTGTTCAATACACTTTTCATATCTTGAAAAGAAATAGACCTACAAACGACCTATCATTTCCTCTGGTATTTGAACACATTCTTCTTCAATTGCTACTCTCATTTCAGCAATTGTTTCAAGTTTCCTGCTGTAAACTTTGTCTTTTAGAAACCCCCACAAAAAGAAATCCATGGGTGTCAAATCGGGTGATCTATGTGGGTATTCAACTGTCCCTCTTCTTCCAATCCATCTGTTTTGCATATTTTCATTCATATAAGTTCTCCCATCACGGTATTATTAACTATTAATATTTAAAGAGTGTACACATTATTTTGGGACATCCTGTAGTTTAGTCGCTTTATTTTATTGTATCTCCTGGCAACAAACCATGCTTTGTATTTTTGCGATCCGTCTGAGTTTTCTTTAATTTTGTAGACCCATCTATCACTTAGCGCCTTTTTGCCCTCAGGTTGGTTTGTCAGTTTGAGAACGTCATTGTCTCTTTCTGCATTGCTTCGATCGAATAGTTTGCTTTTGGAGAGTTCACAGCTTCTTTATAGATTTGTGGCACACCACATGCAGTTCTGTGGCATACCACATGTAGCTTTGTGGTACACCACATGTAGCTCTGTAGCAGTAATCGACATTGATTAGTGCTTGGTCATTTTCGTTTTCAGTGTTTGTTACGTAGTCATTTAGGTAGCGAGGAATTCTCCGTTTCACTTTTTGGGTGTCGGCGGGCGTGGTTATCCTCATCAGTATGTGGGTGGTCTCCAACGTTAGTTTGGGTGTCTAGTAGCTCTTTTAATTTCTGGTTTTGTATTTCTTTACGGCCATATCAGGTTGAAAACACCGGCTCTCGTTCGATCACCCAAGTATGTGTTTCTTTCAAAGAGAATCATTATCATTCAGCAAATCAGTTTGAGTTTGTTGTTCAATGACACTACTAATGAATTTGTCTATGTTTAAGGACCTTCCTATTTTCAGGATAACAAATCTGATACGAAGAGCTGTTCCTGTTATACCAGACGAATATTCCCTTTTCGCATCTTGGGTCTAATTTTTTCTTCAAGTATTTGTAAGCGTAAATCACTGAACCAAAAATGTTCATGCTTGAAAGGTTGGGCTTCCTTCCTGTGATTGTGTCGTGGCCGGTTGTTGAAGCATCTCTTGCGGATTACCGCAGATGTCCTAACAGCATAGATCCATAAAGTTTTTGGTAGGCCACTTTCTATAATCATGCACATGGCTATTTCGAACAGTGTTCACCAATTCCTTTCTGCCGTCCCATTTTGATGGCGTGAATATGGTGCTGAGGTCTCAAATTATTCTTATAGAGTAATGTTTGAAAATCGTTCGAATTGAATTCTGAGCCGTTGTCTGATCTCAGTGTTTTTATCTTACCGTAGGGATTAGAATCTGCAATAAATTTTTCGGTGGCTGATACAGTGTTATTTTTATTTTTGAGGAAATACACGAATCCAACGCTGAAGAAATCGTCTGTAAATGGTGTAGAGTATTTGTGTCTATTTATGTCCATTGGTTCTATGGATCCAGCTAAGCCTGTGTGCACTATCTCAAAGATGGATGTTGTCCGTGTGTCATGTTGTCTGTTTCTACTCTGGAAAAATTTTCTCTGAGTGCAGATTTCACAGTCCCTGTTAGCAGTACTTTTTTCCTTTTATTCTCATCCCTTCAACTACGTCGGGTAATTTAGCGATATCATTGTAGTTGCAGTGTCCCGGTATTTTGTGTCATGTGTTGATATCATAACATCCTTAGCAATTGTCCTCTGTGTTGTTCTCTACGGTCATCAAATGATAATAGTCTCTTGTGGACGTGTATTTTGAATTTTGTACTGCTCTTTTGCATCAATTCATCTTTATTTTCTTTAATAATGACTGTCACTCCGTTCGTAGTCGTAACCGTGACAGAGAAAATATCCTGCGGGTAGGAGGGGATGTATAGCGCTTTTTTGAGTGTAACTATCACGTCGTTTCCATCTACGAGCGAGACGAGCCGTCAACTCGCCGACATGGTTCCATAAGGGGCGGACCCGGTGACAATGGTAGAAAGCGTGCGAACCCGTTTTCTCTAAACCAAGGCCACACCGTTCACAGTCTGGCAAATCCGCCAAGCCCCATAGGAAGACCTTGTCACTGAGAGGCGGCCGATTCCGAGCCAATCGTCAGGTAAGCGAAAACTCAGAGTTACTGAGATAATCCGTCGCTGGCGCCCAAGACCAGAAAAAGCGAAACTCCTCCTCCGACAAGTCGAGCTGCTCACGTAGAGAATCCTTCGCGACTCCCTCCACTAAATGACGATAGAAGACCTTTCTAGGCTGAGAAAGGTCACTGGACCGAGGAACAGCCAACAAGGTCGACCGACACTCGCGAAGGAAATCCGATTGATCCCGGGGTTTACGATGGCGCTCAACCCGTGAGATGGGAGGGGGGGGACTGATAGTAAGGAAAGGGAACGCATCCCTAACAAATCCCGCCATAATTGAATCTCCTGTCAATGTGCAGCGTAGGAAATCCAACCTTGAAGCAAGTTTGTGGTTCACCAAGTGTGTGCCATTCCCAGCCCCCACCCCCATGGCACGGACGTTGAACACAGACTCGTATGTCGACCTGATTTATTATTTTATTAATTTTTTAAATCCTTCCTAGCGCGTTCGAAATTTTGGTTAAGAATCTTTTTTTTTTTTTTTTACATCAGCGGTCTACGTAATATTTACGATTCGTGTTTTTGCGCTTTTTTCTTGTGAAAAACATATTGATTTGGAAATTTTTGTAAAAATCAAATAATTGTCGGATTTTAATGAAACTTTCAGGACTTGTTCACAAATGAATGAAATTATTTAAAAAATTTTTTAGAAAATCTTGGTAATTTTTTTTTTTTTTTTTTACATATGTCCCCCCATACTTATTTCATTTCATGAAATTTCGAGAAATTAAATTTCAATCTCAAAATTTGTTTTATTAATTAAAAGTAGAACTCTTTGGAGAATTTTAATCATCATTTTTTTTTTGCGGGGGGGGGGTCCTTTTGTAAAACAGGACACCCAGTTACCGAAAATTTGCTCTGAATCGTAAAATAAAAAAAATGCAATAAAACTATGACATTATTTAATTAGAAAAGCTTTTAATTGCTTTTATAAATAAGATTTATTAAGAACATTATTGCCTTGAGAAAAAAATTCGACGAATAATGAATTTTTACAAGAATTATTTTCATTTTCTAAAAATTTTAATTATAATAATTTATAATATTATAAATCGTTTATAATTTTGCATTACTTTAATCCAGTTAGGTGATATTGTTAAGTGAAAACTATATTTAAAAATCCAAAATTGTAAAGCTAAATAAATTTTGTTTACACCCAATATTTTTTAAAAAATTAATTTTTTTTCATGTGTATAAAATATTACGTAACGTTTGAAAGTATGGTCGACCATACACGACGTAATCAGAAAATAAAAGCCATGACTATTAGTAAATTTCAATTCAACATTCCTAAAATTAGATTATGGAGAATATTTTCCAACATTTTAAAAATTACTGACTGTTCACCTGTTATTTTCCTAAATTATGTCTTAACAGATAAAGTCTCCGTAGAACAACAATAAAGGTGTTGACACATTTTATCATCACTTGTTAAGCGATCTACGAGTGACAAGCGACAGTAATAAGCGAGTAATCACCGCTACTGTTTGTTTTAAAAATCCATTTCTCTGTTATTTTAAAGTATTTTTTCATATCAGATTAATTATACTGTAAATCAGCTAATATTCCTCGAATAAAGTTTCAGAAAAGTATATTGTATTTTGGGAAAATTTTAAAAACTATGACAGAGAGAGTATCGGCGAAATTAAAATATGTGTTAATTAACGAAGAGTAATGAGTTGATTATCAAGCGAGGTTTTTTGTAAAGGTCACTGAAAATACTATCTTCTTTTTTTTTCATGGGCGTAAAAAATGAGGGGCCAGACATCCAGGGGACCAATAGTTCTGGACGAGTAACTCACCATTGTTGGAGAAGTCAACGCGTCCTGGCAAAATATATATGCGGCCAGGTTGAAATTGACCAGAGGAAAGGGGAGTCGAAGAGTGGCAGATAATGACAATTATCGGATGGCGATTTGCTGTCCCGAGGCTACCCAGAACTATGTGGGCGACCAGGATAGAGTTGGCCAGAGGTAAGGGGAGTCGAGGGTAGCCGATAACGATAATTTTCGGGTGTGGAGTGGTTGTCCCGTTCGGGTCAGTTCGTGGGGGTGTAAATGAGTGTCCACTGGGACGAAGCGAGAGGGGAATTAGGATTAGGAGGAACATACAAGTTACGGTGGTAGGAGGGCTGTCGGCGATTGGCCGTAGCAATTATGCATGGGGACCCTCGAAATAACAACCCCACCCATTTACGATATAAGCAGGGGATGGGGCCGCGAATTATAGTCGCAGAGTCGAGCAGAGTGGTTGGGAGGTTAGCAGAGTTGTTAGAGAGTTGTTAGCAGAGTAGCGCAGAGTAGCAGGAAGTGACTAGCTGAGCGGCAGAATTGTGGAGTGTACTGTGAAATCCCTGAGTGTTCCTGAGACGAGATCGTAATAGCGTTTGTTAGCAGAGTGCGGAGACCTGATCTGCGGCGACCTGATCTGCGTGTAGTAGTCGTTTATTTTGAAGGCAAACGAGCTTTTTCCCATGTCAGCTACTTTCTTCATTGTGTCTGCTTTATAACGGTACGATTTGTATTAGCGTAAGAAAGTGCAAGAAGTGAAGTTCTGGGGACTATGCAGGAAATATAGCAGCTAATTCCAGACATAAAGAGGTCGAGATTTAATTAGTGAATAATATTTCAGTATGTCCGAGGCATGAGAAGTATAGAGTTGAAGTAGACTTTAGAAGGAACCAGAAACCCAGTCTTAAGCGGGAAACAAGGGATAAACTTCTGCTTCTGTTTAAAAGACTGGGATGGGGAGCATGAACCGCACAACAGGCAAATTTTTCATTTTATTTTAATGATTTTTTTTTTCCTTTTTTGGTTTGTAATACCAAAAAAGGACCATCTCTTTTCTTATGTATAGCAGACCTGAAGAAGGTCGTAAAATGTATCGGCTGAAACATTGTAAGAATTACAAAATATAACAACTGAAAGAATTAATTCAATTGTCTAAAAAATATCTTCGAATAAATATAGAGTTAAGAGTCTATCAGCACCTGCTTAAAATAAGCCTTGTAGCAGAATTTTTATTAGGCAAGTAATTATTATTACAACTCTTGCAAAAAGTTTGCACCGGTTTGAAAGAAAACAACATGTGACAGTTATTTGAAAACACACATTAAGTGGACATTGTTTTTTACAATACTGTCCACCCTGTACAAAGCCCAAGAGCCATTCGAAGTAGAGAGTTATAGGTTAAACGGTAAGGGTCACAATGTATGAGGTTATGTGTGGAAGATAAAGGTTAACTTGACTTGTAGTGATCGGGGAAGCATTCTCTTGGGAGTCGGTTCCAAAAAGCAGCGGTTGGTGCGAAGAAGTGACTCGAGTGGACCTTACACCTCACAATTGGAATAAGAAAGGAAATGAGGATGGTTCGCTAAAATGGGCGTGGCATGGCGTGACGGAGCCGTGAAGGTTAGAATTGGTGGAACCAAAGGAACGGAGTTCGTCTGAACACTTTCCATGGAAATAGCGATAAAGTAGCGAGATACTTGCAACATTTCGTCTGTGGGAAAGGGGATTATAGGATGAAAAATAATTCATCACCTACAAGGACGCGGGTACGAAATGAAAACTAGTCAGTTACTGTCCGTATATAGCAGCAGTACTTTAATTTCGGTCTCATCTGGACCTTGCAAAGTTAGAGGATATCAGGAGGAGTCAGGTATTTACTGAGGCGGTAAGTGGCTAGTCGAACAAGAGAAACTGCGAGTGGCTCTGCGGGAGACTAAGGTGAGCAAAGAGGGTCATGTCATCCAAATCAGTCTTTGCAGGGTCTCAGGACCAATGCCACCACTTGCATCAAAATGCTAGACATAATCGTCATGATTGATAGACACAGTGGTCTGGACTGAGGGGTTGACCAGTGGGACTCTTCTACCGTCTGCAAGAACCACGCAATTCTGCAGTAGCTAACGAATAATTTTTGCGATCATGTCACTCCCTATGTGTCCCTCTAGCACTTCTGATCTGAATCTCTTGGATATCTGTGGCGTGGTCAAGAAGACCGCCAACGTGGATATGATAGCTAATGTGAACGAGAGCCACTTGATCCAGACATGCATTCACTACTGAACAAGTATCGAGTGTGTCCTCCAGGCTGAGAGTGATTTTTCTAAGTTGACGAGATGTGCGTTCTGATATAATAGATAACGGCCCGGAATGAGAACTCGGAAAGACGAATTGCAAACGGCTTCACCACATTCACCTATACGCAAATACTCTTGGGAAAGCTATGAATCTATTCTCCACCCCTAGCTGTGTGTTTAATAGAAGGACAGATTGGGTCCTATGACTTTGCTTGGCGACCAGTCTACCGTAGAAAGAAACGGCAGCTTACTGCGGAAAATCTACCTAGTCAGTCATGAATCGAAAAAATATGATCATCCAAGCTGGTATCGCGTATGGCACGTAACCGAAGTAGTCAACAGTGATTTAGGTGAGGAGGTTGTGAAGAGACATAATCGCCCAAGCGTTTATGACGTATGGCAATTAACTGTCTGACTGAAGTTGAACATGTTCACACAAAATTTGTCAAAATGCCAAAGGACGATTCTTCTGCTAGTGTTCCTAAATTTGATAGTCGACCTTTGCACAGTGTTGAACGTATAACATTTTTTGTACCTTGATTAACATACTGAATGAAGTCTCTGCTTCAGCAACAGTGACTAAAAATACACAGAAAAGTTTTAACATCATATGCAAACTAGATGTGCCCCTTCAAATGATGGAGTCTATTGACAAGATTAAATGGGGACATCGGAGATGTTTCTAGGTTGGTTCAATGAATAGCTTCATCTGAAAGCCATTCTTCGTGTAGCTCCTTATACACTTCAACTTTAACCTTATTACCAATAGTGTCTACTTGCTTTTGAATTACTTCATTCTTGGAAGTAGACTAGCAGCATGGCTCGGCGTTGCCCGTGCTTGATTCAAAAATCGTACGACTCATACAACAATCGCTATCACTTGACTTAAAATATTTTTGCCCTTCTTTGCCTTTAAAGGAGTACCCTTTGCCGTGCTGATGTTGCTACATGCTTTACTTCTTGCCTATCTCACACTGCGATTTTTTTCTAAGCTCTATACTAAACATTAAATCTGTTACGAAAAAAGAACTAAACAAAATGAACACAAAACGATCAGCTTTAAAAAAGGACTCGTAACTGGAAAAACCGAATGAAAAAAGAATGTTAACAACAAATACTTTTTCACACCCAACCCAGTTCTGCGGAATCAGAATCAACGTTGAGTTTAAGCAAGCGAATGATCCAATTGGAGTAAAGTGCCATGCAGATTTAAATTTTTCCCACTTGTGACGAATGCAGCTATCGATATTTTTTGCATGCTAGCATGCTAGTTAATATTCGTGTCAGTCAGCTGTTGGCTCTCACGCTAGCCAATAGAATCTTCTTGCCTATTCGTGGCAGCCAGCTATAGGCTTTCACTCTGGCCAGTACAAAATGGCCGCAAACTATATGAAAAATGCCGTAGAAGCATGAAAAAATCGATTATTTCCACTATCGATGGGAGTTGGGAAATGCAATGTCGGTGTTGGCCTTCTCGCTAACTTGGAGAACGTGCATGTAAATTTTGGTGCAAATCTGTCGAAAATTGCGGCCGAGCCATCGTTACACACACACACACACACACACACACATCCTGCCTTTTATAGATAGAGATTTCCACATGACATCAAATGTCGTATCCAGCTGCCTTCATCTCTCAGATATTCTTATCTTGTTACTGATAATCTAGAATAACAACATTTTTATACTAAAGTTCACTCAACACAAGTCTTGAGAGCCACTCAAGATAGATGTTTACTGAAAGACGTGTGTGATATGACTGTAAAGTGGGGTGGTAAGTGAAGATTATGAGGATAGGTAACGATTGACATTGACTTGAAGGAGTTAATATTGTAGTGTTCAAAGAAGCATCCGCATGGGAGCCTGTTCTATAAAGTAGCAGTTTTGCAGGAAAAGGCTGAGTGGAACTTCCACATCACAGTTGGAATAAGGGGAAAATGTGGGTGATTTGACTCTGTGGATGTAGCATGGCAAATCCTAACTATAAAGGTTTAGACTGTTGGAACTAAATATTGGAGTTCATCTAAACCATTGAAATAACGATAGATTGGAGACAGACTTGCAACTTTAGGTCTGTGGGAAAATAGGCTGTAGAGTGGAAGATAAGTCGATATTTATAAGACTGCATAAACGATTTTGAACTCTATAAAATTCGGGAAGTGAAGATTGTGCAGCTCCAGCGTAGATATTCCATTTTTGGTCTAATCTGATTCTTGTAAATAAATGCATTCGATGTTTTTATTAAATATATACTGTTTTTTATATTAAATATATTTATTTTTTTAATATCAAAATTTGTTCGCAGTTATCTGGCGTATACTGAATTATCCTTTTTTCTTGAATTATTAGTTAAGATTTGATCTTTTATATTACGTGTCTCCAAAGAAAATACAATTGTGAATGCATCCGCTAAAATGAAGTTTTTCTTTCATTAAGCTAAGCAGAAAAAAGCCCTTACATCTACAATTATGTATTATAGAGTAAGATAATGAAAATTCTTTATACTCAGGGCAATATATGATCCACTTGCTTAACAAACAAACAAACAAAAAAAAAGCTGATGTCTATATCGGAAGGCCGTGGTATACATAGCAGCAAAGAAAAGCTATTTCATTAAAAAAAAAACAAAAAAAAACTGTTAAATCCTTTGAAAAAGAAACCCTAGTAGTTTGTAATATCCTCAAATGCGTCACTTTGTTGTGAGTGGAATGATTTAAGAACAACTTCCGAATTCCATAATTTGTTTAACGTCGTAATTGTTATTGTTTTGGCGAGGGAGGTGAGCGGGGGTGGTTCGGCATCATTTTTATTTATTTTTTTTGTTCTTTTTTCTTTCTTAAAAAAGAAATCTCAAAGCGACTTAACTCTTTCCTGTTGAGGAAATGATAACTTAGCGAAAATATGTGTTGACGGCATCTACATTCCTGTCTTCTTAATCATGCAGTAGTCTGTGAGACGGACGGCGAAAAACGTTTCTTTCATTTCTGCTGGCGGGGAATTCAGTTGTGGCAGGTGGTGGGGGGGGAATATACGATTTATTGCCAGACATCGGTAGTCGACTTTTAGTATACAAAATTGTTGAAATATTATTCTTCCTATTTACTAAGTTTAGATGTTTTTGGAACTCTCCGATTTCCACGTTTCTATTCCATATTCTTCTTTATGTACTCTGTTCCCTCAGGACGTAGGCGATCATGACTCTCCACAGTTTCCTGTCCTTTGTAGCTCTTAATAAATTTTATCTTTCCGTTATTTCTCCTAAATCAATGATTCCCAATGTGGAACGCATACACCACTGGTGGGACATGGCAATATTTTGGTGAGGCATGCGTAGGATGTGCATCCTTCGGCTTACTATATCAACATGAGCTCAAATTTCATTTTGCATTATTATTTCATGATTAAAATGATCAAAAGTATATTACAGAATAAACTTTCATTCAAATATTTTATATTTCTGCCTTTCAGTTCTCTTTTATGTTTTGAAACTATATATATTTAATTGTCTTTTTGTTAAATTTTTCTCTTTCATGGATGCCATGGTCTTTGGAGGCTTGTTTAGAGACCAAGTTAATGGCTTTTTAAGCTTCCTTTACGTGAATTGCAATAAAGTTTTGAATATGTAAGAATTAAATATTACAGGGGAATTTTAGAAATACCAAAGTTGGGCATAGACCAAAATCAGTCGGAAACCACTGTCCTAAATCCTATTCCGTCGGCCATTTATTCAAACTCACTAAGTATGTTTGCCTCTGTCTCTCTTGCTTTCAATCTATCCTGTAATTATCAGATTTTCCAAGCCCTCATTTCTCATTATGTAATACAGAAGCCACAACTGTCTCTTCCTGAAGTTAAGTATTAGTTTCCTTTTTGTTTCCATTTTCTCCAAGACATCGTCGTTGCTCACATGTTTGGTTCGTACTAAACCTAAATGGAATAGGTTTTTTAAAATGACAAAAAAACCCTCTTATAATATGAAATTGAGGTTCGTCCTAAGGATGTGCGGAACGGATAGCAACTTGAAATAAGAAATCGGAGAATCGAGTTCAAATTCTAGTAGAGTTCGTTTCATTAACTTACGCACACATAAACTTGGGACAACTAGGCTAACGGCAATATCATGTTGAAACACCGGTTCTCGCACGATCATTAAAGTTAAGCAATTACCTCAGTCGATGGCCGCTTGGGAATACCAGGTGCTGTCAGCTTGGATATGCGGGTGGCATAATGGAGGCTGGCTCGGAATTGTTAATCGGTCATCAGAGTTCCAATTCCAGTCGAGTTCGTTATGTTAACTTACATGCAAATACTGCTTGGCAAAGGTATGAATCCATTTCTTCTGTCCCCTGCTATGGGCTAATTAGTAGGACTTGTATAAGTAAATTAATAATATCTTCAAAAAATTCTTAGAATCTAAAAATGTTTTCTGACTTTAAACAATCTGCAAATAGCTAACAAGCCGTTAAAGAACAGATCAATGAATTTATCTCAGAAAATATTTTGGTTATTTTTTTTGATTCTGTATTTTAAAAAAAAGAAGGTTTGATTATTGGTTGTTTTTCACTTAGACTAACGAAAATCACTGTATTATTTGTTTCTTGTGAAATACTTTTTCGTCACCATATTTACTTATATTTATTTATTCTGTTTATTCTATTTACTTTTGTATACTTTGTACTGTCTTAAAGTTTGGTATTTACTTTGAAATAAAGTTTATTAGTCTTAGGTTGTAGTGATTCGCTAATTAGTATTTGGAGTCGTTATGTGGCTTTAGCTAGCGTAGTAGAAATTTATTTTCGTGTCTTCATTTGGAAATGTGCTTTGATATTTCTCTTTCATAGGCAAGGATACCCAACGTCACCCGGAGAAAGATTAAAAAAAGAAATGATAATTTTTTCTGTAAACATTTTCCAGTGTTGTAGAATGTTTTACACACGTTACCAGATTTGTAGGATGTTTTACAAACTTTACCGGTCTATATTTCTGAAAAATGTACGCTATTTACATTATTCGGACTATTGTCCTCATCTTTGTTGCCATACTTGGAGAGGTGAATTAACAGGAGATAACTGATAACTGACATCCATTCGACATGGCACGTGGAACTAGAACAGTCTACCCCAGCGAGCGAAATAAGGAGTTCAGTTCGACATTCCAACCACCTGAAGAAGGCCGGAGCATACAACGGCCGAAACGTTGTGATAAATATGGCAACTAAGATGAGGACAATAGTCCGAATAATGTAAATAGTTTACCGGAGTTGTAGAATGTTTTACAAACAAAACGAAAGAAATCCATTTTTTTTAAATTCTTTAAGATTTTTTTCTTTTGTCTGAAAACAAATGTTTTTTTTTAAATCCAAACTTAATCGACAAGATGTTGAGCGATCAAAACTTATCGACGCCAGAAGTGAATGGAAGCCTTTGCTGCCAAGCTCTAGACAGCACAAAAGCTACCGTGGAATAAATTGCAGATTAGCTATAATTAAAGGAAATGAAGGAATACAATGATCATACTGAGTATGGGGTTGCGTAGTCACAGAACCTGTCAAAGTATCCATACTGATTAATGTCAATCTAACCAATGCTTTGCCGACAGTTGGTGATTTTTCCCTCATTGGAACACTGCCAATAAATACCAAAATTAAACATGAGCACGCCTCAAACGGGACCGGTTCAGAAATTCTCTAACCTAGTCTGCAGTTTTGTAACAATCTGAACTTTATTAACGTCATTCAAATGTTTTCTTACACATGACTGTAATATTCTTAAAAAAATAAAGTATTCGAAGCCGGTTTAGCTGCTTATATCTCTGATCCTTACAACTGTTACGAGGCAATAGCTGCCATTCTTGCTAGGTGTCTCTTTTTTTTTATCAATTCACCCCAAACAAGGCGATAATACCAGAAAGCCGAAAGGGGCTAATGAAGGCGAAAGAGAACGAGAAGACTTTAGAAGGAAACGGGAATCCATTCCTAAACAGAAAATAAACGATAAACCTCTACTCCTGTTCACAAAAACCGCACGGGGGCATGGATCAAGTTGAATACAGCCTTACACATATGCGTAGATAGATAGATAGATAGATAGATTTGTGTGTTCCAGGATAGGCAGAATAACTTAAATATTTATTGATGCGTGTGTATATGCAAGGTGCGATGGGTAAATTGTTGCCATTTTATTTTTTTTTATTTCACACAGGCGCCTTATTTTTGATTTTGTCGACTGCACAGTATAGTAGAGTCAGTTGGGCACCGTCTGTGAGAAAAAGAGCACCATGGCGCAATTTACTCTGGCAGGAATTTGTACTGTCATGCTGTACTGCTTGGCATTCGCGCCGGAAACTTCAATACGAATATTTCAAAGTGTTTGGGTGTCCATCCGAGGACAATGCAGAAGTCTAATGTTAATCACGAAGGTGTTTGGAGTGATTAGTGATGGCGACGTTATGCCCGCATTCATGTTCCCATAGGGCTTCAGACTCAACACGGAGTCTACATCAAATGCCTTGAGGAGGTAGTGCTGTTCTGAGTCAAGATGGTGGCTGCTGGAAGGCCCTATATCTGTCAACAGGACTCATCACCATCCTGGGGCTTACGATTGGAGCTCAACCCGCGAAATGGGAGGACTGATAGTAAGGAAAAGGAAGGCTTCACTAACAATCCCCGCCAGAATAGAGTCCCCTCTCAATGCGCGGCGTCGGAAAGCCAGCCTCGAAGCGACACACTAAGTGCGGCATTGCCAGGCCCCGCCTTCGACACGGACATTGGGCACAAACTTCTCTGTCGACGTGATGCTTACGTCCCCGACACAAAACGGAGGATAGCAAGCGCGCTCAATTGCCTTCTTACGCTGCTTCCAAAAAGGAAGTACGGACAAGCGGTATAGGACAAGAGGAAAGACGTAAGTGGCACACGCCTCAGGCCTGCCCATCAAGGACCACAGCCGCACCGACCTTCGCCCGTACTTCTGGCCAATTTTTCTCCAGCTTGAGGTCGTGTTCAAACCACACTCCGAGAATGCGGACAGGACCGTCCGTCCAAGCAAAGGGCTCCTGAGGATCGACCCTTTCCAGGCACATAACCTCAAACCGGAAGACTTTCTGCGGTTAATTTTGGTCCCTGTCACCTTTTCGTACCGTTCAAGCGCCTTCGGTACCTCGATGTCGCTTTGGAACGACACAAAAGTAGATACGTCATCGGCGTACGCGGAAACCCTGGCTCGAGCCCCACCAAGGACAGCGATTCCACGTAGGGCCGGAGTGCACACTCTATCTCTCAGCCGGCGAAGGAGAGGCTCCAACGCTAAAGCGTAAAGTAGCGGCGATAGTGGACAACCCTGACGAACCGACCAAGTTAGCGCGAAAGCACCCGACAGCTTCCCGTTCACTTGTACCACAGCACTAGGTGAGCGATACAGCAGACTAATCCAGCGGCAAAAGTTGGGTAAGAATCCAACGGCCTGCAGGGCAGCAGCCAGGTAGCGATCGTCCACCCTATCATATGCCTTGGACTGATAAAAGTTGATTATCTCGGCCACATCGTCTTCTTTTACACCCTCTAGGATCGTGCGGATCAGATGCAAATTGTTCTGAATTGTTCGGCCCTTCACAGCACAAATCTGCTCAGATCCCAACAGAATCTCGGCAATTGACTGTAAATGCTCCGTCAGGATCTTGACCAAAATCTTTAACTTTGTGTTTAGCAGATTTATGGGTCTATAGTCGTCTAAATCCAGCTCAACACCCTTGCCTTATTTCAACAGCGTGAACCAGTTGTTGAACACGACAGTCAAAATCGGGACAAAGATGTAAGACAACCTCAAGTACAATTCCTGGGGAAAACCATATAAACCAGGTGACTTGACACTGCCTACCTTCAGTGCCACGTAGTCCTCGCGCTCTGTGATTTCACCATCACGGCTCGCCACTTCAGTCGGCGAAAGCCGAGGAAAATCAGCCAAATTGGTGCGAAACTCTTCGTCACAGAGACTAGGTTCCTTGGTAAAGCGGCTCTCGAAATACCGCCGAAACGCCTCACACGCATCGTCAGACGACTTCAGAGTACGTCCCTCCAGGGTCACGACCACTTAAATGTAGCGATCAGTGTTAGACATTTCCATGACGGTCGTCCTTGAGTATTGAATCTAGGGGTTGGCAGTGAATATTTCGGAGACAGTAGGAAAGCGTAATTTAGGTTCGCAGTGGATATCACAGCAGAGTGTAGTTCATCCTTCTCCTGGTCGCCTTTGGTCCTTCCGGTAGACGAAACAAGATGGCCGCCTTTATACACGATGAATACAGTGTTGGGCGGCTTCTGATTGGTCAACCTCCCATTGGTCGATTACAAAGGGAAATAAGTCATTCTGACTTGCTCACTAGTTACAGGCATATATCTCCCTCTTTTGTAGTGTGGAATATTCCAGTGTATTGTTTTGTGCTACATCACCCGTGCTAAAAGAGTTTTTTGGATAAGTTATTTTTTTTTGGTTTTCTTGAAAGTATCAGTTTTGTTTTTTCTTTGTTTTGTGCATTTATTTTTGATTTGCTTTTGTTTTTTTTTTTTTTTGTTGTGCTCTTTTTTGTTTCAGTTTTATTTTATTTATTTCTATTTTGACGTATTAACTTTTGTTTACATATTTTGTTTTCTTTTTGTTTTGACTTTTTGTTTTTTCCTTTGCTTCTCGTGGCAAAAAGCAAACCGTTTAAAAGCGCATTTACATTTTGAAGCCATGGTGGAAGAAAATTCCACCATGGCGGACAATACGGAAGGAGATACGGGGACGATTCAAAACCAGTCTCCAAAGGAAAAATCGGCCTGGACAGAAAACAGGACGAAAAAGGACTCGGCATATTATGCCGAATTAAGGATAAAAATGACAAATATTTTCAGAAGGATGAAATCCTTACAATTCCCGAAGTTCTTCAGGCAGTGGAAAAAAAGGATAATTGGTTTGCTGAGTTCAGACGTGAAAAGTAGGAAGCTGGTTGGAGTAAGTAGGGAAAACGTGGAGGAAGCCCTGAAGAGCCTTCACATTGCCCCCAAGATGTTGGCGAGAAGATCTCATGCGAAGTGGGAGATTCTACTCGGAACTGAAGAAGAAGCAAAGAGTCTGGCGGGGAGCATATTGAACACAGCGTCTCTTAGGCTCCAGACGGAATACTTGGGCACAAGAAAGACCAAGATAACGGTTCATGGGGTGCCAGCCGACATCAGCGAGGACCAGATGGGGGCCTTCTTCTCCAAATATGGTCCGGTGGAGGAAGTGTCCTCCATTATCAGCAAGGCAGGTATATCGACGGGGGACATGATGTTGCAAGTTACACTCAACAGGAAGACCTTCGCCGAAATACCGAATATCTTGACATGTCGAGATAGGAGGATATTAGTGGTGGTAGAGGGGCGCAAACCATTTTGTTGGACCTGTGGCACTCTGGGACATATGGCGAAAGCATGTCCCAACAAGAACTCTAAGCCAGCAACGCCCTCTGCAGCCCCCTCAGCAGCGACAACAAAAACTCCAGCAACGACGGCCCCCGAAAATGTGGCGAAGGAGAAGGAGTCAGGAAGTGAGTGGAAGACAGTTAAGGGTCGGAGGAAGGACAGGGCAACTTCTCCCCCGGAAGAAGAGGAAGCGAATCCAAAAAGGCAGCGACAGCCCGAGGATCGGCCCAAGGAGGGGCAGGAGCAAGGGAAATCCGAGAAGGAAGTGGAGAAGAAAAAGCAGCAGCAGCAAAAGCAGCGGCAGCAGCAAAAGCAGCTGCAAAAGGAAAAACCACCAAAGCTGGCTCTTAAACAGCAACAGATGGAACAGATGGAACAACGGCAGGAGCAAAATCAGGAGCAACTGAGGCAGAATGAACATCAGCAAAGCAAGCAACAGCAGCCTGAAGGGGAAATGGAGGTGGAACAAATGCCTCCTCCTAGTGCCTCCGTATTGGAAAAAAATGAGGAGGAAAAAGAAATAACAACAAGTAAACACAGCGGACAAAGTAGGGAGGAGGGACACACAGACACTCCCAGTTCCCAATCCCTCCCGGCAACCCCGAATCAGACTGACTCCCAATCAAAGAGTCGTCCCTCTTCCCCCTCTAGGGTTTCATCGCCCTCCCCATCAACCTCCTCCTTTGGCTCATTATCTACCCCACCTGGCACTTCCACCCCACTATTCAAATCTACCCCTTCCTCACCCCTCCCAGATAAAAGAAAGAAAAAAAAAAGAAGCTTTTTCCCGGTCCTGACCTTATTTGCAAGGTGGACAGGAAGGAGTTAGAGAAGGACATGTCCTCACACAGGAGAGCCCGACTGGGTCCGCTCTTTAAATTTACCACGGTAGAGGGCAAATCCACCGAAGATCCCCGTAATTTCCCCAAGGCCCCTGGTATCACTACCTGTGTTAGGGACACGGGGGGGAACTTGAAAGTATGGTACTTTCTGGAGGAATGCAGGGATGCATTCCCGGACTTCAGGATTATGGAAACTGGAACACCAGAATTGAAAAAGTTGTCGTACTTCTGTGCAGGGAGGGTCCCTGTTATACTCCACCCTTCTGTATATAGGGCTGCAAAATTAACCTTCCCCATGGACGTCGGTGGAATAGTCCCAGATGGTCGAATGTCGACCGAGTTAGGCACTGGTAGCCTGGGACATTCTGTCGGGGTCCTTTCACCCTCAGATTTCCGGCCCGTATGTGAATAGGTTTTTGCGCTTATTCTTCTTTTTTTTTTGCAGGCTTAAAAATGGAAACCAAGTTAGCGACTCTGAATGTGGGGCTTAAGGGATCGGGGGTAAGGCTGCCCGCCTGCTCCGGGACCTTCTGTCCCTGGATGTGGATGTCGCCGCGATCGAAGAGACCCACTTTGTTTGCAGTGCCGATGCGTGTGTGCTGGAGGATGATTTTGTTGTCTATTCAGCATATGGGGACCGGTTTGCCAGAGGAGTTTCTTTTTGCTAGTCAGACGGACTCTTGATGCGAAGGTGGACCTTGTGCATACCGATGCCGAGGGCCGGTTGATCGTGGCCGATATTGCCGTGAAAAGTGGTTCGTTCCGAGTCGTTGCGGTTTATGCGCCCAATGACCAGGAGGAGCGGGTCTCGTTTTTTCGGCGGTTGGGGCCGTTCCTGGTTGATTCAACGCGCCTAGTTTTAATGGGGGACTGAATGCCATTCTGGACCCCGACTTAGACAGGGGGCGGGGTGCTAGTGGGAGAAGGGACGATCGTAGCCTGGTTGATCTGATCGACGATTATGGTCTCGTCGATAGATACCGGGTAGATCATCCCGGGGGGAACATGTGGACGTGGGCTCTTAGTTGGCCTTCTGAAAAGGTAGTTAGCTACCTTGACAGAATGTTAGTGAGAAGAGCCGACATAGATCTGTTAGATTGCCCTACGTTCCTACGTTAGATCATAGGCCTAGAATGGCTGGCTACTGGAAGTTCAATCTGTCTTTAATGGACAGGCAGGACTTCCGGGAGCAGCTAACTAGATTAGTGCAGCGGGAGCTAGTGGGGGCGGTTATCGGGAATAAGTGGTGGGAGCGCCTTAAGTCTAGGATTAGGTCTTTCACCACTGATTTCAGCAAACGGCTCGCTCTAGATAGAGCTGATAAGGTGAAGACACTTAAAGCTAGTTACACCCGGGCGGTGGCTGGGGTGGATCCCCTAGAGATAGCCTTAGCTAGGGCGGCCCTGGATCGTTTGAATAGCGAGCGGTACATGGGCCAGGTAATTAGACATAAGTTAAGTAAGATGTCTTCCGAAATCAGAACTTGGGCGCAGATCTGCGCAGGAAGAGGTCCGTCGAGGTGGCGATCGTTTCGTTCGTGAAGTCAAGTCCCCGGAGGGGCATACTCTTCGGGCCACTGATGGCATGTGCGAGGCGTTTCGGCGCCATTTCGAACGCCGGTTTACCAAGGAGCCTGGTCTCCGTGAGGATGAGTTTCGCAGCTATTTGGCTGACTTTCCTCGGCTTTCGCCGACTGAAGCGGCTAGCTGCGAGGGAGAGATCACGGAGGGCGAAGTCTACGCGGTTTTGAAGAAGGTCGGCAGAGGCAAGTCGCCCGGTCTGGATGGTTTGCCCTATGAATTGTACTTGAGGCTGTCGCACATCTTTGTTCCGATTTTGACAGCAGTGTTCAACAACTGGTTTCGGTCGGGGTCCATCCCCAATCGGATTACCAGGGGCGTGATCACTCTGTTGAAAAAGGGCAAAGGTGGTGGGGGGAACCTAGATGATTATAGGCCCATAACTCTGCTAAACACAGAGTTAAAGATTATGGCCAAGATCCTGCAGGAGCGTTTGCAGTCAGTTGCCGAGTCTCTGTTGGGACCTGAGCAGACTTGTTCTGTGAGGGGCCGAACAATTCAGAGCAACCTGCATCTGATCCGCACGATCATAGAGGGTGTAAAAGACGACGGAGAAGCCGCGCTGATCAATTTGGATCAGTCCAAGGCATTTGATAGGGTTGACCATCGCTACCTTGCTACTGTCCTGCAGGCCGCTGGATTCGAAGCCAACTTCTGCCGCTGGATTAGCCTCCTGTATCGCTCCCCAGTGCTGTGGTACAGGTGAACGGAAGGTTGTCGGACGCGTTCGTGCTGTCTAGGTCGGTTCGTCAGGGTTGTCCGCTGTCGCCTCTCCTTTATGCTTTGGCGTTGGAGCCTCTCCTTCGCCGGCTGAAGGACGAGACCGGCAGTCCGGCCCTACGTGGAATTGCCGTGCCAGGAGGGTCTCGAGCCAGGGTTTCCGCGTACGCCGATGACGTATCTTCTTGCGTGTCGTCCCGCAGCGACATTGAGGCGGTACAGAGGGCGCTTGATCGGTACGAGAAGGTGACAGGGGCCAAGATAAACCGCGACAAGTCGTCCGGCTTGCGGTTAGGTGCCTGGAAGGGGTCGATCTTCCGGGCCGCTTCGGTTGGACGGACGGTCCTGTCCGCATTCTTGAGTGTGGTTTGGGCCTGACCTCCAGCTGGAGAAGAATTGGTCTGAAGTACGTGCAAATGTCGATTCTGCCGGTCAGACTTGGAATCGACGGCGGTTGTCCGTGAAGGGCAGGGCGGAGGTGTGTGTTACATACATTTTCCCCTGATTCTTTATCGGTTGTCCGTACTTCCTCTCTGTAAAGACCGCAGGAAGGTGCTCGAGCGATCGCTATCCTCCATTTTATGGAGGGACGCGTGAACAGGGTCGACAGACGAGTCTGCACCAAACGTCCGTGTCATGGGGGTTGGGAATGCCGCACCTTATGAGTCACATCCGTGCCTCTAGGTTGGCTTTCCTACGCCGCGCATTGACTAGAGGAGATCCGATTCTGGAGGGGATTGTTAGGGACGCCTTCCCTAGCCTTACTATCAGTCCCCCATCTCTTGAGGACCCCCCCCTCCTGATCAGCATCCAGGAGAATGTCCCACATGGCTAACACTTCCGGACCAATATTAAGGCTCTCCAAGGTTTCCCTGCTGACCCTAACCAATCTCTCCGCATTATTGGTCCGCGGAGGTACCACAAGATCACTAACAGCCTCCAAAGCCTTGGGGACGGTAAGGAACTCGTTGGTTTTGAAGCACTCCTCGTATTTTACTCGTTGCTCAGCACAGCACACCGCACCGCTCCCTCCCGGCCCGCTCCAAGGCCAGGCTGCTCCAGACGGTGACAAATCCTGGGCTCGCACCGACGGTGCACTTGAACCCCTCGCCATAATGGCCCAAGAACACCACGGACAAACAAATGAAAGTTTGCCTCACCTAAAAATGGCTTAACGAAACATAAATTAAATGAAAAAAAAATCAAACTTGGTTTTCAAGAACGTGGAAAATCAGGAAAAAATGAACACTTAATAAATACAAAAAAAGAAATAAACTCGGGAGGTGGTGAAAAGCACAAAATGGAAATCCACTAAAGCAAGTAAAATCTAGCTAAAAAAAAAAAAAAAAAAAAAAACAACAACAAAAAAGTGAATAAATAAAAACAAATAAACAAAAAGAAAACTGCGAAATGTAAAAGTGCCACAAAATTAAAACCACAAGCTTAACAGTCCGGTAGTGGGGAAAAATCTGATATTCTTGACAGGTGAACTTAGGCAGGTCAGAAACACGACGATACTGAAGCAAATCTCACAAAGAGTCAGTCAATAATCACTGCAGTCAGTAACCTGACACCACTATTTATACACTTAGCGAAAAACATATTCATAAGACCATAATGTCACGCTCGAACCTGGGTGTCGGTAGTTACTCATTTTCTTCTTATATGGCAGTGTGTATATATACGCATACACTGCAGACAAAAGTTTGGGGCCATCCTGCATTAAAAAAAAAAACAACTTAAAATGAGATTTTCATATTTTTTAAAGTAAAAGATAACATTTCAGTACCTAAAGTATATTTACTGTTTTCACCATTAACCCCGCAGTAGAATTTCTGAGACTCTCAAAATTTTCAAAGTTAATACAGTTTCTAATTGTTAACTAACCACTGACTAATGTTGTAAACCTGTCTTCGTTTGAAGAAAAAGAAATTGTGAAATTACGACGACAGTGTTTTCATATTTATTTTATTTGTGGCAGAGAGAGAGAGAGAGAGAGAGTCTGAGAAACACACAAACACACACACACACATATATATATATATATATATATATATATATATATATATATATATATATATATATATTAGTGAAGTTGGAGTAGATTTAAATAGCGAAATTAAATCAGAGCATTTTGTTTACTGATGGGGAAATCTGATCTAGGGCAGAAGTTGTACCCATTGAATATGGGTCATCAGGAGATAATGGAAATGATCGAAATAATTTTTATCGATTAAAAATTAAAATAGAGCTGAGTAAGCTAGAAGGAACTTTGAAATTCACATGATTTTGGTTGAAGCAGCCAGAACCCCGTGATAATTGCGTGCGAAGTGGTGGGGGCCGAGGATCAGTTATAATCAGCCGGGTTTATCTATATAAACGCGTAGTTATGCTGAAAAAGGCAGACGGGAGAAAATTCTTGACGAGAGAAGAGAGAATTGGCCCGGACAAGCGTTGGGAGGAGAAACGCCACTATAACTAAGCCTCGCACAGAAATCTTTATCCCTCCATCGCAAGAGTCATATATCGTTCTGAGACGATTTAACAAGATAATCACATATACTCTCTCTTTGTTTAAAATCCAGTGTATGAATTTTTTTTTTTTCACTTTTCTTTACTGTAACCCGTTTTTTTTCTATACTATTCTTTTCTACCAATTCAACCATTGAATCGATGTTTGTCCGGCTTTCTGCAGATATTATTTTTATTTATTTATTTATTTATTTATTTTTTTTTTTTACTGCATTCTAAATTTCTTAGCGCAGACTCCCCAGCCGTGTCTACATCTTCAGTCGACCGTGAATGGACGGACATCACTTCTGCTTTCTGGATCAAACAAATCCCAACGTGGGCAGGAAGCAGGATTAAACCAGCGGACCGGTCGAATAATCTACGGATGCTCAGGGGACCTATGGCCACGCCCTTAAGTTTGGTTAGGACCGAGTAGACACCTCAACCCCGAGAATAGGACGCCGGAGGTGAAAGTGTTAGATATTTACTTTTTAGTTTTGGAGTAATTTGCACAAAATGGCAAAATCAAAGCACCTAAACATTGAGGCGAGGGCACAAATTGAAATTTTATTCAAAGGTATAGGATTGTTATTATGCATGAATAAAAATAAAATATATAATAATAATGATGAAAATTATAAATAAAATAAAACAATGATATTTAAACGTTGTATAAAATAAATTAAATAGAAACAAAAATAATAAAAATACTCCCAGTATGCAACAAAATCTGTTCCTGCCGGAAATACAGATATCTTGCCAAAAGACGTTAAATTCAATCTCTTCGCCACGAACCTTGTTACAGGCAACACGTGTCCGACTTCTTTCTGTGATATGGCTTGTAATACTACGGAATAATTTCTCCCTTTTATCACATGTACCATAGAACAAATGTAACCTAGAAATTACACACACCAATGCACGAAAAATATAAATAAATTGAATTAAATTAACATACAATTTACCATTCTTTTTCTGTTATATCTGTACGTTTTATTTCCTGTAAAGTATGCTTCTATCTCTATGAACACAAGGCTAATTTCTGCTGCTATGATGTGAATAATCACCCACAATATTTTTATGACCACCGACGTGTACAAAAAACATACTACTATCCACATCACTTGTTGACTCCCAGCGTATATAAAAACCAACTTTATCATTCATTTTGGTGACCAACGTTAAAAAAAAATACTGCTCTGCGCATCATTTTGGTGATACTCGGCGTCCAAAAACTTTCCTATTTACCACATTGTTTGGTGTCCAGTGATGTATAAAAAAAAAAGAAATCATCTTATTCACCACACGATTTAAAAAATAACCGACGTGAGAAGAAACCATACTACGTGGCGACATCAAAAACAACTATCGTCCACACACCGCTGATAACCAATGCGTCTGACCATAAAATAGATTCAAGTGAAGAAGCAAAAACAAATAAGCATTTCTCTTTTTATTTGCCTACACTTGATATGGAACGAGATAACATCGTTTCCGTTAAAATTCCAGAACTTATGAAAATACCTTCAAGTGGCTGGTTCGCAAAATGTGAAATGTTTGCCAATCCGTATATCCTTATAACCCCCCCCCCACACACACACACCAAACAAACGGAATAATAGAGTGCTAGCATAAAAAAAAATACAACTGTAATGGGTAAAAAAAAAAAAAAAATAAGAACGTCGTGGATAAACACCGTACAAACTGGAATGAGAAATGTCAATGTCACTGGAACTCAACTACAACTGCTAAAAACCATCAACAGAACCTAACAGTTCTACCGTTACCAAAAATAGAAAAAAATTAAACAATTTTTTGAAGGATGACTACACTGAACATATCACCCCTTTCCTTTAGGAAGGACCATTACACTTAATTAAATCCTCCGTGCTCTGGACACTATACCAGATATAACAGAAAATTACTCAAAAAAAAAAAAAAAAAAAAAATACACCTCGCAGTCGTTATTGGGAGATATAAAAAAAATACAGTGACGCCACAAAACAATAGCAAAAAACATTAAAAAATTTACCCCCTGAAAAAACCGAAACAAACTCCTAACCACTCTTCAAAACAACCAATTCAACAAATACAACAATCAAACAAAACGATAACAAAAATAAAAAATAACACTTCATTAAAAAATGAAAACATAAAAAAAGTATTTTATTTTATATAAGCATCCATCACTACCGGTTAGCTCCACTAATTTGGTGGAGTTGTGATGTAGGAATATTATTCTTATTATAAATAAATAAATAAATAACATATAAGATATAAAATAATAATAATAATGAAAATTATAAATAAAATAAAATAATAATATTTAAAGTAATAAAAATACTCCCAGCATGCAACAAAAACTGTTCCTGCTAGAAATACGAACATCCCGCCAAAAACATTAAATTCAATCTTTTCACCACGAACCTTGTCCGAATTCTCACTGTGATATGGCTTGTAATACTACGGAGTAAATTCTCCCTTTCATCACATGTACCATAAAGCAATTATAAGCTAAAAATGCGCATAAAAATATAAACAAATTGTATGAAATTAACACTCAGTTTACCATGTTATTTGCGTACGTTTTATTTCCTGTCAAGTATGCTTTTATCTCCATGAACACAAACCTAATTTTTGCTGCTATGATGTGAGTGAACCCCCACAACATTATGGTAATCGATGATGTCTATACAGAAAAACAATCTAATCACCCACAATCGCTACTCTCAAAGACAAATTGTCATGAGGTTGAAGATTTCTAGAAACGGGGTGTAATCGTTGTAAAGGCAGTTACAAAGTGGCGCAAATGTTATCAGTTTTTCTGAAGCACCAAAAGTGACAACTACTGCTGAAGATAAACACTTGATTATTGGAAGCAAAAAAAAAAAAAAAAAAAACAGAAGGAAGACTGCTCCAGAGTTGACAGTTGAACTTTATTTCTATCGACAGTAACCAGTGTCTCTCTCAACTGTGGCAAAATGTATTGTGGACAGACGAGTTCAAATTTGAACATTTTGGTAGTAAGTGGAGAGGGTGTAAGAGAAGAAATCCAAGAGAAAGACTAAATGATAACTGTGATGTTCCATCAGTTAAGCTTGGTGGTGGGTCCGTTATGGTGTGAGAATGCTTTGGGGAAGTGAATACTTCAGATTTTATTCACTTCAAGGGAATCAGGAATAAAGAACAATGTGTTATCCTTTTAGTTGTGTTCTTTCATTTAGGGTTTTCTCACTCACGAAACGGGAACACGTCTGTCGGGTTTAACTATTTATTACCAAGTCAGGAATACGACAACAATCAAAAAAAGAATACCCGCTCGGCCCGGTGGCTAGGATCAAAGTGTAGTATCTGCGCTTTGTGGGCTGCCGAGCCGGGTGTCTGTCGAACTCTCTGCTTGCAGAGAGGAACCCGGACGAAGCTCCGCCGAAGGGTGGGGTTTCGTTCGGGGAGGTTGACGGAACTAGCCCGCTTGGTCGGGTTTAGATGGGTTTTATTTTTGGCTGGGCCTACGGGCTCAGACATACCCACATTAAAAAGGCCTTGTGCCACATTCAATTCCTGTGGGTGAATTGATAAATACCATCAAACAAGGACACAACGCGTGATACCCGGATGTAACAAGGAACAGTAATGAACCACGATTACTACTCATTTTCTTCCTATATGACAAATGATGACCAACATTTATACTTATGATTTTTATTGTAATATTTTGTTAAAATTCTTAAGCTCAAATACTTACCAATGAAATGGGGAAATTTCCATGGATATCTTATAGTCGTTAAACTCACATGGAGCTTATTCTATTATTCACTTAAGAATTAGGACTCATCAAAAAATTCAAAATAGAAAAACCGTGAAATTTTCATGGGTATAATACCCGTGAAAAATTGAAGTTTTGAATTTCACGGTTTTTCTATTTTCTACTTATTTTTTCTTATTATCATTATTTCTTTTTTATTTATTGTTTCATCCAATTTTTTAAGTCTCTTATCTGAGATCCAAAGTAAAATAAGATTTTTGTCAAGAAATTATTGAGAGTGTTTTTCTAAGTATATGATCAGTACTTATGTACTTATAAAGTAAATCTTTTGTTTTTCACAAAAAGATTAATGTCATATTCTTGCCATTTCTATTTCCAGATCACTATACGTATTTTTATGTTTCAAATTCTTTATCGTATTTATATAGACATCAAATTCTTTGGATGAAATGTTCTATCAAACTGTATGATTATGTCGATAAGATAGAATTCATATACTTCGAAGTTTTTTATAAAAAATCTCTATCTCCTCTCTAAGATTCTATGGTGCGATCGGTGCATACGATGGTGTTTCTTTTTCTTCATACTATTTTTGTATAGGTTAAGTTATAAACTTCTTCTTCTTCTTCTTCTTCTTCTTATTATTATTATTATTATTATTATTTATTTATTTATTTATTTATTTAATGCTACTACTACTTCTACAAATCGATTTTTATGTATACAAAGATGATCTTGAATATGGTCATTGAAAAGATGTATCGATTGTAGAATAGTGATCAGCAGGTAATCCAGTAAAGTATTGCTGGTTATATTTTCTACCCCTTTCTCGTGATCCTATGCTAGACTGAGCAAACATTAGTAAATACTTACATTCATTTACTTTAATCTTAAAATTTACGACTCTAAATTGAAAGGACACATGGCCCAGTGGATAAAAGCGTTGATTGGTTGATCCAAAAGTGACTTGATCCAGAGTTATGAACTCAAGCAAAGGGAACAAAAACGCAGAGAGTTGATTTATCAAGGGTAATTAAGTAAAACTGAGCATATCCAGAGGCATGACACGTGGAATTAGAACAATCTACCCCACCCCGTAGATTAAATAATGATTTCGGCTCGAAATTCTAACAAATATCACCGGCCGAAACGTCATGAATATGACAATAAAGGTGAGGACAAGAGTCCGAACAATATAAATAGATGAAAGTTTATAGGAAATTTTCATATAATGTCTGACAAGTATTGCCATTTCATGTAGGTTTTTTTTGTGATGTCAACGAACACTCGTTGCAGCTTTTGTAATGTCAACGAATACTCCTTGTCTCTTTCGTAATGCTCGTTGTAGTAGAGACTTTGTAATCGCAGTTACAACTATAGTAACGCCGTTGAACAATACTGGTGTCAGACGCCTTTGAATAACACTCGCACTAATAGTACTTGCTCGATAATACTCGCTCGAAAAGTAACCACCGAATAGTAATCTATATAGAGATCAGTTGTAACAGAGAGAGAAATACGCCTATACACTCACATAAACACACGCACATATTTTTTATTGAAATTGGAGTGAATCTAGCTAGTGAAATTAGATCAGAGCATTTTGTTTACTGATGAGGAAATCTGATCTCGCCTTTGAAATTGGGTCGTTGAAAAGACAATGGAAATGATCGAAATAAATTTTATCGGTTAAAAATTGAAATAGAGCTTACTCAGACTATGAGAACTTTGAAACTCACATGATTTTGGGTTAAAGGCGGCACCCATGATAATCGTGTGCAGACCAAGGGTCGATTTATGACCAGTCAGATTTATCTATATAAACGCGTAGTTATGCTGAAAAAGTGCCAGATGGAAGAGGGAGACAAGAGAGTCCGCAATCAGTCGGCACATCGTCGTCGCATGCGAGAGCACCCGCAGGAGACCGTTACGGGTCGCAGTGCTACAAGCCAGATGGAAGAAGCAGAGAGTGGTTGGCTGGTCTGCCATCGAGTGCAGATGAAAAAGAGAGACGGGAGAGACTGTGATCGGTCGGCACATCGTTGACACGTGTGTGAGCACCCAGCGGGGACCATTACGGGTCACGGCGCTACAGGAGAGACGGAAGAGCCGGGGAAAGAGACTGTAGTCGAGAGAATCACGAGACCATCGTCGCAGTGGGTCGAGAGATTTGCGGGAGAATTTTGGAGGAGGGAGAGAAGACTAACCCCTGTTCTGGGAAGTCTGTATGAGACTGGACTATTAGTCATAAACCTACCCCAGGCGATTCAATACGCGTTTATCGCACACAAACCTGTTGGGAATTCGCTGGATGCATTTTGTCTTTTTCTTTTCTCATTTATGTTAAATGTTTTTATTCTCCCTATAACCTCTGTTCTGATGTTATCTTCTTATATAAAAGACGTCAATATTTCCCCCATTGTTGTCTGGCTTCTGCAGATATTATTTCTTGTTTTATTTTGCCACATTCTAAACTTCCTACCACCAACTCTCACAGCTGTGTCCACATCCCCAGTTGACCATGAACGTATGGACCAACATACTGGATCCCGCTTACTGGATCTAAAAACTAACAGAGCGGGGGCAGCGAGCAGGACTTGACCAGTTGACCAGTCGAAATAATCTACGGATACTCAGGGAGCGTACGGCCAGTTACCCCTAAGTTTGGTTCGGACCGAGTGGACACCTCAACCCAAAGAGGAAGACGCCGGAGGTTGAGGGGCTGGGGACGAAATGGTAGACAGTATAGAGAATAGCGTAGAAATAGTGAATAAAATAGAGAATAGCGAACCGTACAGTAATAGAGGATGGAATAGAAATAGTGATTAGTTAGACGCCACGCTAATTCCCATATACACATTACCTTTACGATCACGTGGTCTACTTATTAGAAATGAAATCACCTGTGTTTGCTCACTCGTGATCTGTGTTCAAATTCAAGTGTCGGCAGCGACACTTTATTCCTATATAACAGTATGTTTGTGGTCACCAGGTTGAAATCCGTGTGATATTTGTGTGGTTGATAGTTGTTCTGGGCTGTATGATGAATCACTCCTTTAGTAAATGTAGTAGCAGGCTAAGTGGACGAAGTTGAAAGTGCGTAGCAACATTAAACAGATAGAAAGCTTCTAAAATAAATAAGAATAGGAATATTGAAGTTAAAATAACGTAAGATTATTCTCTTTACTATAATGTGTTGAATTGTAAAAGATTACAACAGCGTAGACGTTCATAATAGATTCGAAGAGTTCAACTGGAAAGACTGCAGCTGTTTCGCTACATGACGAGGGTATATTCGCCAACGGTTCTGATTGGACAGAAAATATGACGTTTTACCACCAATTATGTTCGCTTTTTTTGTTGTTTTTTTTTTTTCTGATTCTGTCAGTAAATATTGCCTTTGTCTTTTGAGCTTTGACATAGAAAGAGTGAAGATATTCGTTACAAATACATGGTGAACAATGCTCTTTAAAACGTTGACTCATGACGAAAGAATTTAAAACGCTCGATCGATATTTTTTGTTCACAGCGAAATATTTGTATGAATTAAAAGCATTTTCGTTTTTTACAGACGTTTACTCCAAACTTTCTTCCAGTACATATAGTATTCAGTCAATGAAGTTGAAAATATTTTTAATTAGATATTAATTTTCTGCTTAATTATAAGAATGTGTAAAAAGGAGTTTTGTTTTCATTCTTTTTTACAGACCTCCGTTCGAAATCTTATTTTATGTACACATCGGAAGACTCTGTGACACCATTATAATATTTGTAACCTGTTGAGAAATTTCAAATGAATTAATTCGACACGAATGTGAGCTTTTAGTTATATTTACATGCATGCAGATAGCTAAAAAGGGAAGAAAAACATTTATGAGATTAGCAGTAGTGCATGTGTGTGTGAGGGAGAGAGAGAGCTACGTGGTTAGGTTTAAGTTAAGTAGTCGAATTTGCTCGGCTGTTGCTTTTCTTGAGTGAGATAGTGGGCAGCGTCTTGTACCTACCGCATTGTTATATACCGTACCTATGAACACTAATGGGTATGTCCCAATCTTCATAAATACGTCGGACATATTGTAAGTGGGGGTAATATACTGTCTAAATAGTTCACCACTAGCAGTGGTTTACCTATTTCACTCCGCTGGCGAGTATTGTATTTTATTGATGTTATAAAGTATTGATGTCATTTCCAACCTCCGTTTTGGTTATTCCACATTCAATAACATTTTCTAGGTTACAACACGCATCCTATGGATGACAGCAAAAGATAGAAAGAGGGTTTATGCATCTTTATCTTCGCTTTGGGTATAATAATCTAAGATATGATTATTTGATTGGATATGTGATAATGGAATCTAGTGAGATGGAAAAGGATCTTCGAGTTCATATACATCAGTCATTAAAGCCATCATAGAACATTGTTGAATCAGTAAAGAAAGCGAATAGAATTCTCGGAGTAATAAAAAACGCCCATACTTTAACAAGTCAGCTCTAAACAAAGTTTCAAACTTGACCACCCCTCCTTGTCGCTGCTCTGTCATCTGTGGTTCACCCAACCTCATTAGTTCAGTTGTTTACGATTTCCCTGTAGACCCCATTTTTTCAATACCTCCTGTGGGTATTATTTTTTCCAATACTTGCTTCCTCATAATGGGCCGAAGAAATTTCAAGTATTTTCATGTTTTTAAGTATGAATATCTTTCTAGTTCCAATTTTTCTTTAGAAATATATATATATATATGTGTGTGTGTGTGTGTGTGTCTGTGCGTGTGTGTGCGTGTGTATATTTAGGCAGCATATATCCATTCAAGCGTTTTATTGAATAATATAAACATATCATGTCTATTTTTATAATAATCCTTTCTAGTTCTATCGTCAGCGTCTTGACGTTGTTGAAATTCGTCAAAGGAGGCACCGTAGTTTTTTCTTACCCAAGTACTTTCGATTTCCTCCAAGATTGTCTTTGTAATACACCTCGGAGGATGTCGAAAGTACTTGGGTAAGAAAACACTATGGCGCCTTCCTTGACGAATTTCACCTTAGCATGAAGAAACTGATTAGAGAACTAGAAATGATTATTATAAAAATAGACATATGTCTAGATTATTCAATGAAACATGTTTGAATATATATATATATATATTAATATTCACTTTGTATAAGGCCCAAGAGCCACTCGAGCAAGAGGGTTGCAGAATAAGAAGCACAGTTTATGGGGATATGAAGATAAGCTGTTCAAATCTAGGGTTAACCGTTAAGATTTTAGTGACCGAGGAAGCATCCTCTTTGGAGTTGGTTCCACAAAGCTGAGGTTCGTGGGAAGAGGCTGTTCTAGTGGAACTTACATCTCACCAATGGAATACGAAGGGAATAAGGGTGGTTCGCCACAATGTGCGTGGCATGGCGGGTCTTAACCGTTAAGCTTAAAATTGGTGGACCTAAGGAATATAGTTCGTTTGAACGCTTTCCATGGAAGTAGCGGGGGAGTAACTAGTAGCTTGGGACATTTCGTCTGTGGGGAAGAGGTTGTAGGGTGGAAAATAGTTAATCGCCTGCAAGGACGCGGAGACGCCATTGGACTCTATCAAGACTGGAAAATGAAGATATGCCAGCAGTACTCCGTTTTCTGCCTGATCTGACTCGTGTAGATGTAAAGGATAGTAGGTGTCATGTACTTACTTGGACCCGTACATGAGCCGACCATTTCTTTAGAATCTCTAGCGATGGATCGTATGAACGAGTTCCAATTGAGGCCTTGAGTTTCCTCCCACTCTCTATATATAATTGCCTAAAAGACTGTGTCTAGATGTTAGTTTTCTTAGAACTTTGGTAATCTATTGAGTTCGAGTCTTAACAAGTGCTTATGATTCGCGGCCAGCTAATGATAAGCATAAGTTCTCCAAAATGCATCTTTCGTATGTTAATAAAGTTAGGGGTTGTGTGTTGAAGAAACAAAAACTAAATGTGTTGAATTGATTGAAAAAATAGACAAACAAAATGGTGAAACAACGAGATAGAACATTTTATTCTATCGGGAATATTTTCGTATAGAAAAAAATTTCAAGGAATGTTCCTAAAAGAAAATGCAAACTCCAGGAATGTTCTTAAGTGTGTCTATGTAACCAAAACAATTATCTACGTCATGTACATCTATTGCATGGAGCGCTAATTTTAGCCTCCTATCCCGATTTTAGCTCGATATGAAATAAAGTTAGCTTCTTCAGCAAGCTCCCAGATTTTCTTTTTGTTTTTACGCATGTCCAAAAGCTGAAACGGGGTTTGTTGGTGCTGATAGGGTTATCGCGTGTCTAACGAAAGCTTTTAACGTCTGCTACACGTATTTAATCAGCGGCAATTCTAATTTTGAATATTTGATTCATTCTTGTGATTATTCAAATATTTTAATTAAAATCTATAGCTTGACAGTGTGTTTTGAATTCTTTTCTCTTATTTTCTTTTTTTACGAGAGAAAAGTTTACTTTTCATAGAGAAAGACGCTGAGGGAAAAGGCTAGAGTTTTTCTTTTCTTCTTTTCTTTATTTTTAACAAAAAAACAGTAAAGTAATTTCTTTTATAGTCCAGTTTGACAGGCGAAAGAATAAACTGGTTTATTGCAACGTGGGTAGAAGGAAGAAAGAAAAGGACGAAAGGAAGATAACGTCAATGAAAGAAAACTAATGAGAATTCGTAGAGAAGGAAACACCGGCTGAATGTAAAGTACACAAACAAAGAACACAATGAATTCCTGTCTATTCATTCACCTTAGTTCTAGGTACTTATTATCGGAGAAAACCTATTTTAACAACTTTTACAATATCTACAGACAAGCTGCAAGGAGGGATTTTCGTTTCCTTGTCCTCCATCTTGTTTCCACTGTGTCTCTGAATAATAACAGAATACGTGGTTTGTCGGCTTTGTCAAATTGTGTGGGACAGACGTCGAAATATCCCGTCAATAAATGTCAGTTAAAGTAGCAAAACTTGACTTTCTGAGTCACCAAAAGTTGGTCAAATGCTTGGCAACACTGTAGAGTAGTCATTCACAAAGTGGGCTGTCGAAAAGTCCAGAGAGCTGGCAAAGGGTGGTATAGAACGTCACCAGAACAAAGAAGTATTTATTCATTTATAAATTCCAGTCTAATCTATTGCGTTCACTTTCGCAGAAATGCCCTTATAGTAATGGCATAACACCGCCATATATATATATATATTGTTGAAACTTGACTAATGCATGGAATAATAATGCAACACAAAATGTACTTAGAACAAAATGTATTGAAACAAGAAAGTGTACACAATATTTACATATAGTCTTTTGTATATTCCTGGTAAGACCGTTCCTGGAGAATGTGTTGACTGAGTCGCAGTCGGGCAGAGTCTCTGGTTGAATCTCTTGATTCCTCCTCTCTTCCCGGTACCAACCATATTTATATGGTCGGTACTCCACTATGCAAAATTAGGTAGATCCTACCACAACATATATATATATATATATATATATATATATATATATATATATATATATATATAAAAAAGAAAAGAACAGTAAGATATATAATCCGGTGTTTTTATAGATATTTTTATTTTTACAAAATAGTGCTCAATGTAAATTTACAGAGCATTAATATTATAAATTGATTTATTTAAAATATGGTTTTTCGCTACAGTTCTAACCAATTTTCAAAATGGAAGCTAAAAAGCTACAATTTAATTTTGTAATTAAATTAAAGACATTAGTTCCATTTCATCCTCAAGCGAATTTGAGGATGAAATGGAACTAGCTTTCCATTTTTGAAACATGGTTAGAACTGTGAAGCGCAAAAAAATATATTTTAAATAAATCATAATATATATATATATATATATATATATATATATATATATATATATATATATAGAGAGATGGAGAGAGAGAGAGAGAGAGATAATATTATTTCATATTAATATAGATTAAGTACTCCATCTAACGAAATTTTTAATAAACTTAATAAAGTTAATAGTTGCTATGCAAATTCATTGTATTATGGTTCGAAACCAAAACAAAATATCCTTGTGCCACGTGATTTTTTAAAATGTAAAAGTAAATAAAATTCATAATTTGGACCGCTTAATCTGTTGTAATATGTGATAAATCAAACCAGATTACGAATTACAACTTTTTTTAATCACGTGGTTTGAGCATATTTTGTTTTAATTTCAATAGTGGAAGAATGTCAATTTACAATGAATTTCCATAGCAAACTGGAGCCCCTTTAATTAACTTTTCTAAAATATAATTTTTTTTTCTAATATTCGTGATCTGGACTGTTTAATTCAGCGTTTCTCAACCGATGCACCCTGAAAGGTACCCGAACTCAAGAGAAGAATAATTTATGTATTATATTTATATCTAAAATATCTTTATTTTAAAAAAGTTAGAGACACCATGGATATGACTTCCATACCAAAGTCAAGACTGTTATTTGATGTTTTAAACTGGTTGCTAAATTCCTTAATCTTTAAGAAGAAGTAGATAATCCTTTCCTTTTTGCCACCCTCAAGAAATTTAAATCAATCATTATCGGCATCTCCAAAAAAAAAAAAAAAAAAAAAATAGAAGAAAAAAGTAGATTCTTCATAAATCCATTTAAATAAAAACTATCGCACCCGGCCGGAAGTTACTGCCGGCTACTCAAACGTCTAAAAGCGTCACCGCGGAAAACAGAACGAATGCCGTTAACGTCCGACCCAACTTCAGTAGCAGTAGCAGCAACAGCAGCGGGCCGACCCAACTTCAGCAGCAGCAGCAGCCGGCTACATGCTAGCTTTTCAGGACTACACCCGGCTACATGATATGCACTAGTCTTTTTCAGGACTACCCCCGGCTACATGATTTGCGATAGTCCTTTTCAGGACTACACCCGGCTACATGATTTGCGATAGTCCTTTTCAGGACTACAGCCGGCTACATGATTTGCGATAGTCCTTTTCAAGACTAATCTAGCCACGTTATTACGAATATCCTTTTATTAGAATTACCAAGCTGCGATCTTTCACGACTGTCATACCAAGGACGAACAGAGTACACCAGCGCCGTCTGCGTCGATCCTCTCTCTTCTCAAGCGCCGACGCGCTCTTTACATAAGGGCAGACATCCGGGGATCGACTGGACCTCGAACATCGCTGTTTCATTCAGCCTACCTCCGAGCTGTCGCCTTGAAACCTGACAACGCTCCTTCAATTGACACTCTCTAACTTCACGACCGAACTCCAGCAAACAATTATCTGTACATACTTTTGCCAGATTATTAAATAAAATTTGGCTTAAACTTTTACATCCTCGCCTTTGTTGTCCTTGCTTCGATCGAATTACCCTACATTATTTTTCTGCTTGCGGGCTTAACAGGCACCTGCTTAATGCCGCAACAAAACTGTATTGCTAAACTTCTTTGAGAATGTTAAGCCAAAATTTCCTGACTAATTTTTCCTTATTAAAATTTAAAGTGCACCCGAGAGTTTTAATTATTCTTCAAGTAGGCTCTGAAGTTAAAAAAAAAGGTAAGAAATAATGGTTTAATCTATAGTAATATGAACAAAAAATATATTACTTCTAGTCGTAGTGTCTATTGTACAACTCTACCAAAAGAACTCAGAAAAACTTCAAAGATTTCCCTAACATTGTACAAAAGATGGTGATAGGAGATTCTTAATTTTTTCAAACGTTGTAAAGCAATAAATGCACATCCGTCAAAGGAAGCCAGATACAGAGTCGATCTGAGATCACACTAATCAGAGATGGAGATCTACGATTCCTCCGTTGCCAATGGTGATTCCGAAAGGTGAACACCCGTGAGCATGTTTGCGCCTGATATGTGCACTTGTGAGAAAATCCGTTGAACAAAGTAATATATAATCAACCGACCCAGAGAGGAGTTTGGTAGTCTCTCGTACATCGCAGACAGAAAGTAAGGTCCACGTTTCGAAGTAGAGGTCGCTTCACACGCACACTGACCGATTGGAATTGACGAAGTTAGGAGTTGAATAAAATATAAAATTAAATATGAATGATTCATGCCTCGTGTTATGCATTAGTTTGTCTGTTATTAGAGCGCAGAACAATTACCCACGTCCTGAAGTGACACGGCACATAAAATAACGTTTCATTGGCCCATTTCTAAAACAAAATATTAGTCACGATGTTTATTTGACTCTATCCTAACAATGTTTTATTTAGCTGTTGTACAGAAACCTCGAAACGTCGAACAATACTTCAACAAGATGATACGTGAGCACCTGTTGAACTTCAAGCAAGAAAATTTCCGAATAAAAAAATTAGTAGGCTTGACGTGGATTGAACATAAGAAAGAATTCTTCCAAATACAACTTGCAATTATTAGCTCCGAAGTAGAAAATAATAATTCGCGATTTGCTTTAAAACTATTCAGGTACGGGAAATGGTCATCTGGTGCTTCTGCTATGTATTTAGAGATTCTAGATAAAATATAAAGCAGAATTTACAATGTAATTGGTCCTGACTAAGCATCTCTGCTGCAGTCACTTTCTCACCACCGAAACTTAACTTCCCTGCGTCTTTTCTATAAATACTTTTATGGTATCAATCTATATCTCTGAGGTGAGGTATTATGATTATTTACATTATTTGAACTGTTATCCTCATCTTCATTGCCATGTTCAAAACGTTTCGCCCGTTTTACATTCCAGCATTCTTCAGGTGATTGGAATTTCGAACCGAAATCTTTATTTCGTCCACCAGGGTAGATTGTTCTAGTTCCACGTGCCATGCTTCTTCTGGATATCACAGTTATTCCCCTTTAATTCAACTCTCCAAGTTTTGGTTCACGACTGCTGTCGGCTGGTATTGAACTCACAACTCTTTGGGTCTAGTCACTGGATCTAACCAACAGTGGCTAAAGACGTTGGTTAGATCCAGTGAGTGGACCCAAAGATTTGTGAGTTCAATACCAACCCACAGCAGCTGTGAATCAAACTGAACTTTTATGGTACTTCTTCTGATGAACCTTCTTTGCTACCTAGACTTTAGGAACTTAAGCGCAGTACTAGATTGGTGGCGAGGTCTCATCAGTTGATCTGGTTAGATGTAACCGTAAATTCTATGTCAACAGTTTCTTCTCTCACACTTCTCGCTTGTGGAACTCTTCCATCTTCTTGCTTTCCAGTCAACTTTGATCTTCAAAAAATTTAATGTAATTTCAATTGTCATCATCTGTTTACTTAATTGTTATTATTATAATGCTCTCTCTTCTTAATAATAGTTTTTCTCGGATTTTCTTACACTCAGTAACCCATTGTGTCTTAGCTATTATTCCCTTGCTTGGAATAGAATGATTAAAATAATTCTTTGCTGAGAACGCGAGTCAAAATCAGTGATTTTCAGTCGTAGCAAGAGAAAAATACAGTTTGCTGTTTGTTGGTTGGTTACTCTCAATTTATTTAGACGTAGAATGGAGAAAGGAAGAAAATTTGAACAAGGATAGCGGCATCCTTGTTTCAAATTGTCTGACCGCCTCAGAACACACGTAACGGTAAGAAAGGAGCATGAATGTTCTACTAGTCACATTTATATCTGAAGTCACTGGCTAAATTCCCACCAGCACCTGATAACGTGTACTTAGTCAAGTGATTCTTCCACCTGTTGCATATTTATTGAATTATATCATTGAATATGAAGAAAGTATACTTTGATAACTCTATCCATAAACTTTGTTGAAGCCACGTTACTAATTCTATTGCAACGTACATAAAATATTTTTAAAAAAGTTTTCTGGCAAATTTTTATCTACTTTATAAAGCAAAACCTTTTATTCGCCTTAAATCAAAATGTGATTTGTGATTATTCAGTTCACTACCTCATTACCATCACAAATATAACCAAAGCTTCCAACGCAACAATTATCAAAATACGATCTAAAGGAAAATTTCGTGTGAGTTAAAATGGAAGGACTGTGAAGGTAAACATTTTGAAGAGATCGATAAGTGCCTCTTCAATAAAGAGAGACACCTTTGAAGAAAGCGGTATTGTTTGCCGTGCGACACTCTGGGTAGATACTAGCTTTTGTTAGTGCAAACTGACTAGCGCTTTCTTCTTTATTTTTTCGTTTTTTTTTTTTTTTTTCATGTTCTTTCTCTTTTTTACCCCCTTTTCTTCCTTTTCTTTTTCCCTTCTTGTTTTGTTTGTTTTTCTTCTTCTTTCGATGACCTCAATATGAGAAGTATTTGTTATAATTTTTTCTTTTTCGTCTCTGTAGACCGTTTCTTTTCCTTATCAACCTAAATGCATTCGGTTACGGTTCATGTCAGACAAAAATCTATATTTTTCAACGAAAATGTATTTTTCTAATGTAGCTCTGTACTACGAAAATGACCGTTATTTCTTAAAAAAATGAAAGTTTTAAAGTTTAAATAGACGAGTTAGCTATAAAGTGAAAATCCGATTCCCATTGTATCCATAATGCCAAACAAAACGCTATCTTCGTGTCTGACTTTCTAACAATGAATGTTTAGTTTATAAACGTATTGCTAAATTGAACCAGGACTTTGTGTCCAACATACTGAATGTATTTTCTAATGTCCGTTGCACGACTCAGACATCCAAAAACTGACCAACATAGAGAGCAGTGGTGCATTGCATGTTGGAACGGCGTCTGTCTTTCACCTCGATTGATTGTCCTACCAAGGCTAAATAGACCATTCTTCCCTATTATATCATTAATAAATTAATTTATTGACCTTTATCCTAAAGATCCCAACGTGTTTTCCTTACACACAAATTTTTCTTAGATTTAATGTTTTCAGAACGGAATCAGACACATATTAGTGAAACGCATTGTTGTCACATTATCGTCACTTTTGTTTCGGATACTATTCTACATCCTACAAACACGCGTATATGTATGTATAAACGAGAGATGTTGAAAAGTTCGCAGAGCCATCAGGAGGTTTGATGATGGCTTTAGTGTACTTCGCTTATTTTTGTAATAACATTTATAATAACCAGGAAGAAAAGAGTAATTCAAAATAATTGAAGTATAAACCAGTAGGCCTTTTCAAAAAAAAAAATCCGATGTTTGCTTAGATTTTAGGAAGTGAATTGAGCCTAGAACTTCTTAGCACCGACTCATAAAATGTTCCCATAAATGTGGCCGAAATTTTCTCACAAAGGACTATAAGAGTTCAAAGCCATAAAACCATATTCTGGATCATTATTTGTGAAAGATGTTATATCATTTATCACAATTATATCTATCACAATTCGCGTGTCACGATCACGATACCCGTAACCCATTAGGATCTAATGGGGCATCCCATGTACTGTTCTAGATGTAGAATAAAAATAATAAAAAGCACTTACCGGCGTAAGAGTTCCAACTAGCGTCCAGCTGGCAGACAAAAATAAAGCAGGTTATAACCTAATACAAACCCTGCAAACTAACTGAGAAATCATGCTAGTATTTATATAGTAATACTTCCACTCAGGTACCAGCAGCCAATCACAGCCCAAGCAATGGACTATCCCACTTTAGCATAATGAGATGCTCCATTGCACCATAAATAGCTCTCTGTCTCAATGTTGAATGAGTGATCACTCAGCTTGCTCTACAACTGAGTGTTTATCTTGACCACAATTGTTCGACACTAGAAATGATATTTCCTGGACACGATAGCAAGATAGCCTGGTAGAGCCTAACCCTTTCAAGGCTGGTTTCGAATTCAGTTTTTCCTTCTCTTAGACAGGTTGCCACCCAAGGCAATAGGAACTTCTATTTCTACCCTTCTAGAGGGAGAAGTGATGCATTCATACCTTTCCTAAAGGTAATAGCACGTAAGTGAATGTAATGAACTCGACTGGAATTCGAACTCGACTTTCTGACAAAATACTACTTAAAAATTGTTCAAACTGTAGAACCAATTTTCTGCTTTTACCAAGCATTTTAGGGGTTTAATTTGAGAAAATTATTTCTATTTTCTCATTTCAAAGCGTGGGCAGCTGGCGATCTCTCATTAAAAGAAGACCCTGACCAGGCCTGCACCCTGGGAAAAACAAAATAATTCCGTCGCAGATCCAGGGTCTCTCGAGACTAATGAATGCCATACATACATACATACACACACATATACGATGTTATAATCATATATATTATTAGTTTTTGTTTCTTTTTAATCATTTTATCCCAAGTAAGGCGGGAATGCCACTAGTACGCAGGAGGTTACAGGGAATGAAAGTGATAGAAAAGACTGGGTATGCAGGGGGCGGGGATTGAGTAAAGGTTAAAAGATGAACGGGTTTCAAGTCAACTGAAGATGGCGATTGGCGTTGAATTTACATTTTTGAAGATTGTAGTTTTCAGGGAAGCAAGTAAACGGAAGATAGACCACAGGAGAGATGTGCGAGAAAAAACTGTTAGAATAGAAGTGGCAGTTACATTTAACGATTTCAACAGTAAAAGGGTGGCACCTAGATGCCAGTCTTGTAACACACTTAAATTCATGTGGTTGGGGCACCAGAGAAAAAATCTTATCAGATCAGTTGTCATGAAAATATTTGTAGAAAAGACAGAGGGAAGCCACATCACGTCTGTGAGAAAGCGACTGAAGTCGAGATGCCAAGTCGGGATCAATTACATTAAAGATTTTTTCACGAATTTTTTGAAAAGTTGCTTCGATTCAAATTTTAAAGTTCTTAGATCAAGACTTGAATTGATTTTGCTGCTTTTAATTTAGAAGTATAGTTTTCATTTCAAAAACTTCATTAACCTATAGCAGCATATATAATAATTGTGCTTGTCCCCCTCCCTTCGTTAGTTCACACGACCGTCACGCCCTGCCATTACCTCATAAATAATGGACTATTCTGTTTTAATCGATTCAGTAGAAAAATATATAAAATCGCTACTTAGTTTCAATGAGAAAATGAAAGAAAGAAAGGAAGATGGATGCGCTTAACGTCTGCTTCAGTAAAATAGGGAAAAGGTGTCAATTGCAAATCTTGTCATTTGTACCCACTTCTTAAAATAACAACCAGCATTCTTATTTATGATTGTTATTGCAACTATGGTCGCCCACATCCTGAAGAGACACGACACATAGAAGAAATATATATATATATATATATATATATATATATATATATATATATATAAGACATTTTATGTTTAACATTCTTTTTATAGATACAAATATTTAAATAAATGCTCTCTATATATTATTATATATATTAGCGAATAAAAGAAATGAACCACCTAAGTAAAAATTCAATTGACTTAATTTTTACGAAAATTGGTATATATATTCGACAATGTATTTTGAGGACTAACCATTAAATGCAAGAAGACAAAAAGTATGATCATCAGCAAGAGAAAGAAAAAAACAAGGTGTGAGTTACAAATGGGATATGTCAACATCAAACAGGTGCAGGAATCTAAATATCTGTAAAGTGTTTCAACTGAGGATGGAAAATGCGACACCGAAATCCGAAGTACCCATCGGTCTAACGAAAGAGACATTTCAAAAGCTAAGAGATAAGTCTAGGCGATGAAGACAATGAACATAGAATAGGATGAACTTTGAACTTCTGAGAAAGCTCGATCTACTTGGAAAGAAGGTTAGAATAATCCAAAACTCATACTGGGAGTAAACTGTCTGTATAGCGATAGAAAATGGCTTGAATAGATACACAAAAACAGAAATTGGCACGAGACAAGGATGCACATTCTCCCCAAGATTTATTCAACATCTACAGCGATGCTATTCTAAGGGACCTGGAGGCCCTAGCAGGATTTATTATCGGTGGGCATAATTTTAACAATAATAAGATACACAAATGACACTCTGACACTCTGTTGATGACCAACTCGGAAAGAAAACTACAACTAACTCATAGACATGGTGGTAGTGAAAATAAGACTACCCATCAACTGCAAGAAGACAGAAAGTATGTTATCAGCAAGAGAAAAACCCAAAATGCGAGTTAAGAATTGGAGATATAAACTTCAAGCAGGTACAGAAGTTTAAATACCTGGAAAGCGTTTTAACAGAGGATGGAAAATCCGACACCGAAATCCGAAGTATCCATCGGGTTAGCAAAAAGAGGCATTCCAAATGCGAAGCAAATAGTTGAAAAGCAGAAAAACTTCGTTAAAATAATGAAAAGGATGATGGATTGCTATGTAATATCCATCCTCTTTGTTATGGGAACTTACCCATAATAATAATGGACTATTCCTGACATTATAAATACTGCGCCTCTCAAGAGGTATGAAGATATTGTAAGACGAGGAGAGATAATTGAGAGCATATTGTAAGGACATTGGAATAGTGATACTTGTCGAGACAACATAGTTCACTCTAACCAAATCTGATAGTCATTACTAATACTTCTACTTCTTTGTGTTATATTTTTGTTGTAATATATCTTTGTATTCCATACCTGTGTTCGTGTTATTCTTTCATTGATTCAAACCTTGGACCATCACCGTGGTACAAGGAACTTGGACCATAACACTCTTATATGACAGAAAATGCCAACAGACGAAGAGAAGACTAAAGTCAACAGAAATTGGGGTTCTACAGAAAGATTCTGAGAATTCCATGGACGGATCGAGTAAGCAACAAGGGAGTCTTAAAGAAAATGGCAACAAAAACGAATACTTCTGCTCAGAATCAGGAAGACAGGTGATATTTCTTTGAGCATAATAAGAAAGGAGGCCTTAGAAAACAAACCTCACGGGGCATATTAAGGACAAGAGAGAGAGAGGGGAAGCCAGTGAGCCGCCTACCTGAGGAGCTTTTTTGAATTACGGAAGCCTTAGCTAAAGTATAAGAAACTGTTTAAGGCCGAAAGGGAGAGAAAGTTCGAGAAAACTATGGTCACCGATGTCCGACACATAAAAGATCTGCGGTAATTCTGAACAGTATATAAGCTGACGTATTCATGTGAATACAGTACACGGGGGTGTGAACGCACCGTGCTTCTGCAAAATAGATATACAGGCGTTATGAGGCACTAAACTCTAGTGCCTCATAACTTCTGTAGTGACTAAAGTGAATGGTGAATAAAATGGATATATGCTCGTCATGAGTGGATTTCTCTAATGTAAATAAACTGTTGGTGGTAAATTGAACAGAAATTCTTTTTGAATCAGAAACGTGAAAGAATGTCTACGTGCAGACATGCAAAGAAAATATTGATTTTGCACTCTCTGACCCTGCTCAAGAAAGAAACTGTAAGCGTGAACAGATTTAAATGGCGCTGAAAAAAGGAAAAAATAAGTTTTTTTCGAGATGCAACATTTAAAACAGTCCGAAAGTTGAAGCTATTATATATATATATATATATATATATATATATATATATATATATATATATTAGGATATAACACAGAAAACATGTAAAATCCTTACACAATTGCAGTCATGTTTCAATGTATATCAATGCATACTGATGCGTGAACGATTTTAAATTTAAAAGCAAAATACAACCTCTTTTTTCGAAAAAATGGGGGTTATAAGGTTTAAGGGCTTTACTCTGATCAACCAATGAAATATAACCTACATTAAATTTAAACTAAGCGAAGAAGTAAAAATTAAAGATTATTTTTTATAAATGGACCATGACCCGTAGATTAGCAACTAACAGCAGTCAGACATAAACTTAAAGCGAATACATATGGTTACATAAAATATACAAACCAGACAATGCAGTTTCCTAAAAAAATAAAAGTGGGGTAGAGCGGTAATTTAACAAAATGCTAAACAAGTTATATGCTTTGTGAATTTCCCAGATAATTTTTTTGTAGTTGATAAATAAATGGCGCCTTTAAGAGACGAGTAAATAATTTAAACATATAGAATTATTTGGTAAATTAATAAGCAACTGTTAAATAAAGATCCTTCATATAACATGTCAAGAACACTAACCAATCAATGTAAAATGTCAAAAATAGCAAGATGTTACTTATACTACCAGGAAATTAATACAAAATTATATTAAATCCAGATTAATCTTAAAAATAGAAAGATAAGCCAGATATAGTGCAACGCAATACAACTAAAATATAAGAAAAAACATAATCAAATTCCAAAGTTTAACTAAATTGTAAGGTAAAATGTAAACTATACTTACAATTTACTGTTATATATATATATATATATATATATATATATATATATATATATATATATATATTTCCACGTATAATATAACACCTTTTGTCGCTGCCTACACTCGGTAGTGTAACCACGCCACGTTCAGTGGTCCGGTTCTCAGAGTTTAAGTACGACGTTTTAACCACGCGGTCAACTCTTCGCTGGTCAATGCTGACGCTGATCCAAGCTGGTTGTTGGTCGCTGGTCGCTTCGATCTACACCATCTCTGCCCACGTTGTGTTCTTGATCTCAGAGCAGTGGAAGATCGAAAGTCGTAGTAACGCAGCTCTCTTCAAACCGTGTTGGGTGCTATATTAAGGAAGAAAAATATTTTCATGACGAAAAATAAAACGAGAGATTCATGGGGTTTATCTTCAGTGGGTTTACATAGCTCTTGGTGCAACAAAAATTAACCCATTCTGCATCAACTTCTATAGTGACAGTGGGCCTTGTCTAAACTTCTGGGGGAGCTGGGTTCAAAGTTCTTAATAATCAGGAAATCTGGTGGCAGCTGATAAGATTCCATAGGCACTTGATGCAGGTTCTCTGAGTTCCCAAAGTCATCTGCTTATATGCACTTTGACCCAAAACTGGTATGGGGTCGAAGGGTTCTGGGGGTTCGGTGATTCCCTAATCCTCACATTAATCCCAGTAAAGGTTTTCTTTGTTACCTATTTCTGCTTTTTTCATCAACTTTCTAAATTTGGAGAATTATCCATCTTTCTTGGGAGTAGTCACAGGGATTGCTCCTCCCTTAACTCCAACCCATTTCACTTCACACCTCTCATCACCACTCCACACAGGCGGGCTAAATTCTGCCATTTTCTCCTTCCTTCCCGGTATTCTAAATCTGCCCACTTCTCAGGGCTGGTATAACTGTCATTGTAACAAATCTAATTGTTAAAGTGCGTAGCTAAAAGAGCGTAGTTTATTCTCCTCATTGATTTAAATTATATGACTCCCTTCTACTTTCCTACAATCATCTCCGTCCAGCGAGAACACAAACCAAGACCACTGCTTTTCATTTTAATCTTCCGAGTGCCAGTTTGTTTCGATCAACGAAAATTATAATTGCTTTACTAAATTCTCACCACAGGTACGCGATGTTCTCCATCCTTAGGCCGTTCGCCGCCTTACCAAAAACATAAACCAGATCACCTGTCTATTACGAGAGGATCGATTTTCATAATTCTAACCTTCGCAGCGAGTTTATTCTCTGTTTTCATTTCTCAGTTCGCTTTCTCCAACGAAAATATAATTCCCATCTGCCTCTCTTCTTGCCAATGACGTGTTTTTGTAATGTCCCAAGAAAGAAATAAAGCCATTTCCCAATTTGCTTTACCCGCATGCCAGATTTTCGATAGGTAAAAACAGTAAACACTTCGTGCATAGTTCCAATTAGTAAGACAATCCAGATGACTCTTTTTTTCACATTACCACGGAAATGTCTTCCATTCTCTCTCTCTCTCTCTCTCTCTCTCTCTCTCTCTCTCTCTCTCTATCTCTATCTATCTATCTATCTCTCAATCTTCCAGTTTGTATTTCATTTTGGGCTTAACCCTTTCTCTGCTTAGAATTAACATTTAACCAACTCATGTCTTCAGTGTCGCCATAAAACGAACTTTAGATCCCCCAAATCACCCTTAAAAATTAGGGGTGGGGTAGTCTTATACTACAATTCTAAAAAAAAAACCTTAAATTCTGAGTGATGTTTGTCGGTAGGCTCACCTCGGCCTCGGCACGATAACCAATAACACACATGAAAAGATTCCCCGTTATCAAATAAACTGATAATAAAAGTAATAAACCATTTCTACCTTATATATTACTGGCATAACTTCATAATAAATTGACTATTCGAAGAATAATTCCATATCAATGAAATCAACTTGTATCCATGCAAGTACAGCTGAGAAAATGTAAACGTCGAGTGATGATTCCGTTCACAGCAACCTTTATCTTTTGCTAAACTTTCACTAATCATCATGGTAGTGTTAATTATGGCAGCAATAACATTTAGGATAATATAATATTCATTTCTCATTAAAATTCCTTATCATTTTGGTGTTAAATAATAGCACAATTTAGGATTACATACAACCTTTATTTTTCAAGTAAAAATATGTTGTAGTGGTTTATAGAGAAGAAGAAGAAGAAGAAGAAGAAGAAGAAGAAGAAGAAGAAGAATCAGTATTGGCAAGAAATCACGTGATGAAACATAAATAAAACAATGGTTTCCCTTTTAGGGACGTGTGAAGGAAAAACATTATATAGAATCGGTTTTGTTATTTCGTTTATTTTGAATTTCTAAGGACACAGTAAGTAACATTTTCAATAGCATCATATATATAACAAATTAGCAGTCGTCTTATACTATAGGATAAATTCATGAAAATTTGGTATATTTTTACCACTTCTTATACGCGGAAACATATATATATATATATATATATATATATATATATATATATATATATGAACGCAATCTTCAGCCCTGAATATTGCGTTAGCATGAAAAATCGGACTGTCGTCACTCGATATTAATTAACCTCAATGTCCACTTTTATATATTTATACGCTCTATCCCTGATATTTTTTACCACTAAATATAGCATTTCAACTATAATTTTATCATATATATATATATATATATATATATATATATATATATATTGTTGTAATCTGTAAATTTATAAGTCACGTGAATTCACATTTCTTATAACTAGTATCAGGATAAAATTCAACAGCTGTTATTTGACCTAAAATATTGCCGTCGAAAGATTGCGATAGAGCTTTTCATTGAGAAGATATATGTAGCATCCGTCGGTCACGAGAGACCATGCAACTGCACCCCCAAAAAGTTATAACTCAGTTGCTGATGGCGGTGCAGCATCGATATTTGGCTTTACAGGACCATAAGAACTAAATGGTGGAACAAAAAAAGTCTATCCTCGTAGATTAAAAAAAGGGATCATTTCTGAATCCCCTGTAGAATATCCAGACATATATAGACCTGAAGAAGCACGGTGGGGGGGGATGGCACAACGGCTGAAGCGGTGTGATAACAACAACAAAGATGAGGACAATAGTCCGAATATAAATAGTGTGTATAATGATAAATCCTTATCCCAGAAATTCAGACATAAATATATCCCTGATATTGAGTATTCATAAATATAGTATATCTTAAACTATATTTTTAACGCGCAATTATATATATTTATATATAGCCGAGGTTAGAACGTTCGCATTCTGACAATGAGACCCGAGTTCGAATCTCACCATGGCCGATTTGTCAGAAATGATTTGTTATCCGACTGTAAAGCCTTGTGGGTAAACGGAATCCTTGGGTGTCGTCAATAGCTGATGAAATCACAAGTCATCGTGTCCGAGGGCTTGAGCGTGCTGGCCTTGTTCAAATTGTTGATCATGCTAGATAACACGCTCTCTCCCAGAAACTGTAACTAAGGTCTTCTCAGCATAGTTGCAGTATAGACCACACGTGGGCTCTGTGGGTGTTGAATAAACACAAATGCGCCTGAGCAAGCGTCTTCAGTAGGGATTAGCTACCCGCCTTAGTAGACGAGTATCCTCGAATAGGAGTGCCAGTTATATATATATGTGTGTGTATATGTGTGTGCGTGTGTGTTTGTTATAAACATTTGTGTACTTGAGAAGTAACTTCATACATGTAGTCAAACTAGAAGATTTTCAAAAACTTTTAACTTCCGCCTCCGTGTAAATCTCATTAATCAACTGGCAAATATGTTTAAAAGCTTTATGACAAACATACATACGCACGCACACACACACACAGGGTTCAAAAGTTAAAGGCCACCTCTGGTAATTTTTTTAAATTGACCCCAAAAGTAGTTTTGTACTTTAAATAAGAAAAAATTTTTATATATGGTTAAAAAAAGTGAGACATGATTTTTTATTAGAAATTTTATGATAACAAAATGAAAAAAAGCATTTTATGATTAAATTTTGCTCTCGTCAAAATATCCTCCTTTAACCTTGATTACTGCAGCACAAATTTTTGGCATTCGTTGGAGGAGTTTCTTAAAGAATCAGTTTAATAAATGAATCCATTCTTTTTTCAATCTTCTGTCAAGTTCATCCCATGCTAATTCTTGGGGTGGCTTCAAGCTTTTGAACTGTAGTGTATATATATATATATATATATATATATATATATATATATGTGTGTGTGTGTGTGTGTGTGTGTGTGTGTGTGTGTGTGTGAACATATATGCATATATAATATGTGTACAAATACTCAGCATGCGCATAATAATGATAGCTAATTCTTATAGGCCACTAGCAAACATAGTCTCTACTTTATTTACAAAACAGTCACAGTGGCTATCATTTAAGAAAAATTAGCTTAACCACTGGTCAATGTTTGGGTGACCTGTCAGGATTTTCGCTTTCTTTGTGAAGTCGTGTCACATAGATTTTCTTTTCATTTATTGAAGTGAAAATGCTCGTTACGAACTTTTAGAAAATTTATGCCAACTGGAAACAAATATTTTTTAGCGATTCTGTTTTGGTCGAAGCTTTTGTTGCCGTGTTAAGATGCGTTTAATGTTGCGATTGTATAATTTTGTATTTCATTTTTCAGATTGGGATTTATAGAAATAATAACATTGATAATCAATCAAAATGAAAATAACCGTTCAAATAAATTATATATATATATATATATATATATATATATATATATATATATATAATAGGAAAGTGTTCTTTCCTATTATGAGATTTATAATTCAGAGTTCTTAGCATTTATTTTATTTAAAAAAAAACAGTGCTCGACACAACCGTAGAGCGTAATGTTATAATTGTTTTTTTTTTAATATATAATCATCACAGCACCGGAATTTTTCCTTATCCCTAACATATCAAAATATCCAGAAATCACTCCGTTCACTCATCCTGGAATATCACCCACTGAGTGCTTATACTTCAGGATTTTTCTTTCTTATATGCACTTTTTATTGGTGCAAGTTTTTTTTCATAGTGTATGTGTGTGTGCATTCGCGCACCCATGCGCAATGTCGTGTTTATTTTCTATTTTCGTCGTTTTTTTTATTTTTTCACTTTACACTCCACCTAAACCTTTTATCTCTTTTTCATGTTTTCTTTCAATTGTAGCCATTTTGGCTTTCGGTTTTCCAGACATATACTGTCGTTTTTAATTCTTGAGCGTTCTAGTGTTTTCCTGAGTTAGGAAAATTGTATTTCATTTTTTACATAATATATATATATATATATATATATATATATATATGTGTGTGTGTGTGTGTGTGTGTGTGTGTGTGTGTGTGTCTGTATTGATAATTCCTCATCTAATAAATGAAATAGAAAATTATCAAAAGTGTTACAAAACCACCATAATAATCTAATATTCTTGATTCTCTGGGAGTATTTTTTATTCCCTTTCTTTTAGATGTTGAGCACATACTTATATACTCGATTGAGCTATGAAGAGCTAGGAGCGATAACCGTCTATTTTCTATTGCTTCTACGTTGTTATAGTTTTCAGTTCATCAGTTTACGGTGAGTGAAATTGTTTTTATTATCCTTGCTCTTCCCACCCAACCCTTTTAAATATGTGTGTGTATACATTATAAAATATAAACTATTTTAAAATGTCTGTTCTTAAAGCCGTAATAATAGTTTGTACTCCTCACAGATTATTTACAAATTGGAGATACCAAAATCAAACAAGTACAAAAATTTAATTATCTGAAAAAGTGTTTTAACAGAGTATATAAAATGTGACTCTGAAATCCGAAGGTGCATTGGGATAGACAAAGATGCCTTCGAAAGGCTAAGCAGAATATTAAAAAAAAAAAAAAAATTTCGTTAGAAACAAATAAAAGCGTATTGAACTGTTACGTGATATATGTCCTCCTATATGCCAGTGAATGCTGGACAATCATTAAAGAGGAAGAGGAGACTTGAAGCAACAGAATTGTGTTTCTTCAGCAGGATGCTGATGAGACCACGGACCAAACATGTCAGTAACAATGAAGTTTTAAAAAAATGGAAACAAAAAGACATTTGTACTTTAGATCAGGAAGTGACAGTTGAAATTTCTAGGTCACATAATGAGGAAAGAGGAATTGGAAAAGTTGATACACACAGGACAGATTGAAGGCAAGTAGGAGAAAGAAAAACAACGCATAACCTACTTAATGAGCTTGAGTAAATGGATGGCGGAACAAGGTTTAGAAGAGATAACGAAAATACAGTTTATTAAGAGCAACAAAGGACAGGAAATCGGGGAGAGCCCCGTCCTGAAGAACAACATCATATATAATAATCAAGTTGAAAATAATAGTTCGAATTAATTTAAAAAAAATTATATTGACAATTCTTCATCCAAAAAAAAAACGAAATACAAACCCAGCAAAAGTGTTACGAATTCTCCATTATAGTCAAATATTGAAAGCCTCTGACATTGGATTTAATTAATGGATGTCTTTCGTGACAGCGAATATATATTATATTGATATAAGAGTTAGTTATACAGGCTTTACTGTGGTCGTGAATTCAATCCCTGAATCAGGTAGTGAAACAATATGCACTGGTTTAGTGTGAACGAACAAAAACTACCATAGCAAAGACAAAATAAGACAATAATCAATCATATCAGTCAAACACCTGAAGATGGTTGGAGAGTACTTGGCCTAAACGTTCTGTCTATAATAACATCTATATGATGATCTAGTGTATGAATAATATTTTGAATAATTAAAAAAAAGAAACTATATTGGTGATTGATCTTTAAAGATGTTCTAGAAAAGTTCGGGGAATTTCAACGGACTGATCAGTATATTCAACTTTCAAGTTAACCAGAGTTCTCTGTGTTTCAACGGATATTTCAAACATTTCGAAATCACACTATCGGAAAATAGAAATAATAAATTCGTTATCAGTCTTTTCTTTCTCCGGGGAAGTCATTTCAGACCTTAAAATAAAGTTGTGTGTGCATGCTTACGCGTTTACGTGAACTTTTCTCTTTTTAATCAGGTAAAGTGTCACTTAGTGTGAAATTCTGTGCCAACAAATTAAAAAAAAATGTTTCAGTGTTGTTGATAAGCAAAATGGTAGGAATCTTGATTGAAAGAAATTAGACTCGACTACTTTGAGATTCTGTTTAGCAAAAGACCAAATATTAATGTCGCATCTACTGGCACTTGACGGTGGTGACAAAGATAAAATGAAAGTTCGTCTGGTTTTGCTTTAATAGAATTTCTTTAAGCTAATATCCTTTCTTCGAGATATTAATACGAAATTGCATACTCAGCTAAAATTGTTACTTTCACTCACTGATCTTGTTAATGTCTGTACCTTTCAAAAGAAAGCTGGCGAAAACTTTTGTTCGTATAAAAATGCTTTGTCTAAAATACAATCAGAGGGAAAAGTTGTGAAAGAAAGTCAGCAAAATACACTTTGTTCGGATAGAAAAATAATATACGGTTTTTATCACTTATTTTGTTACTGCAAACTAAATATGATTTCCATTTTAAGATATTAAGTAGTTGAAAGAGAAAGTGAAAAAATCTGTGGGATTCGCTTCGTCCTCATTAGACTAAAAGTAATGTTTTTATTGATGGAGTTTATTGGGGAAGGGGAGTTATAGACGTAAACATCGGTTATAATAAATGCCCCGAGGGGAAGCGATGAAAAAATGGGAACGTTAAATTTTAAAATTTTAAGTAATTTTCGTTAGCCGATATCATCCATTTTCCGTGCGCTTTTGGGTTGGTTTTTATCGTTGTTGCTTTTTTAATTATACCCCACCGTGACAACAGAAGGTCTGCCGAAAAAGATTAAATGTGGTAATAACCTGAACCCAAATTTACCTTGTATGAGTTAGCAATCTGTACACTTTCTATAGATTTTCGCCTGAGCAAACTGTTTTCTCTTTTAATTAAACCAGCATTTTTTAGATCGAATTTATGGCCAGATTTATTACAATGAGCGACTGATATATTGGACGTGTTGCTTGTAAAAGATTTCATTTTTCATATAATCTTTTATTTAAATTTCTCGATGTCTCACCTATGTATTCCTTGTGGCTATTAAGTAAGTTATCACTTCAGGTTTTAGATAGTTATTATTTCATCTCGTATTGTTTTAAACGTAGTTGCAAGAAATTTATATTAAGTTTGTAGATAAATTCTTTTCAAGTGTAGTTGTGATAGAGTTGATAGGTAGTGTAATGTATCTCGTTTCATTAAGTTTGTTTATATGGTTCATTTTTTTATTTTTTTACAAACTTGATGAGCTTTCTGTTTCGCGTTAGTTATGAAATAATTAGTGCATTAGAGGAGCTTAAAAGTATTTTCAATGTATTTCTTCTCTTGTAAATATTGAGGGCTGCAAATTATAATTGCTCTTAAATAGAATCCGATAATTATTCGAGATTTTATTTTGCTTTTATAGTGAAAATAGTCATTTATGAGATAATTTGTGTTAGTTGATTTGCGATGGACACTTAGTTTTAGGTCATGGCCAGCAGAGCTGGTGTAAGGTCTCGTGCTCCCACCCCGGTCTATAAAACCTCCTCCCACTCTACTACATCTCTATTTTTATATGGTAGTATTCATATAAAATAGAAATTTTATTGTAACCTAATTATATACAGTAAGGGATCATATACAATATAGGTGAACAATTGAACTAGAAAATAAATACAATGTATCTAAATATAAATCAGGGACATGTCAGAATAGATCATCATTCCATCTTAAATAAATTAACAATATTTTGCAGCAATTTTTAACATCAACTTGAAATTTTTCCTGTTAAAAATTTAAATGATTTTAACACATCCAACATTATGTATATTGTAGAATCAGATTCCTACATTTTTTTAAATCTTAAATTTTGTGCAAGTTAAACACATAGAGGCTCCCAGCCAAATATAACAACTGATGTATTTTGATTGGTTGTAAAATATTAATTAGGTGTCGTCAACTACGTCCGAAGGTACCGACCCAAATTTTGACCTCTAGTTGACGCCATAAAATGTAAACATGTTTAACGAGCCTCCCCACGTGACCAAGAGAACTAATAAAACGAAACTTCGACGCGACTTGGTCAGTGGGCACTTAAAATATTGAAACCAATTCACTTGACTTCATTGAAATCAACACAGCAAAGGAGACGAACTGTATCTTCAATACAACAACAAACTTTGTCAACCATCTCCAGGCTTAACGCTCACTCCCACAAAATATTCCATTCCACAAGAATCTCTGGTTAATGAGCGATAACAATCAGTGAGTCAAGAACAATACTTATTTTTCTATTTAATACACAAAAAAAAACATCTGTTTAATTTTCCTATAAAAACAAATATAGCTAACTAAACCTTGTCATTTCACACATACAGTACAGTAGCTCAAATTCTTTCAGTAACACACACTAACGAACTCTATTGTGTTTATCAAATTTTGCACTATATATTATGTATTTGTTGTGTTTATAAAAAAATATTTATTGTTGAACAAATTCACATTTTCTTCTACTTGATTATTTCTCTTGTTGTTGTCTTTGTTACATTTGATATTGTAAAAATTGTAGAGGGTCAGTTTTTATTTCTATTTATAACCAATACAAATTGGCTGACCCACTATAAATTGCTGACCCCGAAGTTCAAATGTGCAAAGCAATATTTTAAAAACAGCATTTTATAAGAGAAATACTTTAGTTGTCATGTTTTAAACGAAAACAATGGAAAATTCTACCAGCGAACATATTGAAGCGGCAATTTCCATCAGTCTACCGACGTACAACCACACCAACGTTCAAGTGTGGTTTGCGCAGTTAAACGCAATTTTTAATGCAAGAAAGGTCACGTCTCAACATGCCCGTTACGCTTTTGTAGTTGAGAAACTTCCCTCAGATGTAGCAGACCTCCTCAGTGAAGTGCCGGCGGAGAAACCGTATGATACTTTGAAAGATGCTATACTATACCGCACGGGCGAATCAGAGGAACGTCGGTTGCACGATTTGTTTAACAACCTTCATTTGGGACACTATAAACCTTCCCAATTGCTTAGAAAGATGAAAGCTTTACTAGGTGACAATACCATGTCTGACACAGTCCTCCGTAAACTATGGATGGATAAACTGAGCCCACAAACATCACAAATATTAGTGTCACTCCCGGACGATTTGGACCTACAGCGATTGGCAGAAATCGCGAACAAAATATATGAGAATAAACCTCCAGGAACTGTTTCTGCGACACCGTTACAACCTATTGTCTCTTCAGTCCGTGACTCACAAGATTTATCGAAAATTAAAGATTGTATAGCAGAGCTTACCTCACAGTTACAAGCTCTACAAACCGCTATGCATCAGCAAAATCGCACGCCCAACAATTTCACTAGTCGACCACGTCCATCACATCATACTAGGCGAAGATCACGTTCCACATCCAGAAGCAGGCCTATATTTAATACCTGTTGGTATCATTTTAAATATGGACAACAAGCGCGGCATTGTACGAAACCGTGTAACTTCGACATAAATGCAGCTAAGGATAACAACACACAGCAGTCGGGAAACGACTATCCCGGCAACAAGTAGAGACGTTTGCTGCCGGAGGGATGCCAAAAAGTCGTCTCTTTTTACACCCAAGATGAGAACTCCGGATACTTGTTTTTAGTGGACACTGGGGCACAAATTAGTGTAATACCAGCCAAGCCTAATATGTTGACTAGAAAGACAGATTATACGTTACAAGCGGCGAATGGATCTTCAATCCAGACATATGGTGAAACCTCGTTAATCTTAAATCTGGGATTTAGGCGATCTTTTCCGTGGGTATTCACGATAGCCCAAGTTCGAACCCCAATCCTAGGAGCGGATTTCCTCGCCCATTTTAACTTGTCCGTTAATATGTCTTCCTTTTCTTTGGAGGATAAAACGACCAACATTACAAGGAAAGGAATTACATCTATTTATACGAACACATGTATCAGCGCAACTCTACCTGAAGCCAACGGAATGCAGGATCTGTTAGAAAAAAATTCTCAAATTACAACACCATTCCGGTATACAGAAACCGTTCGTCACAATGCTGGCGAAAGACGAGGTTCAGCACATGCTGGACCTCGCTATAATTAGACCTTCTTCGAGTCCTTACTCATCTCCTCTTCATATGGTTCCAAAACCGGACTCAGGAGCTTGGAGACCTTGTGGCGACTTCCGGAAGCTGAATGCTACTACAATTCCGGATAAATACCCCATCCCGCACTTGCACGATTTCGCAGTGGGTCTGCAGGGTGCCACAGTCTTCACCAAACTTGATCTGGTGAAAGCATTCCACCAGATACCAGTGGCCAAGGAAGACATCCATAAAACAGCAATAACTACTCCTTTTGGCTTATACGAATTTGTGAGAATGCCATTTGGTTTAAGGAACGCTGCACAATCTTTCCAACGACTTATAGACGAAGTGCTGAGAGGTTTACCTTTCACCTTTGTCTATATTGATGACGTCCTGATCGCCAGTAAAACAAGACTGAACATCGTCACCACGTTGAACAAGTTTTCCAGCGTCTACAGCATTTTGGCCTAAAGATTAACGCAGAGAAATGTATTTTTGCTGTGCCCTCGCTTAAATTTTTTGGGACACGTCATTGACGAAAAGGGACTAACGCCCTTACCTGAGAAAATAGAATCTATTTCAAATTTCTCACAACCAACTTCACTCCGGCAGTTACGCCGATTCTTAGGCCTCATTAATTACTACCGGAGGTTCATTCCTGGTTGTTCCCAGATTCTGATTCCCCTCACAGATTTACTGCAACAACAGCGTCAGAAGAACTCAAAGATTACCTTGGAAGGCGAATCACTGACTGCTTTTCACAGAGCCAAAGACGCCCTTGCCAACTTTACGAAGTTATCATATATAACCGATGATGACTCAATGATCACACTGACAACAGACGCATCAGGCGACTCCATAGGGGCTGTGCTTCACCAGGAACAGGAGATGCTAAAAAACCTATTTCGTTCTTTTCAGTCAAGCTAAACTCATCTCAGAAAAAGTACAGCGCATTTTCAAGGGAATTACTGGCAATATACTTGGCAATCCGTCATTTCCGTCATCTTTTGGAAGGACGGAATTTTGTGGTCTATACAGATCATAAACCATTAATTTATGCTCTGCGCGCCAAGTCGGACAAATATACCCCAAGGGATATCCGACAATTGGATTATATTTCCCAATATACGTCGGATATCCGCTATGTAAAAGGAGCTGACAATATAGTAGCTGATACCCTATCGCGATCAACGATACAGTCAATTGACGCACAGACCTTGAATTTCGACTCCTTAGCGGAAGAACAAAAGACTGACACTACTTTGGAATCAGTAAAAGAAAAAACGTCACTACAGTTATAGCAACACCCTGTGCCATTTGGTAACACTACTGTCTATTGTGATGTAAGCACAGGATACTCTAGGCCCTATGTACCACCTTCTTTGCGAAAAAAAGTATTCGAACATTTCCATTCTCTGTCGCACCCTGGTCGAAGAGCGACTACTAAGATGATTAGTGATCGTTTCGTTTGGCCAAAAATGTCCAGTGACATAAAACTCTGGATACAGACTTGTTTAAAATGCCAGCAAACTAAAATACAACGGCATACCAAGTCTCCGCCTGGTACATTCTCTAAGCCTGATGGTAGGTTCACCCACATTCACGTTGACTTAGTGGGCCCTTTGCCCGACATTGATGGGTACCAATACTTATTAACGATAATCGATCGTTTCACTCGTTGGCCTGTAGCCGTTCCTTTAAAAAGTATTTCAGCGGAAACGATTTCCAGGTGCATTCTTAGAGAGTGGATCTCTATCTTTGGTTGTCCTTCAATAATAACCACTGATAGAGGTTCCCAGTTCCAGTCAGTCCTTTTCAATGAATTTATAAACTTGTTGAGCGTAAAGCACATTTCTGCAACCGCCTACCATCCATGTGCAAACGGCCTTGTGGAACGATTTCATAGGCAACTTAAGGCAGCACTAGCAGCAAGTGATGACTCAGGACTTGGCTGGAAAACCTACCACTGATTTTACTGTCATTAAGAAATGTAGTCAAAGAGGACTTAGGATGCACTACAGCAGAACTTGTTTTTGGGAGTACGCTAACACTCCCTGGACAGTTCGTGGAAAAGCATACTCCTTCCAGACCGACTACCTATTTCGTCCAGGATTTTTAAACAAAAATGGAAAACCTAGCTTTTACTCCAACGCGTGCCCAAACAAGGGAGTTCTTTATGCCGAAAAATTTAGACAGTTGTGATTACGTCTTCCTGCGAAAAGATGCAGTTAGAAGACCCTTAACCCCACGTATTCTGGTCCACATAAAGTAATTACTAGAACGTCCAAGCATTTTACTTTACTTTTACACGGAAAGCCTAACACAGTGTCAGTCGACCGGTTGAAACCGGCTTACACCGATTTATCTCATAAATCGCTTCCTAACCCTGAGCTAACATCTTCGACCCAGCCAGCGCAGCTTGCACCTTCAGTACCACCCGCGGAAGTTACTACTAAGTCTGGCAGACATGTTCATATTGAGAAAATTTTCTCTCAAAAACTTTCACAATCTGCTAGGGGGGTTATTGTAGAATCAGATTCCTACACGTGACCAAGAGAACTAATAAAAACGAAACTTCGACGCGACTTGGTCAGTGGGCACTTAAAATATTGAAACCAATTCACTTGACTTCATTGGAAATCAACACAGCAAAGGAGACGAACTTTATCTTCAATACAACAACAAACTTTGTCAACCATCTCCAGGCTTAACGCTCACTCCCACAAAATATTCCATTCCACAAGAATCTCTGGTTAATGAGCGATAACAATCAGTGAGTCAAGAACAATACTTTTTTTCTATTTAATACACAAAAAAAAACATCTGTTTAATTTTCCTATAAAAACAAATATAGCTAACTAAACCTTGTCATTTTCACACATACAGTACAGTAGCTCAAATTCTTTCAGTAACACACACACTAACGAACTCTATTGTGTTTATCAAATTTTGCACTATATATTATGTATTTGTTGTGTTTATAAAAAAATATTTATTGTTGAACAAATTCACATTTTCTTCTACTTGATTATTTCTCTTGTTGTTTTCTTTGTTACATTTGATATTGTAAAAATTCTAGAGGGTCAGTTTTTATTTCTATTTATAACCAATACAAATTGGCTGACCCACTATAATATAAAAATAGTGAATTCTATATAGTGTTTTTTTCGAGACTTGTCATGTGCAAATGTACGACTTCATCACAGTTGAGGAATCAAGCACATTCATTTTCAATGGAAATTGCTAAGCTGAATAACATTTCGTCTCTCATTATATATTGCATATAATTTTTCATAATTTTTAGTTTTGCTGAAACTTTTTTCACCATTTGAAACAGTCACTGGTTTAATAAGCAATGCACGGAATACAATGCACAAGTTCAGGTAAGTATCAACTAGATGATTCCGAATAATATAATCTAAAAAACAGGGGCAATTTTTAGCTCATTTTTTTTCTGTTGTTGATCTTCAGTTCATGTTGCAAATTTGAGGCAATTCTTTTGATCTTGTAGAGAAATTCTTCTCGTTCAATGCCAACCAATTTTTCGTGAAATCATTTGAAGAGTCCGTTCAGATTTCCACTCTTCAAGTGAGTTTGAATTCATAAATTTCATTCCACTGGGATAGCTGGGAAAATGGAATATAATTGAAGCTAAACCTTGAGCCACGAAATAAATAAATAAATAAATAAAAAACCAAATACAAAGGCATTCACTCAAGGTGAAAATAGCTTTCAAAATTAAAATATACTTTTCTAAAACTTTAACAATTCGAAGCAGGTTTTCGGTAACTGATGTTCCTGTTTTACAAAAAAAAATGATGGTTTAAATTCTTCAAGGAGTTCTGCTTTTAACTAATATAAATATTAAGCGCTACAAAAATTAATTTCACAAAATTTTATAAAATTAAATAAGTGGGGGTGGGTAATAGATGTAAAAATTATTTTTACCAAGATTTTCTAAAAAAGAAACACTTCTCAAATAATTTCATTCATTTGTAAATAAGTCTTAAAAGTTTAATTAAAATCCGAAAACTATTCCATTTTTGCAAGAATTTCCAAATCCATGTACTAAAGAAGACACTAAAATTTCTTATACTAATCTTTCAAAATCTGACAAAAAAAAATCTTTAACCAAAATTCTGAACGCTCTGTAACAAGGTAAGTTAGTGTTGATGTAATAGTAATCCTGGCTTGATATTATTTCAATATTGTTAAAGTAATTACTCCAATATTATATATATAATCCTTTTCTCGTTTTTTTTTATATTGATAACGAAACGAATTAAAACGTACAACAATATAACATTGACATAAATAGCAAGAATTTGTATTTTCTTTTTGTGATGTGAATTACAGAATATTGGTATGGTGTGTGTAAAAATATTCTCAGTGTGTCTTTGCTTAAAAGTCAGTACTTACTTGGTTTGGTTCCGAAAATTTCGTTTGTGAGGATGGCGTTTGAAATCGTCTGCTTTCGATCTTCCAGAGTGCTGGTAGATGTGTGTTTCTACTGACTACTACTACTTGTCCCTCCCGTGGTGGAAAGGTCGTTTTTATAATCACGAGGGTTAGAATGATGAAATATCCTTCTTTTCTATCATCACTGATTACAAGGTTATTTTTAGAATGCTAACATATCCTTAAATTTTTTTTATCATCACTGATGGCAAGGTCATTTCGAATTTCGCGCATGCGCGTTGTTTGATTTGCATTTTGTCGACTGCACAATATAGTAGGGTCGGTTGAGCACCGTCTGTGAGAAAAAGATCACCATGACACAATTAACTCCGTCAGAAATTTGGAAACGGTATGCTGTACTGCTTTGCATTAGCACCGGAAGCTCCAATACGAACATTTCAGTGTGTCAATCTGAGGACAATGCAGAGGATTTGGAAAGAGTTGGATGAGTCTAATGGTGATTACGATGGTACAGTAGTACAGAAAACTCACTTTGATTGTTCTGATAAGAAAAAAAACTCCTGAATTTGTTGGCGAGGGACTCAGAATCAACACGGAGACCTACATCAAGTGCTTTGAGGAGGTAGTAGTCAAGTGTGTTGCTGCTAGAAAACCCGATGTCTGGCAACAGAACTCTGCACCATGGCACACAAACAGGAGAAACTAGTCATGGCTGTCAGACAATTTCTGCGATCACATCATCACTTACATCTGGCCACCTAACTCCCCAGACTGCAACCCCCTTTATTATTATTATTATTATTATTATGTGTGGGACTCAGTTGAGCGAGAGACCAAGAAAACTCCTTGTAATACCAAAGATGAACTGAAGACAACGATTATGACAGCATTCACCAACTTAAATAACGAGACTGTCCTGAAGACATGCAGGAGATTACGAAGTCATCTGGAATCCGTAGTTGAAGCCAATGGCGATTTTATTGAATAAATTTACTTTTTTAGTATTTCAAGATATTATTGTGTAATTTTGGTAAATATATCTGTTAAAATGAGATGTCAGTGTTATTTTTATTTTTATGTAATTTAGACAATTTATCCATCGCACACTGTATAAAGATTTAAAGATTAGATGTCATGTTGGATTTCCTACTATTACTAACAACTCAACGTATCAAAAGCTTTATGTAAACTTTTTGTTCATCGGAAATATTTGTGGAGTTACCTTCTCTTTTCCGAGCTATAATTCTCTTTCAAAATAGCTACCGCTCTTGACACACGTAGAAATAAAAGTATATCGTGGAATTTCTGCTTTTGGAAGGTGGAAATATTCCAAACATTCACGGTATGCCAGTGAATGTTTGTGGAAATGCTTTAATTGATGTAAACACAGTAAGAAAATGGGTCAGTAGAGTTAACAGCAATTCTAGAGAAAAAGAAGAAATTGCCTTTAGTAACAGGCTTCGCAGTGTCAGGCCGATCGCTGTTGTGAACGAGAATATGTCCAAACAGGCCGATACTTTCATTGCAATTGAGAGAATAATGCAAAACTCTGTGAAAAGCGGTCGGTGATTCAACAATGGTGTTTGTAATTTAACGCTGTCTCTTAGTTACTCAAAACCGCGTAGAAAAGTGTGTTCCTACAAAGCTGAGAGGTTCCGTGAAGATGCAGAATATGGCTGCTGTGTAAGATTTTTTTTTAAACTGTACGACAAAGATAGCCTTTTTCCGAAGTGAGATGTTGAGGTGAAAGAAGCAACTCGCTCATGACTAAAATATCAACCAAGAAGCTTCTACAAGGCAGATATACATCTCCACAAATACCGTGATTAAGAAAAAAAAAGGTGAGTGCCTTAAGAATTTAGAATCCTGATACATTTGTTCATTTTGGTATGCTTTGTATGCTGAATTTTCACTAAAGAAAAACAAACATTTTTTTTGATCAACCCTCGTACAAAGTGATCCCCGCCCATTTCATGTTTTCTTGTTTGTAAATATTTAACGTAAACATGAAAAAACGTAAATTAAATTCAAGTAAAATTTCTTCCAATAGTAAAAATAAGAACATTGTGATAACGAACAGGCGAATGGATGATGAGAATGCATGTTCATGGCGGCGGACTGGCCAGGGTGCCAGCTTAACCGATGTGAAATGGGATGCTAATGGAGTGTGCCCCTATATCAAATAAAAATGCAATAAAATAACAAAAAATTGGCAGATTCACAGAGTGAACACAAACGAATGCTTTTAATATAGTGGACCGCATACAAGATATTGTGATTTTGAACTATTGTGATTTTGAACTATCTTTTAGTGTGTAAATTGTACAATAATCTATTTAAAAGTATGTACCAATGATTTAATTTTTTTTTAAATTTAATTAACATTCTATATTTACATATGGTAACTACCTTCAGTAATAAGTACAGTATATGTACATTGTAATTACTAAGAAATGCACATGTTTTTCACCAAAAAATGTAATTATACCATTTTTCCATATGAAGTTTTTTGAAAATTTTATTCATTCGTTATGAAAATTAAATGATGATATTGTAGTTATGAGTTAATCCCCTTTGTTTTTTAGCGACCAATAATTTTACACCCAGTCAAGCACTGCATGTCACTGCCTCTCATATTAAGTATACTGAACTCTTTGTTCAAGGAAAAAAAGACACACACCTAATATAAATGCTTCTCTTGCATACATTACAGTAATTCTGTCTGTAGAAATAAACAGTTATTTCATCTAATTTTCTCTCGGTTGCTTACAAATCTGTAAATTCTAAAACTAATGATACATTTTCTTATGGAATTTATAATTAGACTAGTATAAATAATTTTATCAAAATTGAAGGAGCTTTTTAGATATGGATCAATATTGAATAAAGTTAGCCAGACTTCAACAAATCATTGTTTAAAGTGGGTTCGTTTAAATGACTTCATCCAGATGACTGCAAATCATTGGTTAAAATGGGTTCATTTGAATGACGTCACTCGAATGAAAGCAAATCAGTGATTAAAATGGGTGAATGCTTTGTTTTATTATTATCGACACGCGTCCTTATTAATCCTTTGAAGTTTCTTTTTCACAACATATCCCAAATTCTTATTAATATCTCTTGAACTTGGATGAAACTTAATTTATTTAATATCTTTACCAATAAGGTCTAACTGTTCAGCTTCGATTCATGATGTTAATGGATATCATCATAGCTTGCTTCTTAAAAGCCTGTCGGAATCCTTTTACTTCTACAAGACATGTTATATATATATATATATATATATATATATATATATATATATATATATAATATATATATATATTCTTAAAATTACAACTTATCGCCTCCCGTTCCAATCATTTCACTTAAAATTTCTTTTCGGTTAGAATATTATTTAGCTTTGGTTACATGGCGTTCTTTACTTAAGGCCAATTCATAGTGCAACTCACGACCAGAAATGGCGACCAATCTCAAATGTTGTCGCTCTGCTGGGAGCGAAGAGATTTAGGTTCGGCTTGAGCTTTGCTGTAGTTCGCTGTTGTAGTCGCTTTAAGCAATTTAAAGAAAAAGTAAAGATTAAGAGCATAATAAATTTGGCCCGAAAAGTTAATCCTCTTTATCTTGCTATATTTTTTTACTAAGATCCTATTACAATAAATATATAATTTCGCAGAGCTTCAGATCCATCACGTGAAAAAGGCTATACGAAATGTTATATACATTTTCATTTTTCATGTCCACGTTAAAACAGTTTTTTAATGAAACAAAAACCATATCGAAAATATGAATTCTGGAATAAAAACTTGACCTGAAACAAAATAAACATGAAAGCACCATTTTTATTTTATTGTTTATAAATAAAGTAACTACTGTTATGCCGACTTATTTAGTCATAAATAGACCTTTTTATGATTATAGGGACTCGGAAAGACTTGGGAAGATAACTGATGACCTACAGCTGTATTTTAATAAAAATGCCACAGTCCCGTTCAGCAAGTTCAACCAAAGAAAGAAAAAGACTGTCTTAGTAGGAATTACAAATTCCAGTCTAATGTAAATCTGTATCATCACGACCAGAAACTAAAAATGATCATTAGTTTATTTGATTTTAGGAACAAAAATTTCATAGAGAAGAATATTAAATTAACTTTATGTAAAAAAAAAAGTCCAATTTAATTCCACTTAACAAAACCAAGTTTCTTAAATTACGTTTTTTAGTGAATTTCGCACAAAAGTTTTTTAAATGATAACATAATATAGGAAATTCGAAGGAAATAAAATAAATAAATCTCATACGTACTTCAATCAAATAAGCTAAAATGATTCCAGAAGCAAAAGGCAGACATTTCTTAAGCCAATTACCACAACGAACTACCGGAAATTCAAACCCAAACCAAAAATTTTCTCCCCAACTGAAATGACGAGATTTGAGATAGCTTCCAATTCTAGCGTGAGTTGTACTATGATTTGGCCTTAAGTAAAGAACGCCAAGTTTGATTAGGAAAATCAGTTCAGGATTTCGATGCCACATTTCCCATCACCTGTTTGTTCTTAAGTGAGATTTCAGTCACTAGTTGGTTTAGGAAAAACGATTAAGCAATCTGATGAAAGAACAAGTATCGTAAATACAATGAAGAAAGCTGTGGATGATTTCCAAAGTCCTGAAGAAACACGACATATAATGTGAAAGATTAACATAAATTCAAATACTCGATTCCTATGGACTTGTGATGAACAATCTACAGGTCATCGTTGTTGTGAGCCCGATCAATAAAGTATGCCCCTCAAATGTCAATTGTGACTTTGTATTCTCCAAAGCTAAATTTAATAACAATTTATGTTTGAAAGTAACGAATAACAAGCATTTAATATTTCTTGATGATTTTGCACAAAAGTTTTCATTTTCGTAGCTTTTTTTATGAGGGTGGGGCGAAATCTAATGAAAATAGTTTTTAAAACCAAAGGTTTGTTTATTTCTAAATCTCACAAAATAACTAATTGAGAAAACATTTCAGACATGACATGACGTGAAGAGTGTCATTAACAAAGTTGACCTTTTCAAACCCACCCACATGCAATTAAATACTGACGAAGCAATAGTTTTGAAAGTACCAAATGATTACATTTTTTTTTATTCTAGAGAGTAAAATAAAGGCAGATTTGGCAATTAGAAAATTTCACCAAATATTTCTTTTTTAATTTCATTTTTTTGTGCAGTCCAGTAGAGTTTTTTTTTTTTACTTTCTTTAGTTTCTTAATTATTTATTCTGTAAAAATTTCTGAAGTATTGAAAATGCATCTTAATTGTCCGAGCTAAGGTTTAAGGCTTACAAAATCAAAAATGAACATAGTTTTTTTAAAATATTTCATGAAAAAAATTCTTTATATTATTAGTACATTGTAATTTCTTTCTCGTTTTTAGAGTAGCTTTTTTACATTGCTGTTTACTCTGTACAAGGCCCAGGTGCCACTCGAGATAGAGGGTTACAGAGTAAGAGGCAGTTTATGTGGATATGAGGAGTAAATAGTTAACCTTAGATTTGAACAAGTTAAGATTGTAGTGATCATGAAAATATCCTCTTGGGAGTCGGTTCCACAAGAGCAGTGATTCACAGGCAGAATTTGTTCGAGTGGAATTTACTTCTCACCAATGGAATACGGACGGAATGAGGGTGTTTTTTTTTTACTTGTGTGAGTGGCGAGTCTTAGTCTTGAAGGTTAGAAGTAGCGGAAATAAGGAATGCAGTTCGTCTCAGAACTTTTCATGGAAATAGCGATTGACCAGTGTGAGGCTTACCAAATCCCGTCTGTCAGAGAAGGTTTGGAGGGTGGAAAATAATCTGCCACTCACAAGGACGTGGGGGTCGCTTCTGGACTCTATTGAGACTCGAAAGTGGGGATTTGGCAGCACCTATCCAAATATGACAGTAGGACTCTATTTTAGGCTTGATCTGGCTCTTGTAAATGGATCGTATGTACGAGTTCCTCTTGATGTCTGGGGTGATTTTAAGGTCCAACGGTCTCTCAAGGCATGGTGCCTCCCTGAGAGGACATCTATTAATCGTGACTGGTCGTAGTTCGGGATCTGATTGGCGATGATGCAATGTAACTAGTTTGATTATAATTACTGCTACATTGTTAGAGAGTAGGTACATTGGGATTATCTCCATATTAATAGAGTCTGTATTTGTTATATGTTACTGCACAAGCCCTCCAGCTCCACTCATCCGAGGCCAATGTGATCAACGCGACCCCAAGGCTCGCTTCTCAGTCCAACTTACTTTCTACTTTACATAAATGATCTACCTAAGAGTATACTCAGACCTTTACTGGATATCTATGCTGATGATACAACGGTATATGGTTGCACCTCCCAAATTCTAGATAACCAGAGCATGGCAGCAGATCTCTGCTCTGATCTAGCTTTAACAGCTGGATGGCCACATTTGAGGGTGAATAGTTTTTTTTTTTTTGTTTTGTTTTGTTTTTTTCTTTGAACGCGTCGGCGGTCACCAACATGTTGTGGGTGATTCACTCACATCATAGCGGCAGAAATTAGATTCTTGTTCACAGAGATAAAAACATACTTGACAGAAAATAAAACGTGTAGAACTAACAGGAAAAGCATGGTAAATTGTATGTTAATTTCATACAATTTATTTATATTTTTTGCGTGTACTTGGTATGTGTATTTTTTAGGTTACAATTGTTTTATGGCATATGTGATAAAAGGGAGAAATTTATTCCGTAGTATTACAAGCCATATCACATAGAGAAGTCGGACACGTGTTGCCCGTACCAAGGTTTGCGATGAAGAGATTGAATCTTTTACCGGGTTGTCCGTATTTTTGGCAGGAACAGGGTTTTTTTGCATGCTAGAAGTATTTTTATTATTTTTAATTTTTATTTAATTTATAACTTTCATTATTATTATTATTTTATATTTTATTTATTTATAATAATAATACCCTACACCTTCAATGCCCCCCAAAACAAAATAGTGACCTTCCATCATCACCGAGTGGATACTGAATTTTTGTCTATCTCGATGATGATCATGTGTTATTTATGTCCTTATAAATGTGCAAGATAGATTCTGACGAGAAAAATTGTCTTTCATGACATAGTGAAGTAACTTTTCTAGCTGAAGATATTGATTCGGTATAATCATTACAATTGATATGAGTTGAAAATATTAGACCAAGAAGGCGTAGTGAGTTGTTCTATTGGGGGTTAGCATCAGCCTTACTGATGGAAAACAACAAAAATTAAAAAAGAAAATTTCCTTTTCGGATATTTGATATCACAGTGGTATGAATAAAAAACAACAACCTATAAAAAAAGAAATGTTCCTATTAATAATCTTGAACGTTCCTATAATATCTTAAATATCTAGTTTCATGGAAATTCTAAATTCAGCTGAACTTAATCTATATTGAATAAAGACAAAAGGGAAACTTATCTTAGCTGACGCGTTTCATCCTCTTGATGGACATTATCAAAGCAAATATAAGGATTTTATTTTGCAACATGTATTTATACACAGAACTAAAATGTTGTTAGTTTTACAGAGTTTTTAAAATTAAAAACGCTGATGAATATACTTCAGGCTAACTGAAAGTCAAGGTAAATTATGGAAGGTGCTAAGTGATGTAATTTAATGTCTAATAAACGAAAGTGAATAAATGCTGTTGTTAATTTTTTATAACGCAAATATTATTTATATTAGTTTAGTTTGAGAAAATAAATTATATATTATATATTTTAAATAATAAAAGGTTTTAAATTTAACCGTTTACTTTTAATGTTTTTATAGTCATGTATGTTGGCTTGGGAAAGAAGTTCTTTTAAGTAAGGAGATATTTGAAAAAATCCAGGGTGCAGATTTATATTTTGATAAGATTCGATAGCATCACTCTCAAGAATTTTCCATCTAAGTAAATTACTTTCTCTTTTAATAAGTGTGGCATTCTTTAGATCGAAGTTGTAGTTAAACCTATTTCTATGTATAACTAATGCATTTGATAAATTATTGTGTATAATATCCTTTTTGTGTTCATAAATTATATTATAATGATTTGATTTCGCTATGTTCATTTGTGTGCTTCTTGCCATAACACACCAATAAAAGTACATATAATATCACAATTTTGTCAGCGCAGTTAATATACTTTAACTTGGACAATAAAAAATTCCGTTCAACCGGGTTACCAGTTTCTGAATAACATTTAATCATTTAAGTATAAGTTGACAAAAATGACTGTCTAAGGGTGATAACTCTAGGTTTGTTAACTGCTAATTACAGTCTTTTCTTAAGAAAATGATAAGAATAAGAAAGGAAGAATCCTTGACTTGCCTGCGCTCTTCTTTCTCAGGCACAGTAAAAACTTGATTTTAGAGATAATCAGCAGTTCCAAATATAAATTCTATAACTAGGATAAAAAAAATTCATATTTAACGGAGAGCATTACATGTAGCATTTAAGTGAATTGAAATGAAAACGGTAAAACGAGGGCATTAATTTGAATAATTTCATAAAATGCTAGTAACCCATACTAACATATGCGTTTTTATGATGCTATGTAGTAAAAAGGGGGAAATTTGTTTGTTTTGGTTTTTTATTATTATTATTATTTACACCAAGAGAGTATTTTGGGTTTCACAAGTACTTGGATAACTCCCAAGGTCTGCTACTTTGACCCATTGTACCAAAAAAAATAAATAAATAATAATCCCACATCTAAAGCCTTTCCACGCTAGGGTACTCTAGTATATCTTTGTCAAAAACACACAAGTAGACATTTCAACACACACTAAATACTACTAGATTGCAAATTTTAAAATGAACAGAAACGATTTTAATTTTCTCCTGAATTCTTTTCGGTCAGCAGTGTTTGTTTATTTCGCTAATTATCAAAACATAGTGCAATTCGTACATACTAGGGTAATCTGATCTAATCATGTCAAACACACGTACCCCTATGTTGCAACATACACTAAATACTACATCGCAAATGTTAAAATGAACTGAAATGATTTTAATTTTCCTCTGAATTCTTAAACTCAATAGTATTTGTTTATACTGTTTATATTTTAAAAGTATTTTATCAAATGATATCGTCATTAATTAAAAAGCAGCATGGAAGTATATTTCTTCTGAAAGTGAAAAAGATAAATACGTAAACGCACTCTGTAGCTGAGCAGGTTAAATCCCACTCGGCTTGATGGTACACTTTTATTAGCACTCTCGAATGCACATGCCGGTAGACATAAATTGACAGTGTTTAAAAATAACAAGGATGTCTACTTAAGCACATGTACCCACTCAAGATCATGTTTAAAGTAGCTATGCAATAGCTTTTCCGAAGACTTGGGCTGTCAACCTGGTATTTTGCAAAAGAAAAAAGAAAAAAAATGTTTCCAATTGGGCCTTACAATTGTTAAAGCCTGTGCCACTGGTTTTTACAGGGCAAATTCTTTGTTCTAGACTAAAATCTTAATTTTTTGTTGTCTATAATGGAAAAAAATGGCAATGTTTAATCTTCTTTCGAAACGAAAATCCGAATCAAGATGGGGATGACTTTAGTAGGGTCGAAATATGTTAATTGTTTCTGTTTCCCTACCAGTTTCGACCAATCACAAACCTTTTCTTAAAAAATAAAAGAACGCTACTTTGGACTACAAGTGGATAGCTTCGCTCTTCGTGGAGGAAGGGGGTAGTTGTGCGTTGGGATGTGATATTTCTTTTTTTTTTTTTTACTCTTCTTGATTTAAGCCCAGGTATTTTCTGATGCTTGGACGAGATTGATTTTTGAACTTTGGAAGATTCGTCCTCGGAAATGATTTAGGGGATCTGAACCACTCTATTAGTATTGATGTCAATTTTCTCTTAAGGAATCTTGTATTTCATTTATAAATGATGATCCACACATTTCCTTCGTGAAATAACAAACTGGATCTATTATAAGTAAGCTTAATCAGGTTAAAAAATATGGAGACTCAACACGAATAAGGAGATTGTTTTTTAGCGACATATCAACCCTCTATGGGTAATTTTTTTCTACGAAAATGTCTTGCTGCTATTTTTAGGAAAAAGGGATTTTTTTTTAGATGAGAAATTATTGTTTATATGCTTTGTTATTCGGACCAGCATGCTCCTCTTGATTGTCATGCTCACAAAGTTTCGGCAGTTGTATTCTTCAGTTGTCTATACCTTGCTATTCGAATATGTTTACCTTGGTTATTATATTCACAAAGCGTTAGCCATTGTATACCGTGGCCTTCTTTAGCTGTCTGGCTATCTATTCGATGAACTTCTTGGAATTTCGAAAAGAGTCCTTTATTTCAATGCTATTCAAAATGGTGGTCGCAGACCGGTGCTGGTACGCGAACCATCAGCTACCGGTACGCGGCCAGTGTCCAGGCCATGTTAAGGAATCATTTGAAGCTTATTTTTTTTATTACTTTTTATATGTTTTGATACTAAAATATTTTTTGCAAAATAAATGGAAGATAAAAAATAGTCAACTTTTATTATATTCATTATATATATATGATTTCCGGTATAAATTAATATTACCACGAAATATTACGAGTAGGTGACATGACAAATCGAGAGAAAAAAATGCCGGTTCGCCATATCAGATTAGTTTGAGAACTTCTTTATTCAGTTATTATTTTATTGTTTTCGTTCTGCTTTCGATGCTTAGGAGATATTTCATATCAGTTGATGATACTCACCAGTTTTAATATTCTCATTTTCCTTTGAAATTCCACTTCGCATAAATGCCACCTTAAATGGATACCACACTTCTCTTCCTATTTATAGAATTTATATTTGCAAATATCAATTACCACCAGATTTTATTATTATTATTATTATTATTATTATTATTATTATTAAAGTATAGCCTTTTGTGTCGCTTGTCTGTCTCTTCCATTGAAGCAGAACATGGGAGTTTTCCCCACTACCAGACTAGAGATTGAACTCACGCATACATCTCTTGGATGAGTATACTGGTCTGAATTGATTTCTTTTGCTGCGTGTGACTAGTGAATTAGCATTTTTGGGGAGTTGGGAGAATAACAACGATTTCTTTTCCAGATACAAGTCCTAGTATTTAACCCATAACAGAAGGAGGAGTTGGATCCCTAACTTTTTCAAGTGTATTTGCGCGTAAGTGAATTCGAACTCGACTCTCTGATTTCCCATTCTGAGACACTAACCATTACATCAAAGTATATAGAAAGTAAAGCATGTAGAAAGGGCCCCACGGGACATAGTGAACACAAGAATAACAAATGGGAACAGCGATTGTGACCTACTTAGTGAATAGATGGGGGGAAAAGGGAAAAATACGGGCGGTAAAGAGTCAATGGTGGCTTAGAGCAGTAAAAGACAGGAAGCAGTGGAGAGCTACAATTGCCAATATCTTGAAATGATATGGTATAAAAATCATAAAAAAACTGTCTGCCTTGAAAAGCAGCATTCAAAATCTCAGCTTTCACTTGCGATCGAACATCGCTTTGGCCAGTGATAAATATGTAACTAAATTCATTGACTAAACAAATCCAAATGAATTTTTAATTGTCGAAGGCATATCCAGTAATTTTAGATCAAACGCAGCGTATGCATGTAGTGTAACAGATATCGTTTTGATCCGAGTTCAAATTCCAGCTCACTCTCTGGTGTTGACTTTCCCATTAATACACTTGGGAAAGGCATTTTTCTGTCTCTTCTCCACTCAACTATGAGTTACATAGCATGAATAACTGGGCTTCAGGGTCTTTACTACTTTTATTGAATAATGATAAGTAATTCAAAACAACTTTGATCTGGCGGCTATTATTTCCACAAACAACCATAACCGCTATCTGGTTTTATCACTTCTTGAAATGACCAGGAAATATTTCTGGTTAAACTTTTACATTTTAAGTTGAATGAGAAATTCTACTCAACTTTTTGTAATCATTTACAGTTAAGCTGGCTAGATATAACCGTAATTTCTGTGGGGGTTCAATTGCTCTCACTAATTTATATTATCATAATGCCACAACATTTCATCTTGTTCCTCTTCCTTCTCTGTATCCTTTGCCCCAAAAATGCATCTTTACTCTTCTTGTTCTCAATCCTCTGTAACCACTTGCGTAGTAGTAGCATTCCCGCCTTGTTTGGGTTGAATTGCTTAAGAAAAAAAAAAGAAATAAGAAAATTCGGACAAGAGAAATTTTACAAATAAATAGAATGTTATATAACAAATGTACAAAACATTAGTTATGAATGTTGTTTAAAATGGTGAAATAAACTTGTCTTTTTAGACTTTTGTGTGGGGTAATGTTCCAGTTTGATAGACTGCAAGTTGTAGTTTAATTTGTGTGAATTTGGAAAAATTCAGTTCAATGTAATATTGTTTGTATTCAAAATAACAGTTCAAAGTTTGTGGAAAAGGCGTGTGTGGCATGGCTTACGTTGTGTTTATATTTTTTAATTCTTCTCTTCCACATTCAGTAATCCCCATGTATCTTAGTGGCTTTACTACCTTGCTTGAGGAGAACTCGATTAAAAAAAAGTTTTTCAAATAGCTTCTTTATGAAAATTACCCAATAACATTATGACTCACATTTTACAAATGGCATGTACATAAGTTTAAAGAATAAGTATATATTTTTTCAAAAAAGGTATATTTTCAGATTAATAGACATAAATGCAGACAATGCAATGTCAGTTTTAAATATATTCTGAAACAGTTTTGTTACAGAATAAAGGCCAAGTTTTATTTTTTCATAAAGGAGTCAGTATGTATTTCATAGGAAAGAAATGGAGTTGGAAAAATTTCCATTTTTGTTGGGAATTTTGATGAGTCAAGTTAAAGTTCTAAGCAAGTCTGTGGCATTCTATTTTATAATAACGCTATTGGGAAAGGCATAAATCTGTCTTTCCCCACTTCAGCTCTATTAGTTGTATGGGCTCTCTAACCATATGCGGCAACCAATCAAAAGGAAAGAATATTCTGAATTCTAAATCATGGAGAAGGCAACAGGAAATCTCTTCACTATCTTTCCCAAGAAATCATGACAAGATATAATAATAAAGAAAAGGAATTTGTGGAGAGTCAGGAGAATCTAGATTCTGAAAAATAATGGTATTTAAAAAGTTGTCTTCCTTGATCCTTGTAGTTGTCTACCTTGTTGATCACTGATCGAGAGTTATTCCCCCTGAATTCTGGCTTTGTAAATTTATGGCTGGAAAATAAATGTAAATGTTTAGTTTTTAAAAAATCATTTCTAAGGTATCGCTTCCCTATTACAATATCAAAATATTGTCAAGGTTACACTTTGAGGTCTGTAATGAAACCGATGTGTTTCAGCAATTATTCCTCCTTTACAAAATGCCATTTTGTATGTAAAGGAGGAATAATTTTGAAAATGTCCTATCTTCTCTCGCATTGACTTTTCTTTTAGTTTGTACCTCCACGGCTCTTATAAAAAAAAAAAAGAAGAAAAGCTAAACATTTATTTTAAATAATTTAAAGATATCTTTGGAATTAAATTTTTATTTTGCTTAACATATAATAGCGTAAAGTGAATCTATAAAAATGAAAAATAGTTTTCACGCATTTAAATAAAGATTTTAGAGACATTTTTGAAAACATACCTAAAAAAAAAACAAAACAAACTCACTTCCGCTCAGTTCAGTTAGCTAACTTGATGGATACGAACAAAAAAAACATTAAAACACTTTACAAATCTCTTAAAAATCTAATATCCAAAATATTCTTTCAGAGAAAAAAAGGATAATTTGCTTTTTAAGCCCCGCGACAAATATCTAATAAAAAAAAATCCCAAATAGTTATATTTATGTGTAAATTTACATGCTTAATTCGAAAATAACAAAGAAATTTTGATAAAATCTACTGTTTTGGAGTTATCGACAATAAAATTTCGGACTCATTCGCGTTACGGTATTGGCGCTGTTTGCATACATTCGCTGTTGATTAGATTTGCGCGGAAGGTTACCTTGTTAACGGCCCTTTTTACTGCTCTTACTTTTCTCTATTGCTGCGCAACTGAGGACGCATTGCACGCGCAATCATCAAGACAAATGAAATATATGCAAACAACGACAGTAATGACTGCTGCGACACGAATGAGTCCTAACTTCCATCGTCGATAACTTCAAAACGGTAGATTATATCAAAATTTCTTTGTTATTTTCGAATTAAGCATATAAATTTACACCTAAATATAACTATTTGGGAAATTTTTATTAGATACTTAGCGCGTGGCTTAAAAAACAAATTACCCGGGGAAAAAATAGTAAATTTATGGATTTTGTAAAACAAAAAAAATTACTTTTTGAATATAACAAAAATACATTTCTCCTCAGTAGTGTATATCTTCGATTGTTCAAAGATCAAAAACTTATTTTCTTATAACATTTTGCTCCCTAATGTTTTCCTTATTGTTTTTTTTTATTATTGTTTAGGGTTCGGACATTTGGGTTTTCAATATAAAAAAAACCTGGACGTCTGAATTCCTTACAAGGAAATAGTGGAGAACCATGATCGTCCAAATTCTGAATGGACACAGCACATAAAAGAAAAGTATATTTTACTAATTCTTTCATCTTACTTTTGCTATTTTCATTACAACATTCCGGTTATCTTTATATCCTAGAACCGTTCCATTTATGGGCAAACTGCAGCTCGCTCGGCTTTTTGAATAGCACGCCGAATTTTACGGGGAAAATACCGTTTATTAAAATTTTGTTTATTGTCTTTCATTCTCACTTGTTCACTCACACACTCTTTCATACATAACCGCATGCATAGGCAACGATTAAGTACAAATTTTTATCAACTTTCTTTGAAGGCAACGTTTTCTTCCTTGTAAACCATTGTCAATTTTCACTAAGGAAGATCAGACGTGTAAGCATCTTTTGGCTACAGAAACAGGTAAGGTTCATAATCATTTTTTTTTACTTTGAAGAAGAAATATATTTATTATTGTAAAAAATTATTTTTTGTATTTTCAAATCAAACAATTATAAACAAATCGCGCGCATCAACGTGTTAATTGCACTGTAACCAAAAAAAAAAAAAACTTAACTTGAAAAAAAATCTATAAAAAATAATATAAATAACCCCTCTAAAAAAACAAAAAACAAACAACTTATCCACGTATCTAAGGCAGATGCTAACGCATATTGTCTTTGTAGTGAAAAAGGCTTCAACAAACTATTACCTTGTATTCTTTTTAGTCGGCGGCCTGCCTCATGATTAGCCATATCTCATGTGTCCAACTAGTCGGAAAAGGTTCCCTATACCTTCGTTAAATAAACAGAATGAGTCGGAAATGAAGAATTAGCTTCTTTATACCCTATTTACATTGTTCGGTCTTCATCTTTCTTGCCATATTCACGACGTTTCGGCTGTTGTATGCTTCGGCCTTCATCACAAAGAAACATAGCCCAAAGGTTGGTTGAAGTAATCCAAAAACTTGACCCAAAGAGTTGTGAATCCAATACCTGGCCACAGCAGAGGAGAGCAAAAAACTTAGAGTTGAGTTACTAAAGGGAAATAACTGAAACTGGGATGAGGCATGGCATGTGGAACTAGAACAGTTTACCCCAGTGAATGAAATAAAAGGTTCAGTTCGAAATTCCAGTCACCTGAAGAAGGCCGGAGTGTACAACGGCCGAAACATCGTGAATATGATGACAAAGATAAGTACAACAGTCCAAACAATGTAAATAGTGTGAATAGTTACAATACCCCATCTCAGAATATATAGACAGATAATTTCTTTTATCGTTAGCAAAAATTCACTGACCATTTTGTTGTTGTTATTGGAAATGATTCGTTTGACGTCGCCGACCGACCAGCCGACCATGCTGTTGTTGTAGTAGTAGTTGATGGCTTGTGCGGTGGGGGGGGGGGTCTTGTAGTCTCTTCGGATTGGAGACAGCCACATCTCTACTCCCTGAAAGTCGAAATTTATGTGTTTTTATAAGAATTTTTCCTGAAACTAGGCTTGAGAAAAATAGAGTTTTAGTTTTCTCTGGTCAAATATTTCACATGGGGATGTTAATTTTCTAACCAATAGACACTTTTGTTTAAATGGTGTGAGTTGGATTGTGGAATCTTTTTGACATGTTTGTAATATTGTCTGTTATTGGGTAGAAAATAATGTCTGGGTGTGTTTTAACATGGTGTATATTGTTGCGGATTTGAATCAAACTACAACAAAGAAAAAGCCGAGAAAGGCGTTTAAATATAAAAATATTTTTATTTTCCTGTTTTTACAACTAAATTTTTTTTAGCGTGTATGATTTCTTAAAGTTCTTGTTTGTAATTGTTTGCTAAGATGACAAGAAATGTGATTTCTTAGCGTTTATGTATGACAAAATCTATCTCCCAACTGCTTGTCTGATCTAGAGACTTAGCTTATATATTTTTCAAAGGGATCACGAAGTATAATTTTTATTATCGGTTATTAGTGTTAAATATTGATTTTCAAAGGATTAATTTATTCACCGGAAGGATGCGCGAATACTCCGACTCAGAAACCATTTTTTTGTCATATGTTTGACTGTCTTGCTGTTTATTTCCATCTTCGCTTTACAATATGTAAGTATGTAATTGTGCTGAAAATAAGGTTTATTTCCATCTTCGCTTTACAATATGTATGTAATTGTGCTGAAAATAGGGTTTATTTCCGATATCAAGTCGTTTGTATCTCTTAGCAGTGTTATTCATTTTGCTATCTCTACTAAACTCTGTTCTGCCAACCATTTACACAAGCTTGTTGGATAGGTCATTCACTACTTTCTTCTGTCCTTGCCTTCAGCATGTCCTGTGAATGTTAAAATTTTCAATCCCGCTTTCTTCATTATGTTTTCTAGAAATTTCAATTGTCTCTTTCTGTTGCTCATATTTTCGGTCCCTGGTATTCTCAGCATCCTCCTGTAGAACCATATTTCTGCTAACTCAAGTCTCTTCCCCATCTGTGATAATATTGTCCAGCATTCACGGCCATATAGGAGGACCGATATTACTTAACAGTCCAGTACTCTTGTTTCTAACGAAATTTTCTTGTTTCTTAATACTTTGCTTAACTTTTGAAAGCCATCTTTCGCTATTCAATACTTCGCATGCTGTTCGTTTTGCTGACAACCATATATTCTGTCTTCTTATAAATGACAGTCTCTTCTCGTTTTCCTTTACTTACTACCTTCTGCAAGAGTAGTTTACTTTCCTGTGAATCTGTAGTTTACTTTTCGTCTATGTTATCAACGCTATGTCATCTGCATATATTAGATTGTTAATATTATGGCTAGTAATAATAAATATTGGAAAGACTTTCTCTCAGAATTGCCTCACTGTAAAAAGGTTGAATAAGACTGGCGAGAAGACAAATTTAAAATGTCTATTTACCATTGCAACAATCTAGTTACCTCCCTTGTATTGATCCAAGGGAGGTAATACCGCTTTTTTATTGCTTCGATTGTGATATCACTTCTTTTTCAGTTATTAAGCTTAAACTTAATTATTGATTTTTCTGTCAGATACAATATTTTTAAACTGAGGAATATTTTAGCAAATTCAATATTTATATATTTACAGATTTAATTAGAGAGAAAATTGTTTATTATTTGTGACATGGTAGACTTTACTATGCAAAATGTTTTTGTTTTTGCAATAAAATTCTTATTAATAAACAGAAACTGATGTTGGTAGAACTTTAAACGTTTACTTAGAATTATGACATAAATGTAAAATGTGAATTTCAATCTATAATATCCGTTTGCATTAAAAATATTTACAATAATTTATTTGGCATTTTGAAACTTATGCAATAAGTGTTGCTCATGAACTGAATTCAGTTTATTGTCAACAGATTTTCATAATAATAGAGTTAGATGTTATATTGAGCATTTTGACTCCAGAGTTTTGTAGACGAACCTTTTTCCAATCATTCGGTCCACTCGTCAGGAGGTTTCAGAAATTGACCGCCAATTTTTTTCATTTAATTTTATTTCAGAGATACAAATTGTCATGGATTGTACAAAAAATTAAGATTCAAGAGAGACAAGATAAAATGTTTGTTTAATGGAAATTCAATGTTAGAAATTAAAAAAGTTGAAACAAGAGATCATTGAACGAAAAGAAAATACTCGAAAACATTGGCAAGTTAAGAAATAAGAAAAAGGACTGGCTTTAATAATTTAATTTTCCAGCAAGAAAATATTTAAAGAAGCCGGAGTTGCAAATGTAAACAAAGAGAAAATATTAAGAACATTAATGTAGCTGAATTATCTCAATTCGCTCCTGTTGCACCAGCGGTGTCCCTTCAAGTAACTCCACAGTGTTAACAAATGCTAACTTTTATGGTCCCTCGTGAGGTCGCTAAACAGACTTTCGGTCACATGAGGCATCACCCAGTTCGCACAGATTGCATCTCCCATGCACGATATAGACGATCTTATGTTTCTTATGCCGGAGAGATAGGCTGTGTCCACTACAACTAACTAATCTAAAGACATGAAAGAAAGCAAATTACTGCTTTTGACCGCCCGTTTAGCAGATGTTAAGTCTAATTTTTATTATTAGCCAAGTTGCTTTCTGAATACCTTTGTATGTCACGTAGATATGAAGAGTTTGCAGTTTTGTGTGAATTACAAACAGTCTTATTTATTTACTGAATATAAAATGAAATCTAATTTTGTATAATTGAATTTCTGGTCCATCATTAAAAGAAATCTGACTGAGAATATCAAACAATATTCAAACAAAGAAATCTTTAAGAAAAAATAAAAACTGATGCATGTTAAAGTTGAAAAAGGAGAAAACATGATAAAATCAATGAATAAACGTTTCATGAAGGCTATAGAATTTCAAGGAGGATTTATTATCTGTGTATATTTCTGAGATGAGGTATTGTAATTATTTACACTATTTACATTGTTCGGACTGTTGTCCTAATCTTTTTTGTCATATTCACGACATTTCAGACGTGGTACGCTCTAGCCTTCTTTAGGTGATTGGAATTTCGAACTGAATCCTTTATTTCATCTATTTGTTCTAGTTCCATGTGCCATGACTCTTCCAGATGTCTCAGTTATCTCACTTTAACTCAACTGTCCAAGTTCTGAGTCGCTTTCTTGAAGATATAATTGATCCATTAATAGGAAAGTCACCTTCATGTGTTCGAAACTCCACCTACTCTGTGGAAATAATCTAGGATGCTTCCATCCAATTCAACCAGATGGTGAGCCTGGACATAGTAAGTTTGTTCGCCAAGGTACCCATGGAGGAGGCACTATTGGTAGTCAGGGACAGACTAGCCTTGGACTTATCCTTAGGAGAACGGGAAAGTATATCAATAGATAACCTGATGGAGATGCTGACTTTCTATACACAAACAACATACTTCAAAATGGGATCAGACATTATTTACATTATTCGGACTATTGTCCTCATCTTTGTTGCTATATTTATTACAACGTTTAAAAGCCGCGGAAAGAAATATAAAGGGAACACAGGCCGCCTCCTTAAGGTAAGGCTTCAAGAACACCAAAAAGCTGTAACATAAGGGGAAGTGGAAAAATCAGGCATGGCTGACCACATATGAAGAGAAAAAGGAGATCACCGCCTTCTGTGGGATCAGGTTGAAATCATAAATATAGGACATCATTGGAAATTTCGTAAACTTAAGGAATCAGCACATATGCTAAGCCATAAAAATCTCCTGAGCCGACCAAGCATAAAAATGAATACAATATGGGAACCAGTAATAAGGAGTGCCAGAGAAAAGCAATCATAACAAGGAAAATTGCAATATGAACTCTGGTAAAAAATGATTACTGAAGACATTAAGTTTATAAGTCCCAGAAATTCATACACAGATGTCCTTATGGCACAGTGGATAAAGGTGTTGATTAGATCCAGTGACAGGACCCAAAGAGTTGTGAGTTCAATACCTGGTTAAGGCAGTGAAGAATTTGGAGAGGTGAATTAATAGGAGATAACTGATAGTTGATATCCATTAGACATGGCATGCAGAACTAGAACAGTCTACTAAAGGGTTCAGTTCCAACCACCTGAAGAAGGTCGGAGCATACAATGGCCAAAACGTTGTGATAAATATGTCAACAAAGATGAGGACAATAGTCCAAATAATGTAAATAGTGTACATAATACCTCATCTCAGAAATATAGATACTGAGGGATCAGACATATATCGACAGATGAAACCTATATGATATATATTGCTTATATAAATGTATCCTGAAAATGTTACTATTATCACTTCGTTAATACCAATTTTATTTTACTGTTTTAAGAAATTTTTTCTCAAAACATACATATAAGTTGATTCAATAATAATCAGAATGTATAAAAAAGCATCCATCCCTTCAAAGTTGACTCTCTCAGACACTGTCAAAACAAATGCAAAGAGTTATTGTAACATATTGACAGCAACATTTTTAATGTACAGGGTGCACAGTAAAAAAAAAAGCAGTAAATTTATTATCAGTTTTATCTTTCAAGAATAATTGACTTTGAATAACCTTGAATAAATTTCTTGAATATTCATGACAAACTGCAAAGCTGACTATTGCCCACCTTACCGAAAAAAGGTTTCAAAGATTCTAGATTAATGGAATGATCATTAGCTGATCTAGATATTAAACCAATAGAAATAGATCTGTATGAAAATGAAAAATATTATACAAATATCTATGGGAAGTAATGAAAAAAAACTACTGCAAATGATTTTAAAATGAAAGCAGCAGAAAAGTAAATAAAATCAATGAATGAAAGACAGATGAAATTAGACAATGGTGTAGAGATACAAAAGGTGATTATCTCCCTTTGGTTGAGCTGAAGTCATATGGGTCATGTGACAGCCACTTAGTGACATCACTTCATAGAGTGAAGAAAGTGGCAGTCAATCAGCATCAAGGAGTCAAACCGAACAGCCAGGTCCATTGGCCTGAGGCTAAATCTGCCTCCCCTAGCAGCTTACAAGCCCTTGGCACCATTTTTCTATGGAAATGTATCTTCACAAGGTATAGAAATTATTACCAGTTCATAGCCCTCAATTTGGGTAAAACCCATGACTCGCCGTTTCCCGTTGATGAAATATGTTCTTGATAGCGACATAGTTGGTAAATCCAGTTCACTCGGACCTGGAATCCTAAATATGACTTCTCTAGAAACACAGAATCTCTGGCAGCTCCAGTTCCCACTGAGAATTATTACTATATTTTCGTTCTCATTTCACTCTGCTTGTTGTGTAAATATGTGTTGTAGTTTCTCTGTGTGGAACACATATAAATATGTATATATATAATCTTGTGTATGATTTAGCAGCATAAAACTCTCTTTCAGAACCAAGCATGTCTGTTATTTCTTTTCTTTTCATCCACTCCATTCCATCGAGAATATAAGGTGCTATTATATCATGGATATAATAATGCCCATAATGAGGAAAATACAAACTGGGAGAATATTCATTTCTTCCATAGTGCTCCATTATCTGGTTCAATCTGACATGACATGATATTACCATCCTCCATTAATAATAAGGAACATATAACTTAATAATTTTTTCAGCTATATGTGATATTGCGTTAATCAATGAATTTATTTATAAATGTTACACATTGCATGATAAAACCTGATAAGCTTAAATCAAGTTATTATCTATATTTTTAATAAGGATAGATATTACAAGCTGAAACATACACTATGTAAACCATTTTCCAGGTGTAGGCAGCTTTCCAAGTTGTTGCAGATAGTAAACTATTGAATTACTTAGATTCAACTTTTGAACAATTTTTTTTAATAGTAATATTACTAATTCTATCAAGTTAAAAAAAAAAAAAACAGGTCATCACTTAAATTCAACAGAACTGTCTGTTTATGTCACAGCTGAACTCTGTTTTTCTAAACTTTTCAAAACATCTTTCATGATTTCTCTCAAAGAATCTATCCAAAATATAAAAAAATAAAAATTAACCTGAAAACTCATGTCATGTTCTGAAATACTCTCATCATATGTAGATTTTCATATGGATATCATATGGATTTTCATATGGATATCATGCATGACAGCCAACTCGTTCAAAAATGTCTAAAATATTTTCAATATGCCCCCATTTTTTTTAGATCAATGATTAAAAATTTCTTCAAGCAATTGAAACTTTTAGATCTTAAAGAAGATAATCTTTCATTGGACCCTATAGACTGGCATTATAAAATCACTGTATGTTTTAATGAATAATCAAAACCACTTGAACAGCTCCAACACGAATAATGCCTAAAATGGCTAGCACATGTAACTAAAAGGGAAAATAATCATAGAATGAAGCTGTTAACTTCAAACACTAGTAAAAACAAAAGGTTTGGAAAGAAACTCCCATCAGTACTAGAAAGAGGCATAATGCTTTGTAGACTTCAGAAAGTCAAATTTCTTGGGAAAACAATTATATAAATTTCGGCCAACTGTAACATTAAGAGTAGAATCATTGTTTCCATACAGGAAGCACTAATGCTTCCTGTATGGAAACAATTCATCTTGGTATTCTTCTTCTTTATGTGCTGTGTCAGGATGTAGGCGATCATGGCTCTCCACAATTTCCTGCTTTTTGTAGCTCTTAATAGATTTTATCTTTTTGCTGTTTCGCCTAAATCTTGTTTCACCCTCCATTTCCTCCAGCTCAATATATATTTTATACTTTGCCTTCCTCTGTCCCTCTTTTCCTTTAATCTGTCCTGCGAATATCAAATTTTCCAGTCCCTCTTTCCTCATTATGTTCCCTTGAAATTTCAACTGTCTCTTCCTGATCATAAGTATATAAGTTTCCATTTTGTTTCCATTTTCTCTACATTTTTGTCGTTACTCACGTATGATATCCTCAGCATTCTTCTATAGAACCACATTTCTGTTGCTTCAAAACTCTTCTTTATCTTCGAGAAGATTGTCCGATACTCACTGCCATACAGGAGGACAGATATCACGTAACAGTTTAGTACACTTTTCCTTGTTTCTAGCAAAGTTTTTTCTATTTTTTAATACTCTCCTTAGCTTTTGAAAGGCATCTTTGGCTATCCCAATACGCCTTTGGATTTCAGTGTCGCACTTTCCATCCTCTGTTAAAAGACTTCATAGATATTTCAATTTTTATACTTGTTTGATTTTTGTATCTCCAATTTACAATTCAGATTTTGAGTCCATTCTTTGGTTAACACCCATGCATTCTCCTTTCTTGTAGTTTATGTTTTATCCTTTCATCTTGCTTTCCTTTACAGGCTTCTGCAAGAGCTTTTGTAGTTTTCTTTTCATATCTAATATCAACACTGTGCCATTAGCATATCTTACGTTAAGATTGTAGCCACCAGTAAGGAATCCTGGTAGAACTTCTAATTCTCTCAGAATTGCCTCATTTTATAAGTTGAATAAGTCCAGTGAGAAGACACATTCTTGTCTTAAACCACTTTCTTTATTTGTATATCTGCTGAACTCATTTTCTATCCGTATGCAGATGGTTTGCTGCCAATATAGATTCTTGATTCTTCTAATATCCTTCACAAATATGTCAAGGTTGCTGAGCAGTTCCAACAGATCTTTGTGGTGTACTTTATTGAACGTCTTTGTGTAATTTATAAAACACAGGTACATGTGCATTTGTATTGCTCTTTCTAATAACATCCTGGTATTACCATCCCATAAACATCATGAATATTATGGGTTATTTCTGCATGATTATTGTCTTTTCTAAATGCAAATATGTTCCTTGTCTTATGCAGGATTAGTTCAAGGGTCTTGTGCACTTCCCCAAACTCCGAATCTATAATACATCCCACCACTCTACTACATCTCATTTTTCATAAAGTAGTATTCATTTAAAATAAAATCTTATTGTAACCTAATTATGCATAATAATGGATCATATGCAAGAAAGGTGAGCAATTCACCTAGAAAAATTGAAAATAAATACAATGTATCTAAATAGAAATTAGAGACATGTTATAATACATCATTCCATCTTAATTAAATGTTTTGCAACAATTTTTAACATAAACTTGAGATTTTTCTTCTTAAATAATTGAATAATTTTATTACATTCAACATTATGGATAAAAAATAGTGAATTTTATGTAGTGTTTTTTCAAGACTTATGATGAGGAAAACAAATTTATGGATCTGGATCTGGATGAAAAAAGACCCCAGACTGACGTCAAAATCCACAAAAATTGTTCATCCTTTAATAGTCAGTTGTGCTTAGTTTAATTTGTAATTGTATATAAATGTAGGTAGAAAAAAAAGCAAATGTTTCATAAAATAGCGAGGATCACAACACAATGCCGAGGCTCCCAAACAGGCTTGAGTCATTCTGGTTGAAGGTTTGAGGCTAGTACGTACCAACCATGGTGTTATGTACTCTGTAGACTTTAGAAAAGTCAAGTTAAAAACTAAGTTAAATCATACTATTGGCAACGTAACTTACTCATTTAAAATTATACGAACATGTACTCAGACGTATTATTATCATTTAGGCATTTTCAAAGAGTGTGTAGTGATCTTACAATCATGAGAAATTCAACCAAAATCTAATTCCCATGATTCCATAGAAAAAAGAAAACAGTCCTACTGACGGGAAATGTAGAATTGTTCTCTTTTCACCTAGTCCCTTGCAAAGGGAGAGCACATGGAATTGAGAAGCGTCAGAAATGAAGACCACGGTCAATTTATCCAAATATCACTTTCTCGTGTATATTATTGCCTTTTACTGATAGACTTACCACTTTCAAATAATCTATTCATTCATAAACACATACACAAACCAGAAACATTTACTAAAAACCACATTACAAGAACTTTCATGTATCCTCTGAACTTGTACAACAAAATCTTTCTGATAATAAACCCTTCTGATTATATATCTATTTAATAAATGCTAATGTCAGTGTGTCACTGTATCACAATTTTACAATTCAAGGGGACACAACTCTCTAACTTTCAATAGCTCATGTTACAGAAATTTTGGATTCCCAAGATTTCATTACTGCAATTGTTTTTGGCAATTTGTTACGTGATTTTTTGTGACAAATTTTTTGTATGATAACAGTTTTTATAACTTGGAAATAAATCTGGGAATAATCAAAATTAATTGCAAAATCCAGCGAAAGTCAACCATGAAATAAAAATAATTGTTCGTACAGAATGTAAGGACCTACGTACATCAAATTGTCTTTAAATTAAGTGGCGACAGAAGAATTATTGTTTAACTTTTAAAAGGTTAAGCCTAAATATGAATGCAATACTTAAATGCAGTGATCAAACTCGAGTTCTTCTGTAGTTTATTATTGCCTATCACATACGGCGGCAATAGACTTTGTAAAAAGAAATCTCCGCCAACATAGTGTCAGATTGCAATCAAAAGAGCCAAGGCTGCAAGGAGGGAAAGAAAGTCTTGTGCAAATGAAAACCCAGATCAAACGGCAGCCAAGAGATCTTCCAGTGTTGAGAATATGCAACGAGTTAGGCACTCTCAAACTCCTGAACAAACCGAATAGCCCACTCCAGTATCTAGCTTCAATGCTGCCCAATAGAGTGGCATTTAAATTAGTATATATATATATATATATATATATATATATATATATATATATATATATGTGTGTGTGTGTGTGTGTGTGTGTGTGTGTGTGTGTCACTTTGTTGTTATGATGAATATATATATATATATATATATATATATATATATATATATATATATATATATATATTTTACTAACCAAAACAGTAGTCATAACAAATGAAAATATCCTTTCTTTCATCATATTTTAATAACTTTGGAGATAAATTTTATTTAATTCTTAGAAACTAAAATTTTATCAAAATAGTTTAACACTGAACATTTTTAAAAAATAAGGATCAAAATCAAAGCTATGTTTGAATAAGTGAAAACTTAAAACTCAGATCAAAACATTTGTTGCGAGACAGAAGAAAATTTGTAAATAACAGCAGAATTACGCACGTGCTATTTCGCTATAGTGGCGTGGAACTTAGGAGTTAAAATGAACAGTTGATTTACCCACGCCAAGAAGATTAATGAAGGATGTTAATGATGAGGAAACACACGGGTAATGTTAACAAAACGAGATAAAGAAGCTATTCATGAATTTACACGCTTGAAGTATTGTCAGTAGCTCGTTTCAGGACAAATTAATCAGAATTTTTAAAGTCTGTAGTTTTAACGAATTGCCATGAAGAGGAAATGTTCATACAACAGATTAATTGATCTGACACAAAATAATATTAAAAAATGTTTAAGACAAATGTAAGAGACTTAGTTGCTCTCACTTGCTTCATAATTTTTATCGGACAGGTTTAACCTAACTCTTCTTCCTGTTTTATTATGATAGTTTTACTCACTGTGTTAGCCAACAGCAGGGCACCGCTTTTATTCCTACTACCACAGAACTATACAAGGTCACCTCTTCTTCAACATTATCATACCTCTCTGTAGGTGTTATCTGATATAACCCTTCCGTTACTTTCTCTACTGTCATTATCCTTCCTTCACATGAAATACCCATTCTAGGGAGAAGTTTCACATCGGTCTGGGCCACTACGGGGCATTTCCTTTCCACTTCATTCCTCAATAGGATTTCCACCTCTTTAAGATCAATGTAGACGGGTCAAAGAAGATTTGGACCTTGTTCAGCCTAAGCCAGTCACTCCCCAAAATTAATTCTCCACACAAATCAGGTGCCACATACACCTTAAGTTCACCTGTGGTCCTTTCCAATTTGAATGGTAGCTATGTCATACCCTCTATTCTCATTTGACTACTATCTGCCTGGCTAATTAAGAAACCCACTGGTTGCAGTTTTCTACGTAACCCCAGCTGTCTAAACACCTTGGAATTTATTAGGGAGACTGAAGCTCCAGTATCCACTAAAGCTTTTACCATCTTGTACCCCATCAATACATTACAGGTGAAGTCCGGTCCCTCTTTAAACAGCTGAAATATCTGGACTCTGTTCCTATTCCTCAACCTCCCCTTATTTTTAATTCAGCTATCCCTCTCTCTCACTCTCTCAAGTCTCGACCTGGGTGATGCCAATAGTGGTTCATCATTCGCTACCCTAGGCCAGCTTCTTTTAGGGCTTTCCTTGGGTGGAGTAGGAACTGACCCTCTCGACCCCCTTGCCTCACCCCTTCCACTCTCAGCACCCTTTTTCTCCAGACATTTACTTCTCAAATGTCCAACCTTTTCACATTGCCAACAGCTTTGCCATTTACAGTTGGCTGAAAAATATCCAGCCACACCGTATGTCCAGTACTTCAGAGGTCTTATTTTTATTGGGGCCACCTTGCCTCTTATTTCTCTACGGGGGTCCCACTGTCGTTTTCCGAATTCTTATTCTTCTCGTGGGGTACAAGGATATCTATTTTCTAGTCTTCTATCCCCTGCATCTGTGCACCACTTTGCCTTGTGGCTAAAACTTCCGCACTTAGTTCATTTCGGGCCTGACACAGCAATAATCATCTTATCTATTGTACCGGTGTTCCTCAATTAATAGGTAAACTTGAAGGATGAAGGCGGCACTAAATCCTTACTGGCCGTTTTCGTGTACCACAATTGAGAAAAAAAAAAAAAACAATAATCAAGGGAAACCAAAAAGTAACTTACCTGGAGTTGTGCTTCTGCTGCTGTTTTGTTGTTCCTGTAAAACTATCGTCTCTTCGGATCAATACAATCTTTCAATTCCAATGTCTTCTATGGAATTCTTGAGTATAATCTTTGTAACACCTTTCCTTTAATGCCCTCTGGGTATCTCTTGGGTCGAATTCTGGTCATGGCAACCAATTGTAACACCGTATCCTCACCCCACTGGACCCACACACTCCACCAAACCGGCTGTTGGTCCGGTATGGTCCAGCTTTACAGGTTAGACACAAGTCTCCTGTTGTTTGTTTTTTTTTGTTTTTTTTTTTAAGCGTTTCACCCCAAGCAAAGCGGGAAGCCACTAGGACGCAAGGGGTTACAGAAAATTTGGAGCAAGATCAGATAGGAGTGATAGAAGAAAGGATGAGGAGAAGGGTAGTGGATAGATCAAGGCAACAGGAAATACAGAGGCCAGTGAGAGAGAGAGAGAGTACCGGGAAGCCCTCCTAAACAAGAAACAAGGCGTAAGCCTCTACTCATATCCAAGAGAAGGGGGAGGAGTGTTGACCGGGCGGTAGGAAAGCCTACCTACTCCTATTACATATAACACATACAACAACAACAAAAACAGAGGGAACGATGAGAGGGGGAGTTAATTTGCAAAGAGTCCTGGCTGACACTTGGATTTACCCTTTCGCAACATTAAGTTTTAATTTAGTATAAGTCCCATTGACTATCCTAAAAAGAAATTGAAGAAAATTCAATGTCAATTTGAAGCCACACTCCAGCCATGTTGTGATTTTTTGGGATTTCCTGGAGAGTGGTCATCAGATCGTATAAATCCGGAAGCTCCCCACTGGTCCAACTGCGAGTTTTTCGGGTGAAAATCAGGTTAACAGAAAAATAAATAATCAAGTCGACTCAATTTTGAAAGGACAAAAGTTTTTTTTATATATATAAAAGCAAACACACACACAAAAAATAATTCTTGTTGCACAAGGTTGAATGTTTCTTGTATGTGAGCAATAACCAAACAAAGACAAATGCATCGAATAATTTCGATAAGGAGTGATGTGACCTTCGTTTTAACCCTTTTGTTCTGTTCTTAGTGCAACTACTATGACCTTCGATGTTTCTATTCTCAGTAGTCGTAACAGTAATAGTAGTATTAGTAGTAGCAGGAGTAGCGGTACTTAGATGTTAGATGCAACACACAGCAATTTTCAATCTCTGGCGTCACTCCACTCAGTTCGACTGCATTCGAATACAGACAAACCTGAAACTCTCCTACCTTCCAGTTGGCTCGCCTCTTTATATAGTGACGTATCTGTTTTTCTAATGCGAACGTACTGACATACTTTCAAAGTACAATTTCACTCCTCCAACCAATCTCCTCTAAGATTAAACAATATACCTTTTCATCGATTGGTTTCCAAGGTCCACAACAAGACTCTATTTTTATTACCTCTCTATCAACCACTGCCGCTTTTTGTAAACTACAAAGAGTCTTGTTTCAAAAATAAATTCTAAATCGAAATATCCTTTATTTTAATTTCGATTCTTATAGTGTCAAAATCCATTTCTTTTTCTAAAAGTTTCTAAATTATTATTGTTCCAGTAATTTTCTATTAGTAACCTGATATCCTTTGTACACTTACAACAAGATTGTATATCGTGTTCTAAATTAACTTTCTGTAACATTTACATTTCAAAGTGTTTACAGCATTTTAACATCTTGGTTAATTGAAAACGCCTCTATTCACTTGATGTTTTCTGTTTTACAGCATATTCCCCTTATTATTATTTCAGTGGTGATATCGATCTCGCCACAATAATACAGAAAGAAGACAGACACATGTTGCCCCTACCAAGATTTGTGCTGAAGAGACTGAATTTAACGTCTTTTGGCAGGATGTCCATATTTCTGAAAGGAACATTTTTTGTTGCATGCTGCATGTATTTTTATTATTTTTTTTAATCTATTTGAAAAAGAGTTTAAATATTATTGTTTTATTTTATCTTATAATTCTCATTATTATTATTATTTTACATTTTATTTTTATTTATTTATAATAATAATAATATTCCGACATCACAACCCCACCAAATTAGTGGTAGTGATGGATGCCTATTTGAAGTAAAAATAGTTATTGTTTTTGGAGAAATGAACTCTCTTCCCAGAACGTTTAGTTCTTGTTTTTGATAATTGAGGTTGTTTTAGGTGTTCCGTAGTTTGTTTCGGTTGTTCAGGTGATGATTTTATTGGATGTTTCTTGTTGTGGTTTTATAATAACGTCACAGGTTTTAATCTCTCAGTGAGATGTTTTCCTGTGGGATTCTCTAATTATGAAGTATTTTTCATGTCTGGACCTTGTAGGGTCCAGAGTAAACAACTGTAAGAGGTTTTGTGACTCTGTCTGTTCTTAACTATACATGGGTTGAAGTGTATAGGTTTATTGGGATGAAAAATTGCTTACCTGAGTGTAACCATCCTTCAGAAAGGAGTGATAGGTTCAGCTTATCTCTTCAGCAAATTGTTTAATGTTTTCTTTGGTAACCATTGAAATGTTATATTCTGTCACCAGTTTTGGGAGTAATAGTTGGCTTCCAGTGACAATGATAGGTACATTTTTCATTTAAATTTGTAGGGTATTTATCCATTTTTTTTATTTTTTTAGCTATTATAGTTGTTTTTTATACTAGTGCTCTATTATTCTGTTTGTATGGGAGTGGTATAAGGTTATAGCAATTGGCAAACATTTCACATTTTGCAAACTAGCCACTTGAATGTATTTTCATAAGTTCTGGAATTTTAACGGAAACTATGTTGCCTCGTTCCATGTCAAGAGTATGCAAATAAAAAAATGCGGATAAAAAGAGAAATGCTTGCTTGTTTTTGCTCCTTCTCTTGGTTAATTTATTTTTTACATTTGGGAATTCTAAAGTCTTTATTTTGATTTTTTTGTTTTGTTTTTTTTATTTTGCAGTTATCACCAATGTAATTGGTTTCTTTTCACGCTGGCATTTTTTCAAATGATATGGTGAATAAGATGCTTTCTTTTTTTTTGGAGGGGGCGTTGGGTTTCCCGAAGATGGTGTGCAGAATAGTTTTTTTTTTTTGTTGTTTTTTTTTCTTTTTGGAATGTCAGTCGCCAAATGATGTATTTGATTTTATACATGTCAGGAGTCAACAAATGATGTGGGTGAATAGGTTATTTTTGTTATGCACTTCGGCAGTCACCAAAATGTTCTGGGTGGTTATTCACTCATATCATAGCAGCAGAATTTAGCTTCGTGTTCACGGAGATAAAAGTATGTTCGACAGGAAATAAAACATACAGAAATAACAGGAAAAGCATGGTAAATTGTATGTTAATTTCATACAATTTATTTATATTTTTTGTGTGTATTGGTGTGTGTATTTTTTAGGTTACATTTGTTTTATTTACATGTGATAAAAGGGAGAATTTACTCCATAGTATTGTAAGCCATACCACATAGAGAAGTTAGACATGTGTTGCCAGTATCAAGATTTGTGATGAGGAGATTGAATTTAACGTCTTTTTGGTGGGATATCCATATTTCTGGCAGGAACAGTTTTTGTTGGATGCTGGGAGTATTTTTATTATTTTTATTTAATTTATTTGAAAAAGAGTTGAAATATTATTGTTTTATTTTATTTATAATTTTCATTATTATTATTTTATATTTATTTATTTATAATAATAAAAATATCCCAACAGAACTAGTATCCATAACTTGTTTTTTTTTAGTTATAATGTTTTGATAGTCTGTCATAGTTGTTAACTTGGGAGTGTCTGGAAATTTTAAGCTGAATCCTTTATTCAGTTCATAGGGATAAATTGTTCTCATTTTGTTGTCAATTTCTGCCCCCATGGATTGAATAAAGATATATTTATTCTTATATACATGGTGTACAAACTTTGGGGATGTATTCCTCACACTAAACAAGGGCAAATTGTTTGCAAATCCTACGTTTTTGGAATTTATGATAGTTTAAAATTTATGGTAGACACTGTTAAATGTACAACCGAAGGTACAATCCAAAAATGCCTATGATGATAAACAGTAGCAAAGATTGGATGACTCGTCTGCCTTCAGTCTCTAAATGCAATCTGATGCAGCCATGTAGTGTCACATCCACTACCATTCACGTGGCCATATACAAAATCATAACTGCCTGCCTCGTGATATGTATATCCTGCCATTGCTAAACGGAACACGTTTCAGTTAACTCACTATGAAACAAGTTAAACATTGAAAACAGACTAACCACAAATGTACACAAATTCAAATGTAACCTAGTCTATATAGAAAAACAGTGCCATCTACCATAAACTTTCTTTAAACTTAATAAGTCAAAATCAAAGGATTTGCAGACATATGTTTATATGGTCTTTTGTCTTTGTTTATTGTGAGAAGCCTGCCCCCAAATTATGTAAAAGTATTTTTGATATACCTCTCTCTCTCTCTCTCGCTCTATATATATATATATATATATATATATATATATATATATATATATTTAAGGTACAAAATTTAATGACAGAAATAAAAGTGTAAAAACTTAATATTACTAGACATATTAAAAACAGGCAGAAACAACAGGTTTCGCTCCCGCTCTTCAGGCTTCAACGGCAGATTTAATTTAAATTTAAAACACAGAAAATGTACAATAAAAGGAAGTGAGGGAAAAAAACAACTTTCTTTTTTTGTTGTACATTTTCTGTTTTAATTTAAATTAAATTTCTGGGTTGAAGCCTGAAGAGCGGGAGTTCTTACCTGTTGCTTCGCCTGTTTTTTTTATGTCTAGTAATATTAAGTTTTACACTTTTATTTCTGTCATTAAATTTTGTACCTTTAAAAGAGAAAGAGAAAGAGATACAGAAAAAAAATGAGCAAGAAAGAGAGAAATCATAAGAAAAAAAGAAAAATAGAATTAAATAGCAAAATTACAGAACAGAATAAAAAGAAAGAAAACAAAAATGAGTAAAAAAAAAATGAGACAGAGAGAGAGAGAGAGAGAGAGAGTGAGTGAGAGAGAGGAAGTAAGAGAGTAAGAGAGAGAGAAAGTAATAGAAACAAGACTTATTTATAAAAAAAAAAAAAAGAAAAAAACACCCCAGATAAAAAGGTAAATTTATTGCATCCAGTGTGGTCACAGTTTTGTATGGAGAAGGCCAAAACGTGACAACTGTCAATAGCCACTGTTACAGACAAAGAATTTCACCTTGGACAGGTGTTGCTCTTTTTAATTTATACCTGCTTACTTAATTATCCTTGTTGCTTACAAAAATTTGCATTTGAATTAAACAAATGGTATCAGTGCTACTTTCAAATCAACTGTACCAAATATAAAAATAAACATTCTTCAAATACCTTACTATGTTTAAACTGTTCTTTTTATAATAGCTTTTCTCAAATAAAGTTGTAACTCAGTTAAAGAATAAAATATTAAACATAAGATTATTTATCTATTTATATGTTTATACATACTTAGTATAACCACACAGAAGCAGCAGACAAGATATATTGCAAGGGTATTTCTGTATTTCATATGTCTTTTATAAGGAATTACTGGATTTTTATATTTAATCCAACATTATTTCACTGAATAACATGTTTGAGTAGACAGCCTGTTCTTTTTTCTTTTGTTTTAAACAGTGTGAATTTCATCTACCAGCCTGTATTTTCCAGTATTCTTCAATTTTCTATTTGGTGGGAGTGAGAGAGTACAAAAACTGTCCATACCTTCGATTGTCCCAAGTACTTTCGGCTACTTCTTTAGCCATTTTCAAGGGGTGGTAGTTATTTTATTTTCGTGTTTCGACTGTGTGTGATGTGTATTATTTGTGTATTATAGTAGCAGCGAATGGGCATGGCTGGAATTCGAATGGGTGACTTTATATTTCTTCTGCTGTCATTGTTAAACAAGGTAATGTTGATGGTAGGAGAGAACAGATTGATGTACAAGGCGTCTCTTATAACGAGGTTTTTTTCTGGAATTTGATTTACAAAGGACTCTCGTGTTATCGACTAGTATCTTTCTTAAGGGTTCTTAAGAAAGATACTTGGAATAAAATGAATATGCAACAACATGATAATTTTCTTTCTTACTTTAATAAGAATACTAAGAAACTTGTTTGTAATTATGAGAGGATCCTATTAAAAATAAGTAGACAAAGATTGTTTCAATTATTTAACGAGACATATCTTTAAGCATGTCTTTCCCTGACGATCCGCTTAGGTGAAACCTTGGTAGGTTTGTCTGGCTCTCTGGGTTTGCTCCACTTTTGTATTGAGCACTTTTAAGTTAGTTGATTACTCGTATCGGGGTCTTTTTCTTTGGGCTTTGGACCTGTATGCTGTACGATTATTTTCGACAGACGTTCATGTTCATAGCTCTTTCTTTTTTTAAAACCTTTTTTTCTTCGAGATTGATTTGACCATTAGCAAATCCAAAAACAGAAGGTTTTCGAGACGACGATATATATATATATATATATATATATATATATATATATATATATATATATATATATTATTACACCGGCCTCTAACACAAGGGAATTACACCGGTTCTCACTATATATATAGTGTCAGTAGTACCTACCCGTAGTAGCAGCGACAGTACTAGGGAGTAAGAAGCGCTCCAGACCTTTATGGACTGTGTTTTAGACTTCCGTTTTGATTGTTTTGATTTTTTTGTACTGCTGTGTGGCGGGCCTGTTTCTGATCCACGAAAATTTGTTCTATTGCTGTGCCTGACTTTTTGGACGAACTCTTTTGAATTGTTATTGTTTAAGTTTTTATTCTTTTAATTTTTTCCATTTCTTTTGTTTGTTTTTTAATTTGTTTTTGGGCTTCGGCCCACATTTTTTCTTTATTTAGTCCGGTTTGACAAAGTCTTACCGGACGACTGCTTTCTTAATTTTGTTTATTTTCTCTCAGTTTAAAAAAAAAAAAAAAAACAGTTTAAGACAAAAGAAAAAAGAAAAGGGAAGCTTTGTGTTTTTTTTTCTTAGCGACTCCGGTCGCTTTCTTTCTTCTTTTTTTTGGTTTGACTGTTTTTTTTTTTTTAATTTATTTTCTTTAGCGGCGTCAGCCGCAAAACTTTATTTTTTTATTCTTTTTCTTTTTTTTACATTTTTGAATTTTTGTGGAAAAAAAAAAGAGAGGAGTTTCTGTTTTTTCTTTTCATTTTCGGCTGCCTTCGGGCGCCATTTTTATTTTTTGTTAAAAAGAAGTCTTACCTGTTTATTTTCTTTCAATTTATCTAGTTTGTCATTTATTTTATTTTACTTTTAGTTTATCTTTAAAGTTTAATTTCCTGGGTTATCCAGGCTTTCTTTATTTGTTTTATATTTTTTTTCCCCAATTCCTCTCCCCGTGTTTGTGAAAAATTTTTGAAGACTCGCAAGTGGTAGTCTCCACGCTTTTTGACAACATGGCCGACGAAAACAGTCGGTCGTTGGTAAAGAAGGACCTTTTCGGGAAGGTTGCTAATGCCGACCCACCTGAAAAAACTGGAAAAAGGCGGGCTGAAAAGAGCCCAAAAACTGACCCTAGTATCTCCAAAAAAAGGAGATGCTACCAAACTTGACGAAGTTCCAAAGGAGGCACAATGTAAGACGTCCGAGGAGTTGCCCTCCTGCTGGAAGTCCCCCCCTAGTTGTATTCTGAACATGGCGGATTTCCTGGATAAGGCGAAAGGCTACGCCCATCTTGTTAATAAAGATGGGTTCGTCAATGTTGTCTAGGAACTCGATATGTTCTCAAAGAGAATGGTGACCGTTTTTGTGGTGGACAAGAAAACACGTAAGATTTGTCGCTCCACAAAAGACACTGTGATCAAATCACTTTTGTCCCCTGGGGATAAAACCCCAAAGAGTTATTAAGGGTACGGGTTTCTTCATGTGGGACATTCTGCTACCCACACCGGAAGATTGCCTGGCCATGGCAAAAAAAAGAACTAATCACTAAAGATCTGATATTGAGAACGGAGTATGAAGGCCGCAGGCGGACCAGGGTGGCCGTTTTTGAGGTTCCTCCTCAAATTTCGGGAGAGCTCCTGGCTGCATTTTTTATGCAGTACGGCCAAATTTTAAGGGCTCTCTCCGACAATTTGAACGGGTGATGAACTTTTGACATCATGCTCGATCAAAAGGCTTTCAAGGCCAACTGTTTGGTGTTCGGCGACCGGAAAATGCCGGTCATAGTGACCGGTAGGCGACCAACTTGCTGGAGGTGTGGAGAGACTGGTCACCTTTCCTCCTCCTGCCCAGGGAAGAAGTTCAGGTCGTAGGCGACCAAAATCCCCCCTTGGCCAAGAAGGAAAAATCCGCGGCGCCTGTAGTGGGCCTAGCTGCGAGGCGGACCGGTGAGGAAAGTCCCTCGGTTGGGCCCAGTCCCACATTGCCCCCAAAACCGACGCCTGCCACAAGTGTGGTTAAGGAGAAGGATGACGGGGAATGGCGCCTCGTAGTTAGGGGCAAGGGGAAGACCCAAACAGCGGTTCCTCAGTCCCAACATGACTCCAGGGACATTATCACCTACAGCCCCATTCCCTCTGTCAGCTCTGAGGGCGACGCCTCGGCGTCTTATGAAAAAACAGCAACTGCAGCCCAAAAATTAAATGAGCCCAGTTGGGAAAAAATATTGGACCTGATAAAACTCAAGGAAAATCTGGAGGCTAAGCGGGGTAAAGTAAAAAAATCGCAGGGGGCACCGGGCCCTCTATCCTCTGCCCCGTCTTCCCCTCTTCATCTCAGCAAAATTCACCAAGCCACATCTGCCAAAAATCTGTGTCAAACTCTCCTGTAAAAATAACACACTCATCAAAACCATCACCAGTAAGAACACCTTCTGGTTGGACTCCATCTACAACGCCAAATCCCACACCCATGTGTACACCTGTGCATTCACCTAAAAAAAAAAGGCAGAAGCCCTGAAACTCATTCCACGACCGACAAAAGAAAAAATCAAACCTCCATATCTCCCAGGGGAAGACGTCTGCCGCGTATCCCGGGACCAGGCAGAAAGGGTCTTTGGGCAGACGAGGAACCCTAAGGATTTAAAAGTTCTCTGGAACTTTCAGAAGATAAACGGGGTTGAGGTTGAAAATCCCGAAAACTTCCCGTCTGCCAAAAGGATATTGACCGTAATCAGAACTGGCCCGGGTACGCGGGAGATTTGGGGCATGATAGAGGAGGCCCAGTCGTCCCTAAAAATGGTGCCCCCTGCTGCCTACCTTCTAGACCCTCGCTCGATATGGCCTTGGGCGCCTGGGTTGAAATGTCTCACTAACGATGAGGCATCATTCACCTGGCTGATGATTCGTGGGGCCCTCTGGGTCGGCAAAAGACTCTGTTCAGCAGGCTTGGAGAAATATCCAAACTGTCGTCGCTGTACTGGGGAAGTCGAGACCATTGGTCACGCCTTTTTTTCAGTGCAAGACAGTAGTGCCGTTGTGCAAGTTTGTTGAAGGCCTCATGGTTCGCATGCTGCAAGGAAAGTTTTTTGTCCTGGAAGCCAGTTCTGTTTGTAGCAATGTGGTGCCGCAATTAACGAAGGCTGAACACTATGTGTTCTGTTGCTTACTAGGGGTTATGCGAGTCGTGATTTGGACGACGCGACAGAAGGATTCTATGAAGGCGAGAAGTTCACCTCTTCCCAACTGATCTTGTACTTTAAGCATCAGCTTAAAGTCAAGATTAGGACGGAAAGGCGGCGGCTCCCATCATCAGAATTCGGCAAAAGGTGGGTGAATCTTGCGCGAATGTGTAGAGTGAAAGGGGCTGACCTAGAGTGGCATTTGGATGTCGGTTAGGTACAGAATTTTTGTCCTAACAGGGTTGAACATAGGCAACCCACCCAGATATTAGGCTAGTCTAGTTTTTCTGTTTTGAATTTTTAGTTTTTTTTTTTCCCCCGGTTAACTTAGCTAGGGTATGCAAGCTCATTGGTCCCTTTTATTTCTGTCCCTATTTTTTCTTTTTTGTTAATTCCCCATCCCCCCCCTCGTTAGGTGGTTAGTGATGTCAGTTCTCTGGTGGATGCGGGGCGCCTTTCGTTTCGTGTGTGTGCTTTCGTATTTGTTGTTGTGTATGAATGAGTGAGTGTTTGTGAGAATGCTTGAGGTTTTGAATGTATCCTTATTTTCTTAGTCCCGCATCGATTTCGTCCGGTTAACTGATATTTCTGCCACATTCAAAGTTTGTGGGGGGTTTTAATACTAACACTAATTTTGTTTAGTTTATTGTAAATATATTACGTCATATTGTATATACGCATTGGGTTTTTTTTTTTAAAATTGTTATTTTATGACCCTCCCCCCATGAACAATATCTGTAAATAAGGGAACTAGTTAGGACTTCATAGAGAAACTGAGGTATTATGGTGGACGTAGTAAGAAAGGTAGGAGTGAATGTGATGTTTTGGTGATTGGATTATTGTTGGCGTGTTTGGGTCAATGTCTGTGACTAGCTAAGTTTTAGATTTAAGACAGAAGAAGACCGTCATTCCCCATCCCCCCTTTTTGGCCTTGTGCCGCATTTTGTATTTTTTAATACAAATAAATATTAGCAGCGACAGTACTACACTGCCTAACTGAGTAGTACCGTTTCCTACCTTTGTATCTGTGATGTTAAATACACTTGTTCATTAACCCAACTTCGACTTGATTTTCTTATTTTACTATTGTGCCACGACACAACAGATTGGCGACGTCGGAATCGAAACGATATCACTGCAGACAATCACCTAAAGTAATTGAAATACAAGGATTCGCAAGACTTTTACGGCAAAACACCTTCGTCATTTCGAACAGATATGTGGATACGCAAGGATTAATAGCAAATTAATTACTACAATAGCAATTTGACGACGTAAAAAAAATAGAAACAACCAAAAATTTGCTACTAAAAGTCTACAGCGTGAGAACGCGAATAATATTGTCAATTATTAAAATAGTTGAAAATACTGACACCAAGTGTTTCGGAAGAAAAAAAAAAGGTTCACTGTTTTTGTTTTTTTACAAGAAACCAGAGTTTGTTGTCACGGTAAGATTTTTTTTTTTTTTCCTTTTTTCTCCTCTTCAAAGTTAAATGAGTTGTCGAGTGAAAAATATATATTCGCGTAAGTCATTTGGGCTTAACAAAGACTTAAAAATTCAAGTCATATTTGTGCAAAGCCACAAAGAGGTTGGAAAAAAAATTTTGTGACTTTCCCATTAGTCGACACTCCTTAAAGCGACGTTTTTTTTTTTTTTACGAGAAATACATATTTCTTGTTTGTGTATTAGTTGAGCAAACTAATTTTATTAAGCAAGCCTTGGGAAAACTGATTCGTTTAATACAAGTGTAAACTGTATGGTGCGTAAATTGAATTCGTACCATGGACGCAGAATTAAGAGAGTCTCTTCTTCAGTTGTTCAAATTTTAAACGGAACAAAGTCTCGCGTTGCAAGAGCAACAACTTCAACGACAACTTGAAAGTGAGGAGAAATTTAAAAAAGAGTTGTTGGAACAACAGAAACGCGTCGAACAAATCTTTATGAAAACACAGGAGGAACAGAGGAAAATTCTGGAGGCAACACAGTTAACGAATGCAAGCGAGAATCATAACGCATTCTCCCAGACGGCTGTGTGGAACGCCATTGAAAGTTTCAATTATAATCCAGAAGACGATGTCACGTTTGCTCATTTCTATAGAAGATATGAGGATATTTTTGTATCGGATTGCGGTACATGGACAGACGCTAAAAAAGTTAGGTTTCTGCTAAGAAAATTGGGGACTGCCAAGCATACAAAGTTCGTGAATTTTATCCTTCCAAAAAAGACCAGTGAGTTGAACTTTCAAGAGACAGTTACTCTACTAACAGAACTGTTTTCTACAAAAACTTCTCTTTTTCACAGGAGATATAAGTGTATGAATGTCACTAGAAGAGAGGAAGATGATTACACTACTTATGCAAGTATTGTAAACAAGCTTTGCGACGACTTTAAACTGGAGGAATTATCATCATATAATTTTAAATGTTTAATTTTTGTGCAAGGGCTGGTTTTTTTAAAGACGCTGAGATCAGGCGTCGTGTTTTAAATAAACTCGAAAATGAGCCGAATTTAAAACTACAAAGCTTAGCGGAAGACTGAACGGTTTGTTGCGTTGAAACAGGACAGTCGTGACATAGAGGAAAGCGGGAAAAAACAAGGAAAAGATCCACCGGGACCGTGTTGGAGTTGTGGAGATAAACATTGGTACAATGAGTGTCCCTACAAATTCAAACAATGTGACAACTGCTACCAGAAGGGGCATAAGGCATCACATTGTAGGAAAAAATCTGGTAGAAAGACATCCATTAAACTAACGAAAATTGAACCTGAGGAACGAAATATCCGGAAATTTGTACAGGTCAAAATTTTTAAAAAGAAAGTAAGACTACAGCTGATAGTGGGTCTGATATTTCCATCATTAATATACAGACATGGAAGAAGCTTGGGAGACCCACTATGATTAAATCACATAAAACGGCGAGAAGCGTCAGTGGTGAAAAAATCACCTTCAAAGGAGAATTATTGACGAATATTTCTTTTCAGAATAAGACCGAAAAAAGAAAATTTTTGTCATGCGAAAATCAAATAACCTCTTTGGAACTGATCTGTTCGAAAAAATTTAGACTATGGGATCTGCCTTTAAGCTCTTTTTGTCAAAAAGTTGAGGATTCGAATGTGGAGGCAGAAAAACTTAAGAGGGAGTTAAAAGAGAATTTTCCAGACGTATTTACAGGCGGTCTTGGAAGGTGTACAAAAGCGGTGGCAAAATTTGAAGTCAAAGAAAATGAACAGCCAGTGTTCAAAAAAGAAAAGAAAGGTTCCATACGCCGCTATAGAACAAATAGACGGTGAATTAGAAAGACTCGAAAACATGGGTGTCCTCGAAAAAATTGATCACAGTGAGTGGGCTGCGCCAACAGTTTATATCAAAAAGAAGAGCAAGGAGATTAGGGTTTGTGCCGATTTCTCAACAGGTTTAAACAATGCATTAAAGGATCACCATTATCCCCTTCCGAGACCTGAAGAAATATTCGCGAAACTGAGTGGAGGGAAATATTTTTCTAAAATCGACCTCAGTGACGCGTATTTACAAATCCCAGTCGATCAGGAGTGTTCAAAGCTGCTATGCATCAATACCCATAAGGGATTATACAAGTTTAACAGACTTCCTTTTGGGGTCAAAGTCGCCACTGCGATTTTTCAACAAACAATGGACATGATGTTAAGTGGGCTGGACTTCGCAGTAGGGTACCTGGACGATGTGTTAATGAACAGCGCTAGCAAAGAACAACACAAAGCTCATGTAAAAGAGTATTCAAAAGAATCTAGGATTATGGATTTAAACTGAAACAGGAAAAATGTACCTTTTTCATGGAAAAAACTTGGGGCAAATTATCGATGAACATGGAAGAAGGCCGGATCCAGATAGATCGAGTGCAATAAGGGACATGCCTGCTCCAGAAAATATTGCGTCTCTACAAAGTTTCTTAGGGTTGGCGAATTATTACAATGTATTCGTGCCAAATATGCATAAACTAAGATCACCCTTAAATGAATTGTTAAGGAAGGACCAAAAATGGGTCTGGACGCAAGAGTGCGAAGAAGCATTTCAGGAAATTAAAGATATATTAACGTCTGACTTGTTTCTGGCACATTATAATCCCAAGCGTGATATTATAGTTGCAAGCGATGCCAGTGCCTATGGCATAGGAGCATGCATACTACACAAAATGGATGATGGAAAAGTAAAACCCATAGCCCATGCATCCCGTTCACTTTTACCAGCCGAAAAGAACTACTCGCAAGTCGAGAAAGAGGCGCTAAGCATTATATTCGCAGTAAAGAAATTTCATCGTTTCTTGCACGGTAGACAATTTCTGTTACAAACAGATCACAAACCTTTACTAACGATTTTGGATCGAAAAAGGGACTACCACAACATACGGCGAATAGACTCCAAAGATGGGGTACCATTCTTCTGAATTATAATTTTCAAATGGAGTATGTACCATCTAAAAAACTTGGTCATGCAGATGGCTTATCAAGGTTAATACCTAAGCACACAGAACCATTGGAGGATATGGTAATAGCAGCCATTCAAGCGGAAGTTGAAGTAAAAAATACTTTAGGTGACACGATAAGAGAACTTCTAGTAACGCTTGATGAGATTAAGAGTAAGGCAGAGGTAGACGAATTTATTATAAGCACGAAAGAAAAAATCAACAGTAACCAACTGAATGAGCGAATTTATTCAATTTGTGATAACGTCCTGTTATATAGCGACAGGGTCGTAATTCCTACGACATTACAGAAAAGAATGCTCAAGGAATTCCATGTAGGACATCCAGGCATATCAAGAATGAAAAGCCTTATGCGCTCTTTCGTTTTCTGGCCAAACATGGATAAGGATATAGAAGAAAAAGTCAGGGAGTGTAGAGGATGCGCATTAGCTATGAAAGCTCCTCCGACTCAATTCGAATCGTGGGCAAAACCGGACTGACCTTGGTCAAGAATTCACTTGGATTTTGCTGGACCATTAGATGGTTTCTACTATCTCATTGTTATAGACAGTCTAAGTGGCCGGAAGTACTGAAGTGCAAGAACCCCACATCCGAGGCAGCTATTAACTTCCTGTATGAACTATTCGCTATGTTTGGAGTTGTAGACTGCATTGTCACAGACAATGGAACGCAATTCACGTCTACCGAATTTAAACATCTCTGCGAGGATTATCTAATCGAGCATATAACCATTCCGCCATACCACCCAAGAAGCAATGTGCAAGTGGAAAGATTCGTGGATACGTTCAAGAGAGCCCTGAAAAAGGCTAGTGGATCACCGACGGATAAGTCAATCCAACAGTTCTTACAAGTTTACAGGGTCACTCTGAATGCAAACATCGAAACGTCGAAGACACCTGCTGAGGTCATGTTCGGACGCAAGGTTAGATCAATTTTCCACAAGTTGTTACCAAACCAGGATAGACCAAACCTCAAAAAACCGATAACAAAAAAACGGTATAAAGTTGGCGAAAGAGTTTTCTACAAGATTCATAGAAATAATAGGACCTTTTGGGGAGTCCGGCACTATTGAGAAACAAATAGGCAACATGGTCTATATGATTAAGGGACCAGATTTCGTGCACAAACGTCACACTAACCAAATCCGGAAAAGATACTCGAACAGTGAGGTGACCAGATCGCCCGAGGAGGACATCATGGACACAGTGTTTGATACTTTTCAGGTGCCCATACCAGAGACAGCTCCTGAGAATAGGAGGTCAGAAAAAAAACGGAAAGCAACGGAGTTGATTAGGGTGAACCCAAAACAAAAACGTTATTAATTCCCAGACAGGATATTTTCAAAGGGGGGTGTTACACCGGCCTCTAACACAAGGGAATTACACCGGTTCTCACTATATATATAGTGTCAGTAGTACCTACCCGTAGTAGCAGCGACAGTACTACACTGCCTAACTGAGTAGTACCCGTTTCCTACCTTTGTATCTGTGATGTTAAATACACTTGTTCCTTAACCCAACTTCGACTTGATTTTCTTTGAGGAATCGGAGAGCTGAATTCAAATCGAATCCATTACATTGACTTACGTGCTAATAACCTTGAGAAAGGTATTAATCCTCCTCTTCTCCCTCCAGCTATGGGTAAATAGCAAGGCAGACTGGGTTCTATAACCTTGGATGGCAACTGGTCTAGGAGAAAGACAAATCTGAATTCAAAACCTGTGGAGAGTCGTTTGGAGAATTTGTGGCACGTAGTGCACGAGGTCTCTATATTCAGCCCTTCAAAAAGTGTGGTTGGTTCTGCACAAAGCCTTCACTGCTATAATGAAATCATATGTGCTGATGTCTCAGCTGTCAGTTCCTAGGAAATTAGCTGCTTGACCCTCATACTTCGAATACACACACTAATTCACACTAATTCGACTGGATAGTTCCACTCAATAGTCACTCAATAATCACTCAATAATCACTGCAGTCAGTAGTCTGACACCACTATTTATACACCTGATACCTATATGACACCTTTTATATTAACTGTTATGAAAAAAGGAGCTCAACCAACATATTTCCACAAGTCACATATTAAAGGTCAAAGAGCTGCTTGTGGCTTGTGGGCCATGGTTTCACCCATATATATATGTACACACGCATTTAAAAATATATGCCGGGATGAAATTTATCAAATCTTTTCTCTATTATAATCAATAGCATTAATATTCTTGAAAATAACTAATGATGGTCGAAAGTATTTAGACAAAATTGTTATGGACAATTTCTTTATGAAATTTGTTAAAGCTGTGCCACAACTAATATACAAAGAGGGAAAATGTAACAAAAAATTAAACACATGTATTATTTATCACTATGTCCCACAATAGTTGTTCCATTTGCATACCAATTTAATACGGCAACTGTAACAAATTATTCTGGGACAAATACATTATTTTATATTATCTGTCCTATAATAGTTGTGATATTTTACATATGACAGTAGCTCCCAAACGATGTGTTGCACCTCATATGTGCAGTGGAAGAGGATAGCAGGTGAGGCAGAATGATTGAAAGACAATCAAAGATTTACAAAACAGTTTCAAAAAATTCATATGCCAAAAATAAATATGATTTCAAAATTTAAAAGATTATTATGGATTACTTGTAATTGCATGCATGAGTCCCAGTATAAATAGTTATAAATAATTAATGACCGATTTTATCATTGTGATATGTTTACATTATATCAAGTATTAAGGATATATTAACTCCGTTCCGCAAATTGGAGAGTTATCAATGATAATGTTCTTACTGCGAATCCGCGGTTATCTCCCTTTAATCCTCTCTCTGTCTTTTGTTTGTTTTTTTTTATAAATGTACTTTATTTTTTTATTTGGTGAGGTATGAGCAAATTTTATTTCCAAAAGTATGGCCCAGAGAAAGAAATTTTGGGAAACATTGGTATATGAAATGTGTATGAAAACTATTATTGGGACAGATGTATTAGTTTTTACTGTTTACTGTCCCATAATAGATGTTATATTTGCATATACATTTCATATGCTAAATGTCACAACTATTATGGGACAGAGATAGTATTTGTTAAATTTGTTTAATTTTTTAATACAATAAACAAGGTTAATGACTACATCAGACAATTTAATGAACTGCTTAAAACCAGTTAACTGCCCCAGCAACAAACAGGTTTACATATATTAAACACACCGTGTGTTTTCTCTCAGTAAAATTTTTAATATCTGTAATTTTTTACCAAGATTTTTTTACAATAACGTTCACCCTGTACAAGGCCCAAAAGCCACTCAAGGTAGGGGTTTAAAGAGTAAGAGGCACCACCCCTAGCAAGGAGGTGATGCTACTGAGATGCAAGGGAATAGCAGAAGTGAAAAAGAAGGAAAAGGCTTTAGAAAGAAAGAGAATCCTATACAGGAAACAAGGGACAGTGTGAGCCGAACAATAGATGAACTGATCTACTTAGATAACTAAGTAGATAACTTCATCTATTGTAATGGTAATGGTAACATTAGCTGTTGACCATGCACTTACTACTGGTTTCAGTTAAAATTTATAAAATCTTTCTCTTAAAACAATTTTTCAGTGAAATAGGTTTCTCAAGTCGAGTAGCTGTTATTTTTCTTTCCTTGACTGTTGTTTGGGGTTGCAGGAAAGTCAACGTCTTCATTGTCATTATTTTCTCTTTAAGTTACATGTGCTATCCATTTTAGTTGTTACTGCTGTTGAAAGTCCTCAAGGAAAGTAGTTTCTGTTATTTGGTATAGTTCTACGTTTGTGATTCTGTTGTGCAAGTCCACAGGATTCCAATGAGCTTAGGGTGGATAGATAAATCATATGAGACTGGTTGCTGAAAAACACAAGCAACATTTGTTGACAGTTTAACTATTTCTGTACGACAAATCTATTTAAGTAACACTAGAATTTTTCCCAGCATGTGATGCATGTTGAAATCTTCACAGTATTTAGTATATTTGAAGTTATTTTAAACATTTTTTTGTCGAGATTTACAAAGTCTACATTTCGTTCAATTTTGTAAACCAATCGACAAAATTTGAATAAGCTGATTTGTTTGAAAAAATACTTTGACAGAAATCCTACTTAGCGGTTGTTATGCATCCTAGTAAAATCAACTGTACTTTGTACCCCTTTACCTGTTTGCACTTCTCCACAAAATTTGGTTTCGATCAATCAATGTAGGGCTATTTTAGAGACTGATGGATAGACAAACTAAGGAAATCACATAATTTTATGTATATATAGTTAAATGATTTGATTTGGTTTTGTAACAGCTTGTGGTATTGGGCAAAACTATCCCTAGCAATCTTAATGTTTATATATTTAGAGATACATATGAAAACCCAATAGTAGTAAGGGCTTAATAATATGTTGTCATTTTTGTGACATATCTAAAGCAAGTAAACATGTAAAATTTAATATTGATTTGAATATCACTGTTGGGTAGCAGGGAAAGCTCTAAAATTACAAGTTTCAAGTTTGGATCTTTTCAGCCATTTTATAAGAAATTTTTTCTTATAAAATGAATGTTTCAAAATTTTGAAAGATTGAAAGCTGTTTTGTTGTACTAGAAAAAATAAATTCAATATCCTCATTCTATATTCAACGCCATTTGCTCTTAATCTGTCTGTCTGTCGCTCTCTTTCTCTCTCTCTCCTCTGTCTTACTCTCTTTCTGTCTGTCTCCTCTCTTTCTGTCTTTCCTTCTCTCTTCTCTGTATCCTCTTTTTTCTCTCCCTCTCTATCTCCTCTCTCTATTACTCTTTTTCCTTTCCCCTCACTTTCTCTCTCAACACACTTTTTATCTCCTCTCTCTTTCTCTGTCTTCTCTCTCTTTTTCTCGTTTTCTCTCTCCTCTCTCTTTCTCTGTCTCCGCTCTCTTTTTCTCTATCTCATTCAATTCTCTATTATTTATTTATTTTTTCATTCTGTATTTCTTGAGTTTTTTTTTTTTTTTTAATTGCAGATGCAATATAATAAAATCATATAGGCTGACAGGGTAACATTTCTTTCAGGAAGATAGATATAAACAGACTTAGATAGAGAGAGAGAGAGAAAGAGAGATGAGCAAACATTTATTTTAAATTACAAATTCTGACTAATGCTCCTTCTTTGTCAATGCACCTAATTCAGTGGTGAATATTAATCACATCATTGAAATATTAAACAGTGAAATTTGGGACCAAAATATAAGGCTAAGATAAGTTTTCCTTTTGTCTTTATTCATTTACAGATATATTTTAGTAATAACTGAAATTTTACATATTTTAATTATATATATATATATATATATATATATATATATATATATATATATATATATATATAAAATAACTAGACTCGTTTTCGAAAACCCTCGAATTTTTGATTTGCTAATCAAATCAATCTCGAGGGAAAAAAAGGTTTTAAAAAAAAGAAAAGAGCTACAAACATGAACTTCTGCCCACAAAAAAATCGCATAGATGCAGGTCTGAAGCCCAAAGAAAAAACCCCGATACAACTAACTAACAAAAGAGCTCAATACAACCGTAGAGCAGACCTAGATACACCTAGTGAGCCAGACAAACCTACCTAGGTTTCACCTAAACGGATCGTCAGGGAAAGTTTGGCTAACGAGGCAAAAAAAAAAAAATTCGGATTTTATCTCGATATAGAAACCAATTTGAAAATTACCAACTATCTAGATGTTACGTTGAATTTACAAAATGGCACAATATCCCCGTATAAAAAAGAAAATCAAGAACCCCAGTATTTACACATAAAATCAAATCACCCAGCCCATATTATAAGGCATATTTCTAAAAATATTGGGTATAGACTTTCTACTAATTCCTCCAATAGGGACATTTTTGAGGCCAACAAAATAAGTTATGAGCAAGCCCTAATTAAGAGTGGACATAAAAATGAATTAGAATATATAGACAACCACAACATTACTCGAAATAAACATAATAGGCAAAGAAAAATTTTGTGGTTCAATCTTCCTTTGCAACATTTCCAAAAAAAAAAAACTGAGTTACATAAAATATTTAACAAAAACAATGTAAAACTTAGTTATTGTTGCATGCCGAACGTATGGACTATTATAAATGGATTGAATAAGAAAAAAACTCGGAACGATCCACGTAGTAATCCTCCTACTTGTAATTGTCGAAACAAAAACATCTGTCCATTACAGGGAAAATGCCAGCAAGAATGCGTGGTGTATCAAGTGAAAATTTACAAGAATACTGAGGATACTAACCCTAAAACATACATAGGTGCTACTCAGGATAAATTTAAAAAAAGATATTATAACTACACGAGTAGTTTTAAAAACGCAAAAATTAAACATAGTAACACGCTATCTACCTACGTATGGAAAACCAAACAAGAAGATAATATAGACCCCATCCTTAAATGGGAAATATTTAAAAAATGCCCAAAATATAAAGCAGGCCATAAATTTTGCAAATTATGTGCTGAGGAGAAATTAGCCATAGCTTTATATGATCAACCTAACCAGCTATTAAACTCTAAAACTGAAATTCTTAATGTATGTAGACATAAAAATCTTGGCTACTAAATTAGACGTTTTCCGTTATTGACTTTCCACTGAGGATTTTTTTTTTGAATAAATATTTATCCCCCCACTTAGGTTTTTGTTTGTTTTTTTTTGATTTTTTTTTTTTGTCACGTGGTATGATTTTAGCTATCACCTATAAATATGCCTCGTTAGCCAAACTTTCCCTGACGATCCGTTTAGGTAGGTTTGTCTGGCTCACTAGGTGTATATATATATATATATATATATATATATATATATATATATATATATATATATATATAATTATTTATTTTAAAATTTTAACATAAATATGTTATAAAATCACTACAAAAATAGCCATTTTGTTTCAACACCTCCGGTGTCTTATTAAGTGTACACACACACACACACACACACACACACACACACACATCGCTTGTGGAATGAGCTGGGTATTCGACTGAATACGAAAATTCAGGTTTACAGAGCTGTTGTACTTGCCATCCTTTTGTATGACTCAGAGTCGTGGTCTCCATACAGGTACCATATACGTCAGCTGGATGTTTTCCATAAAAGCTGTCTGCGTGCAATTTGTTTAACAGGTGTAATATTGGGGGAATCGAGACTTTTCTCATACAGTCTCAGTTACGGTGGATTGGTCATGTTTGAGAATGTTTAATGACATGATATCCAAGATCCTAATGTACAGCCAGTTAGGTCAGGCTACAGGAATGCCCATGGCTAAGATACAAAGACAAACTGAAAAGTCAATATACCACATAACACTCTTGAGCGCTTAGGCTTGGAGCGGGTAGAACGGACAGCAACGTGTTTTAGTGGACTCGGCAGCTTTCAATCTGCTTGTCTGAATCATCTTCAAGAAGCGGAAGCAAGATCTAAAAGGTCAGCCAATCTAACAGTGATCACATCTCACAAACCTCACTCTTGCTCTATATGTGGCCTCCTTTGTAAATCACTAGCGGGTCTTAAGTGACCATTGATGATCGTTCTAAATTTACTAAACTGAATAAGAACACCATTGAATCTCTAAAGTAATATGTTAATAAACTCATAAAATCCAACAATGCTGTTGCAGGGTCCTTAAAAATAAACAAAATTATTGGAGATTATCAACCTGTCTACTTATACGCTAATGTTAAAGTACACAAACCATACCCATTATGACTTATTATTTCTCAGATTCTATCATGCATATACCAACTATAAAAATTTCTCATTGATATTATTACCCCATATCTCCCTACTAACTATAGCATTAAATCTACCCATGAATTTTTCCAAATACTTAAAAGCACACAATTAAAAACAAACCACGGTATTCTTGCGTCACTTGATGTAGAGAATTTATTTACTAATGTTCCTGTCTCCGAAACTATTGATATTATCATTAATTCAGTGTATAAAAATAATTTAATTCCACCTCCATCAATCCAATCCAATATTTTAAGAAAACTATTGGTTGCTTGCACCACTAGAGTTCCTTTTTATAGCCAGAATGGTACTATTTACACACAAACTGGTGGAGTAAGTATGGGAAACCCTCTTGGACCATGCTTCTCCAATTATTATATGTCCTATGTTTTTACTAAAGTTATTAAACCTGAAATACATGTTCGTTATGTAGATGATATTTTTATTTTGGCTGAAAACAAGAAAAAAATAGGAAATATGAAAGCTACATTTCAACAAAATTCCGTCCTAAATTTTACTTATGAACCTAGTGAAAAAAATAAACTTCCTATCTTAGATGTTCTTGTCGATTTTAGTAATAATACTTTTAAAACTTTTGTTTATAAAAAAAACAACTAGTAAAGACTCTTGCCATCTTAATTTCTCTAGTGAATGTCCTCTTAGATATAAAATAGCTGTTATTAAAAATTTCCTCACGAGAGTGCACAAGAACTCATCCTCTTGCACATTTTTCTTTAAAGAATTAAAAATGTAAAGCAAACGCTGATTAATAATGGATTTCCTAATCAATTGTTGGATTTCCACATTAGGCGTTTCTTGTCTAAGGTAGCTAATAGCAACGGCGAGAATAGAAACATAAACAATAATATTAATATTTTTTATAAAAATCAGATGAATGATAATTATAAACAAGATGAATGCAGAATTAAGAACATTATAAAAAATGCATAACACCAGTTGACAATAGCAAAAAAAAAAAAAAAATCAGATACAAAAAATTTAAAAACGTCTAACCTTATAGTTAAAAAATAATAATTCACCTCCTAGAACAAAATTAAATAGGGCAAATATTATTTACGAATTTAAATGCGCATTGAGGAATTGTATTCCTGATCAATCAAAATTCGTAAATACTTATATAGGCCACACTACAACCTGTTTGACAGGCAGACTCACTCTACACCTTCTGACAATAGCTCAATTAGATCTCATTTAAATATTCATGGAGACCTACCCGACACTATTCGTAACATACTTGTTAACAACACTAATATAATAGCATCATCTACATGCAAAAAAAAAAGGCTAAAAATAATGGAAGCCTTGTTAATAAAAACAAACAAACCAACACTTAATAATATTAACTTTGAACATGGACATATCTTGACCGTGTTTTGAAAAATGAAAACATTTTATAAAACATACATACAACAAACTATTTCTTATTTTAACAGTTAAAATATAAACCTTGAAAATGGCTAAATGTATAGCCGAAAGCGGTCGGATAAAAAGAACATTCGGGAAGTTATTATATAATTTAGTATGCGAAAAGAAAAATTATTTTAGATCGCATGTGAAATTGTATAAAAAACTAAACAAAATCACCTTGTCTGTCGTTTTCAATGAAATATGCATGAAAGAAGGATTGCTGCCTAAATACACACACACACACACACACACACACACACACATATATATATATATATATATATATATATATATATTGTGTGTATTTAGGCAGCATTTTTTCATTCATACATGTTTCATTAAATAATATAGACAAGTGTTGTCTATTTATTTTATGTATATCTTTTCACAACGTCTAATAAGTTTAATAACATGATTAAACGAAGAAAGAAAATCACAATATTGATACATATTTTTTAATCCAATCTAAGCTTTCGGCTTACATAAGCCATTATCAAAGATGTCAATTACTGTACAATATATTAAGCAATATACGGACAAGTAAGTGATGATAGTCTGTTTCTGTTTACGATAAACACGTGCATATAAGACGCTGGAAGCGAAAATCGCACCGCAGCTCATGGCGTCACACATGACCACGCGAGAGTGAATTCGAGAAGTATTAAGTATGGGAAGCCGTTGGTATAAACCAATAGCTTCTGTTAACAATTATAGACATTTAAGAATATTTGTGGAGATTTCATAGTTTATTTTGTTCAGGTTAGGTTTCAACTGTTTTATGTATATAGCTTCAAAAAATTTTCGCTTTTGTTTATTGTTTTCATTTTTAAGTATAGTTGTGTTTTCTACAAGGATTTTACGGAATTGTGTATGCGGTCAAGTATGTTGTCCAAAAATTCCTAAAAATGTTAGAGTTATCATTCAAATGTAGTGTCAAGCGTTGTGAAAGCGAGTTTGTGATGTGACCAACATAAATATTATTTAATTCGTTGGAGATACAATCTCCCAAAGGGCACTTGAATTTGTAAACTATGTTGGTTTTTTGCAAATCGCTAACCGGGGGAGAAGAATCAATGCGAATAATTGAGTTGGATATACTAGATTTCGTGTAGTATATGATTAACTTAATTTTTTTTTACTAGGATCTGTTGTAGATATATTAGTATTTACTAAATATTTTAGTATATTTTCATCTTGTTTATAATTAGTATGCATTTGATTACGATATAAGAGATTAATATGTTTGAGATTAGTAGAAGAAGTATTATGTACTATTTGCTTAGTATTGAGATTTCTAAGAAAGCATCTTATTTGTTCATCAACTATATAGTTTGGAAAGCTATGATTAATAAGTGTTTGTTTTATATTCTTTAGTTCACTGTAAAAAATCTGTTTTGTGGATGAATTAGTTTCTGGACGATGTATTAGATTTTTTATAATTGCTATTTTGTAGTAATATGGGCATTCGCTCTTGTAGTGTACATGAATTTATGCTAGTAGGTTTTTTGTATGGCGAAATAGTAAATTTGTTATTATTTGTGTTTATCAATATGTCAAGGAAGGGAATTTTATTATTAGTATTGAGTTCATACATGAATTTAAGGACAGAATTATTTTGGAAATGTTTTTGAAGTTGAAGTATTTCATCTGTATTTTTAACTAACATGAGAATATCATCAACGTATCTTAGGTAGATGGATGGTTTTTTAAAATCTGTAAATATCTTATTGTCCAGGTTCGACATGTAGAAATTGCTAAATGTCGGACCCAGTACTGAACCTATGGAGACACCATCACGTTGTATATATATTACTAGCAGTAGAGCCCGGCGTTGCCCGGAGATGTAACAGTAAGAGATAGATCAAGTATCGACCATCATAAAGACTGAAAAATAAAACTGACACAGATTATTGTTTAAGGTTGACGGACACGCATGTCTTAATTAGTTTTTTTTTTGTTTTTGTTTTTTACGAATTGGTCAAACTCAAACAAAAACATTGTTTTCAATCGTAATGAGTCTACCAATTGAATAGAATTTTATTATAAACAATTGTCTTGTAAATGGAATTTTTAAAGCATTCTGAATGTAAAAATAAAGAAAAAGGTGTGCAAGACAATAAGAAACACTACCTGCCAAAAAAAAAAGTGAAGTTTTGTTGAAATCGGTTGAAAAATGTAGAAAATCCGATTCCATATATAAACGAACACACACACACAACCTAGGTTTTATAATAAGTATAACTCGATATGAGTTGTCCCCCTTTCATTCTCGCGACAGCGATACCTCTTATTCATGTTTTCAAATTGATTTCATACAAAAACAATTGTGTTTTTCCAATTTTTGGCGCTGTCAGAACCACCACAAGGTAATTTTACGTAGTCGTGTGAAGTTTTGTTGAAATCGGTTGAAAAATGTAGGAAATCCGATCCAATATATAAACGAACAGACACACACACACACACACACACACACACACACACACACAACCTGGGTTTTATAATAAGTATGATTATTATGATCGAAGAAAGGGACTTCAGTAGTACAAACTAATAGTAGTTTCCGTAATATATTAGGATTAATTTTAAGTGGAGGTAAAGATGAATTGTCAATATTTTCACTAACAGGGACATTGGTAAATAAGTTTCCAACATCAAGTGAAGCTATGATTTCATTGTCGGGTTTTTCACTTTTTAGGATTTGGATTACTTCTAATGTTGACTTAACACTATATTTACTAGGAAGGTAGGGAGTAATGAGTTTGTTAATGTATTTTGTTAGCTGATATACAGAAGTTGGAATTTGCGATATGATAGGACGGAGAGGATAGTTAGGTTTATGTGTTTTTATAGTGCCCTATATGTATACGCTTTTGTGTTTATCATTGCTTGGAAATCATCCATGCAAACAGAAACAGACTATCATCACTTTCTTGTCCGTGTATTGCTTAATATATTGTACTGTAATTTGTCATCTTTGATAATGGCTTATGTAAGCCGAAAGCTTAGACTGGATTAAAAAATATGTATCAATATTGTGATTTCTTTGTTTAATGATAATATTATTAAGCTTATCAGATGTTATGAAAAGAATTTACATAAAATAAATGGACAACAGTTGTCTATATTATTTAATGAAACATGTATGGATGTATATATATATATATATATATATATATATATATATATGTGTGTGTGTGTGTGTGTGTGTGTGTGTGTGTGTGTGTGTGTATTTTGGGTCTCATCCCCACCTCTCATTGTCAAATATTAGATTTTTATTTACGAAATATTTATTATCATTAAATTTTTCAATCTCATGTGCGTTTGTAGATCCCCCTTGTGTATGGAGGATTGATTGGTGACGGACGAGTTTTTGGGGTAAATGCGCAAATTGTAATGAGTGAATGGGTTGTGAATCGAATTAACTAGGTATAAGATAGTTAGTGAAGACCTACCTCAATCCCTTTTCGGCCTTGTGCCATAATTGTATTTTTAATGCAATAAATATCTATATGTATCTATGTATATATATGTATTTTTATATATGTAAATATATGTATGTATGTATGTATATATATATATATATATGTACGTATATATATGTATCTATATATATGTATGTATATATATATATGTGAATGTACATAATTATATATGCGTATATATATATATATATATATATGTGTGTGTGTGTGTGTGTGTGTGTGTGTGTGTGTGTGGACTTCACCACATTTATTTAACTTAGATTAGGAAACCAAACTGTCGGGAAGGAAAAGCGGATACGCCGAAGACATCATTACTCATAAAATTTGTATTTAACAAGATGTACAAACAAGGATGTGAAAGAAAAGCATGCACTGAGTAAAACAAGAGTTGTCTCTCTTTAACTATCAATTGTTCCAAAGTTCACTGAAAGAAATAAGGTTGTAATGGTAATAAATGTTTTCAACAGTTTTGCTGTGTAAGAAAAAAGATTGTGCGAGCATCAGGAATATTCAGCATGTGAGTGGGGTGTGAGTGAGAAGATTGGCGTAGGGTTTCAACTGTTGTGGATTCCTGCGGCTTATTTACTCATTTACTAAGAATATTCTTTGCTTATATAGGTGATCATCAGCTCCGAAAGCGCTGCGCGGGAAGAATCACTCTTCACGTGCAGACAGTCTGATTGGTTGGCATTGACCAATCAGCGAGCGAGCTTTGGGAAGACTCACGAAAAACTTCTGGGATACGATTCTCCCGAAAGTGCACAAAATCGACTACATGATTATAAAATTATAGCGATTATAAAATTGTCACATTACACAATAGTGTTGATTTATTATCCAATGAATGCTTGTTGTTGTATAATTTGAATTTGTGTAGGTATGTATGTTTATGTGTGATGATGATCATCATCACGATACCCCCCACCCCCGAGATTAAAGAAATTATAATAAAATTCTTTAATATGTCACGTAGGACCGATACTTAGAAGACCAATTCACCCTCCTACCTGTTTTGGTAAACAGTTGTTCTGATTGTGAAGTGAACTGCTCACTTTGGTTTGACGATGATGATGTGGGAACATGCACCACATTTATTTAACTTTGACTAAGAATGACGTGGAAAAGAACAAGCAAAGACATTGAGGGTTACCAAACATATAGCGGTCACAATGCAATTTATATTTGACGTAAAATAGCACATAGTATAAAATACAAGACAGAACGTAATGGTTCAAAACATAACAATTGAATTTATTAGTGTTTTGGTGTACATGCATATAAGCTGAAGGTTTGATAGAGTTATGTCTCTTAGATTTGGGAAATATTTGTACCGGAGCTCACAAAGTTGAAGTAATTATTAAACTGAAGTTTTGGAAGAATAAAGTTCCTGTTGTATGTTAGGAAAAGTTGGGAGAGTTCAGAAGAGTTAAGAGTTCGTACTTGCGTGAATGTTGGTAATGATCTTTAACGTCTGACCGCGTGGTTAAGACGGGAGCTCTTGAAGATTACATCTTGGCAGCAAGGAGAAAGATGAATGAAAAGAAAACACTAGGGAGCTTATTCGTGTTTTGTTTATATATGGCAGTGTATCACGTGGTAGGCTCAGAAGCTTGTGCGCGGGAAAATTATTCCTCGCTTGCCAACGATTTCATTGGTCGGAATTGACCAATCAGCAAGCTAGTTTTCAGGAGATTAGCCAATGAATGCTTGTCGCATGATCTGTATGTATGATGGTGATGATAATCACCACAATTGTTGCTGCGGAGTGTTGGGTTGCTGTCGATCCGGATGGAGGTGTTTGGCGGCTTGCTCAAGATATGCCGGCTTCAAACGGTCGACAAAAATGGTCGACTGGCCGTTGTGTATCTGAATGGTAAAATACTTTGGTTGTCGTGAAAGTACTTTAAAAGGTCCTGAGTAATTAGGGGTTACCAGTTTATTTTTACTGTGACTTGTCTAACGAAAACGTAGTCGCAGTCTTGTAAGGATTTGGAAAAATAAATCTCCTTAGGGTGTACTCGTGTAGGAGTGAATGATAGTTCAGCCATTCTGTTTTGAAGGTACTGTATAAAGGTAGAAGTTAGTTCTATAGAAGTGTTTCTGTCCAGAAATTGACCTGGTAACGTAAGCGATGTACCAAAAACAAGATTTGCAGGAGTTCACTGAAGATCTTCCTTTATTAGGGTTCGTAATGAAAGCATAACTACTGGTAATTTCTCCAACCAATTTTGGGCTGTGTCGGAACTTGTTAATGCAGCCTTAAGTTGACGATGGAACTTCTCGACAAGGCCATTTGCACAAAAGTGATATGCAGTTGTCGAGATGTGAGTAGCTCCAAGCAAGTTCACGAATTTCTTGAATAAAGTTGACTGGAACTGTGGACCACGGCCTGTCGTTATGACCGAAGGGCAGCCGAAAATAGAAATCCATTCCCGCAATATTGCTTTAGCATCAAATTCTGTCGTGGTGGATTGAAGGGGTACAGCTACTGGCCAGCGGGAGTATCTGTCAATTATCGTTAACGGTTAAGATGTATTGATAGCAGTGAATTTCGGATAATAGACCCACCAGGTCCGCATGAAGATGTTAAAAGCGGCCATCAGGTCCTGCGAAGAGTCCTGGGAGTGATTTAACATGTCGATTTATCTTAGTTCGCTGGCATCTGACACAAGTCTGAGTCCAGCGTTTAATGTCGGAATTCATTCTAGGCCATACGAAACGTTCACCGATTAACTTTGTTGTAATCCGCCGTCCAGGATGCGATAGTGAATGGAAGTGGTCGAATATCTGTTTTCTCATGGAAGAAGGAACCAAAGGTCGGAAGTGACCAGTACTGGTGTCACATAATAATTACCTACAGCTGAAGGGCACAGGACGTGGCTCAATCCGTAATAATGATATCTGCCTTTAAGTCTGACAGGGTGTCGTCCCTTTGTTATTCGTCAACCAGTGTTTCAAAATTCAATAGAGCGTATCTGCAACAGTATTATGATTCCCTTGTATGTATTGAATATCCGTCATTAATTGGGAAATACAGTCCAGGTGTCGATAATCACGAGGGTTATATATGTCGCTCTTCTTAGCATTAAAGCGTAAACAAGAGGTTTATGATCCGTAAAAACGGTGAAATTGCGTCCTTCCAAAAGGTAACGAAATGGTTTGATGGCTGTATAAAGAGCTAATAGCTCACGCGAAAAAGTGGTGTATTTTTTTGTTGGGAGGAGTAAGTTTCATATATATATATATATATATATATATATATATATATATATATATATATATATATATATATATATAATGCATAATTATGTGTCTAAAAATATTTGTATATATATATATATATATATATATAATAAATATATGTATATCTATCTATATATAAAAGTACTTGTATATATATATATATATATATATATATATATATATATATATATATATATATGCACATATATGTATATATACAGGGTTGAATGAAGGCATAAAATTGTTGAGTTGCCTTCGATTGATTTGCTGAACATCCCACCTGACGAGACCTCAGCAGTCAAAACCACAGTAGTGTCCCATTCAGCGTTCTTACCTTTTTTAATTAAAGATATATATATATATATATATATATATATATATATATATATATATATATATATATATATATATATGTATATTTATATAATGCATATATACATATATGTATATATGTATATATCATAGCTCGAAGTAATATTTGTCTCCTTACTATCCTTCTCAGTCCTATTTTGTAATTTTCAGTTTCCTGTTGCTCCTCTTTGCCTTCAATATGCCCTGCCATTATGAAATTCTCCAAACCTTCTTTCCTCATTAAGAGGCCTAGAAATTTCAACCATCTCTTTCTGAAACTAAGTACTATTGTTCTTTTCTTTCTAGTTTTCTTCAAATGTCTACATTGCTTACATGTTCCATCCCTGGTACTCTCTGCATCCTTCTGTAGAACAAGATCACTGTTACCTCAAGTCTTCTCTTCGTCTGTGAGGAAATTTCCCAGCATTTACTGCAATATAGAGACATTGATATTACATAGCAGATCATCACTCTTTCCTTTGTTTCTAATTAATTTTTCTTATTTATTAATTCTTTGTTTAGCTTTTGGAAGACATCTTTTGCTATTCCAATGTGCCTTGAAATTTCGATGTTACATTTTCTGTTGTCTCTTAACACAGAGAATTAAATTGCCATATTTAATTGATTCTAATATCTGCAATTCGTACCTCACATCTTGGGTTGTACTTCTTGCTAACAAGCATACATTATGTCTTCTTGCAATTAATTGTTAAGTCATGCTCACCACTCTTCTTTGCCATTCTTGAATGCAATACAAAAAGGCTTTAGTTTTGAGTGATTTTAACCTAATGGTTTCATTGACAGAAAGATGAATTTTGAGTTTCAATAATTTTATTTAAAGTTAATTTTTCAAGTACAGTAACTCCTTCGTAGTTTCTCTAAACTATGCTAAATAAATATACATATGCAAATTAAAATTACCCTTTTGTCTGAAAATCTAGTTCATACAAATGAATTTATTTTGCCTCTCCCTTATCTCTATGAGCGCACTTCTTGATTCTGCTTATTGGTAGAATACTGAGGCCGCTCTTATTTTTGTGTGGGGTGGACGTATCTTACTAACATAATTTTATTTTAGTTTGAGTGTTCTGTTATTTTTATTTCGTTTTTGGGTTCATCCTCTCCCCCTTCATTTCATGATATACATTTTTATATATTTTTGTAAGAAAATCCTGCAAAAAAAAAAAAAAAAAGTAAAGAAAAGCACAATTGTATCGCGGGATGTTAGTGATATGGTTCTGTAAATATTAGTCACCATTATGTTGTAGGAATTTTGGGTAGCAAATATTTATGGGTTCTTGGAACATTTATCCCGCAAACAATATTGACAGACTTGTAGCGGTTGCTATGTTTTTCCACGCCCACATTTTATTCGCCTGCGATTGGCTAATAAATCACTACTACCTTTACATAGGACAAGATTCAAAGAAACGACTGCGATGGCTAACATCGCAGTCGTTTCTTTGAATCTTTTGGTTTTGAGCTTGCTTGCCTGTTCGGTTAGTACGAGTATAGCCATTGGTTAATTTTTAACCAATCACATATTTTTAATGCACGATTAAGTTTTCCTGTGTTTCCGTGGGAGCCTACCTTTTTTTTTTTTCTTAAAAGGGGCGACTTTTCACAAGTCGTCAATAAGATCCAGTAAGATTCCAGCCGTCAACACAAATCCACGATCTTGCTCAACGCACGCACAGACACAGAATTTCGTAACTACAAACTTACATTTTCTCTCTGTGACTTTGCCAAGTACAATCAACCAGAACTCTGTTGATTCAAACCATTCTATAACACAACACATTTTTAATTAATTGTATTCTTGTGTTATTAATTCTTAACATGCAAACTTTGCTCTAATATTGGTTTCTTAACATTTTCTCTCAAGAGAACTTTCTTCGAACAATTAATTACAAATCAATCTACAGTTAAAGGGGAACAACTTCATTTCTTTAATCTATGCATTGGACACAATTTTATTGCATGTTTGTTCTTGTATGTTATTTCAATATATATTTGTTGATTAACAATTTGGAGTTATTGTTGTTTACTTGAAATCTGCACGTTGGAAATATCGTTAATATAAATAGTATTGGTCCATCTACCACTGGCCATTACAGACTCAATGTGAATCCAGGTAAAAATGAGTAACAAAACAATAAATATGCATGTATTAAGAAAAGGAATTACATGTGTAGACAATTGTAAAGAAAGGAAAAAATGTTAAAACAAGTTATAATAAGAATGTGTTTGTGTGTATAACAAGTGTGTGTTAGAGAATACAAAAGTCATAGGAGGACCAAGGAAGTGAATATGTCTTGTCAGTAGTGTTCCTATCTTTGTGCGACTACACCTAAAAGACAGAGCTAAAAAGACTAAAAAGAGGATGAGTGATAATATTATTACCTATTTATAGGCTTAAAGAACACTCCTTAGGATGTGTTTTGGCAGAATCAAGTGAGTTAACCCACAATTGTACATATTGAAATGTTTATACCATGGAGTATTTTTTTAGTAGGTTCCCTGCAAATATGTGGTATTTTGGTAAATGATGGATTGGGTGTAGATGGATGGGTTCTTGTGATGAATTAGTCAATTGTAAGAATGAATGAATTGTGAATCATCTTAGCTAGGTCTAGGATAGTCAGAGATAACAAGCCTTTCCCCACTTCTCTCATGACCTTGTTAAATAAACTATCTAGGTCCTAAATTCTTCGAAAGAGAGAGGATTTACTTTGGTTTCAAAATGTGAAATTACAACCATAGTCCAAATAATAAAAAAAAGTATACTAAACTCGCTTAGGTCCAATTTTCAATTAGATAACATTTATCTGATAAGTTTTAACTACCAAGAACATCAAAAGAAAGCAATCATTGCTATTGACATTAATAGCAAATTGCTTCAGTTCAATGACGAGTTTTATATTTATTTCAATTCTGATCTGAATTTGTGAGCTTTCAACATCTATATTTATTTTCCCTACTCGTGACATGACTTGGAGGCATATTTTCTGTTGCTTTTTTCTTTCAAAAGCCTAGCGACCCAAATGTCTGAGGTTCTTTTCATTCCTAGCTCCCAAATGATTTTGTACTGGACCATTATGTTGACTATTGGCGTTCCTTCGCAAAATCACGTCGACGGTCACCATTATGTAGAGGACCGGTGGGTGAAGATGTAAAGAAAACACGTGCGTTTATATTTCTTGCTAGGTGATGGTCCAGATATAATAGAATGTTGGACTTAGATTAAGTCCAACTGAAGATAAGGAAGACAAACAAACAAGACCGATATATATAAACAAATACATGTATTAAACAAAACATTTACAAAGTACATAGACAGTTAACAGTGTGTGTGTGTGTGTGTGTGTGTGTGTGTGTGTGTGTGTGTGTGTGTGTGTGTGTGTGTGAACGTTCGTAGTTGTGGTGAATGTTCGTACGTACGTGTAATGTTCTTTAACGTCTGACCGCAAGGTCAAGGCGATAATTCTCTGGGACTACATTTTGCAGAATAGAGAAGAAAGCGAGATGCAAACTCGTCTTTGCTTTTTATAGATAATGTAATCACCTGACAGGCTCACAACGCCTTGGCGGGAAACTTGACTTAGTCACGCGCTGGAAAAATATATTGTGCGTGGGTGGATTGCAACGCCCACTTGTGTGTTTATTGACCAATTAAGTTGATATTTCCTGAAAAATATTTGCTAAGCTGAGAAGGTTCTCGGGATCCGATTCTCCCAAAAGTGCACAAAATCGACAACATGAAAATATAGCGATTATAAAATTGTCGCATAACTGCGATTCATAAATTGTCTATTACAAAGTAGTGTTGATTTATTATCCAATGAAAGCTTGTTGTTGTTGTATAATTTGAATTTGTGTAAGTATGTGATGATGATGATCATTACAATTTCACTTTCCAGTATTACACGGTAGCAAATATAACCTTCCTTAAATTAGGTAATAATCCCCCTGTCTGTTGTATTATCCAGGTATTTTTAGGATAGTTAAATGCTAATGGACACCGGTTGTGGATAAATGTTCAATCTAAAGAGTTTTCTTTCCTTATTTCTTTAGTTTTAAATCAAAAAGTGTTAAAAAACAACAAAATTATATTTTGTATCGTCTGCTGAATTCTGGAATATACAACAGTCCTGTACATGAAATTTAAACTAAAAAAAGTAAATGATTTTGCAATAAAGTTCTTTACAATACGTGTATTGTAAAAAAAAAAAAATGTTTTTTTTTATGCATAAATAATCCACTTATTGAAATGCGAGTGGAGCAACGTTGTTACAACAGCTGCCATTTTATTCGTTAAAATTTTGAATTTTTCTTAAAGTAAACAAAACCTGTTGAAAGTTTTAAGAAGACAATGAAAGCCGAAAGTCTTCTCGGTCTTTCTGACAATTTATTCTGTAACATACATAATTGTGGCCCTTCTAAGTCTTTCTGTGTGGGAGGAAATTACAATCCTTTTTTAATAGAAGAAGAATGAGGCTGCTACGACTTTGAAATGCAAAACCTGAAACCAAAATGTAACCTTCCTTTTCCTTAGTTTCTCATGACTATTTTTGTATTTTGATTTTTTTTTTTACTAGGTTGACTATTTACAATTAAACTTAGTCTTTACTCTAAAAGTAACCACTAACAAAACAGAAAGGCTAAAAAAAAAAGGTTTCTACTTTTAGCTAATTTATAGCCTTTTTTAGTTTGTTGTCATCGTTTTTAGCTTATTCTTTCTTTTTTGTACAAGCTTCTAGTAGACAAAACAAAAGCATATGCTTAATTTTACGAAACATGTGAGATGAAAAGAATTAGAATCCAGATATGTATAATATTTATTAATAAATATTAATTAAATTAAAAAAAAAAGAATAGTGAAATCGTATCAAATGAATAATTTTAACAAAAAAAAAGCATTAGGATCATGACTAAACCGTTGTATAAACACCACGTGACTATTTGGATAAGTCATGTGATAGTCACATGAACCAACCTTGTAGCAACAGGCGACAAAAAAGAACAGAGTTATCTGCCCTTAGATTAAAAAACAACTATCCAGAAAGGAAGCGATTCATTTTCAATGTTTTTTTCTTTTCCCGACTTCCCCTCAAACTCCGCTGTTGTCATTTAATGTCTCTACTAATGTACCTCATCACAAAAGCCTCACCCTTTTAAATATCGATTGCCCAAACTTTGACCAATTTACAGACGAAGGCTTTACTTTCATTCTCTAGACTCACATTTTTCATTCGGTGCTCTATCCATGCGGTTGTTGTGGTCGCCGTCTCTTTCTTTTACTATAATTATGGGTCGGTCGCTTCATAATTTGGACTCCGTTGGTAATTTACTATATTGTGTTCTTACTATTTTATTGATCCCGTCTTCCTCAGCATCGTTACAATCTGACTGCAAAATCGGCGACTATGATTTCTCTCTACTAAACACGTAAGTAAAAAAAAAAAACAAAGTGAAAAACTTTCACATTTCTTGTTTTGAAGGAAAATTGTTTTGTAAAAAATTTATTCGATTGAACACATCACTAGTTGCATGGAAAGTTCTTTTTTATTTAAATAGTGATTTGTTTCAGTTTTAAATTTAATTTAAATAAATAAAACACATCCTTCTTTTTTAATTATTGTAATCAAATAAGTAACTTTGAATATCATTTTTTTGAGTTACAGATGTTCATTCAATTTTTCCAGATATGTACTTTTTTTAATGACTTTCTTTACTTGGTATTTCCAAGCAAACATTTGTCATTTTTCCCCTGAAAAAATGTTAAATTTATTTATAAATTTTATTAGTGCTTCTTTTTTCCTACTAGTTTTATTTTTAATATTTTAACTTTAATCCTCTAATTAGGGTGTTATTTGCAAGTTTCTAGTTATTTTTTATGCTAAAGCGGTTTTTTTTATCCCAATGAATTTATTGATTCATAATGTTGATCACACCTGAGTTGCGTAATAAGTACTTTTTCTTTGTTTTTCTTATAGATTCAAATAGGTAAATTGGAATATTCTCGCTAGAATATTTCAATTTACCTTTTTTTTGGCTGTAATATTTTTCAGTATTGTTGTTGGTCAGTCCATTCCCACTCTAAAACAATAAGAGTCCATCGAAATAAGAAGAAGCACTTGTTCGTTTTTTTAATTGATTTTTTTTTTATTGAATTGTTCAATATTTATTTACATTACAACAAAGTTTATAAACACTAGTTTGTACAATAAATTCAAACTTAAAAGAAAAAAAAGTCAGGTGATTCATTTTTTACACAGCACATGGGTGTATTGTTTCGTCAGGGTCATGTGTTGCTTATGTGTACACAGGCACATAAATATTATGTTTCTTGTCAACCACACGTGTACAGCAATGAATGTATATTTATTTATGTGTAGTTATATTGTTTATTTAATTACACGCATATTGAATCGAATTAAGTGTATTTCGCTTCCTTGTCCTTTTTTTAATTTTAAGTAAACAAAAGTAAAACCTTTGGAATTTGTTTAAAAATAAAAACCCTTCAGGTCAAATGTCTTGATTGGTGCCAAAAAAAAGTGGTGGGAATACTTTTAAAAAAATTTTCGTAATCATTCAAGGTAATGTTTCCTTTTATTCCGATGTTCACCATATTGAAAAAAAAAGAATATTTTTTTTTTATAAAAAGTCTTAATCAAATTAAGAACATTTATTTTTATGTAAATTGGTGTATTTGGTATGCGGAATAGCAGATTATTAACAGTGGTTGTGTTTTAACCGAAAGATAGAAAGAAAATAGAAATTACAATCATTTAATTTTCTTTTACGACATAGAAATAAAGACCGACATACAACCTGACATTGTATTTTGAGACGGAAGTTAATTGCCTTCGTTGAACAAATAAATAAATGCTTTTTAAAAAATAATAAAATAGAAAAATAAAGTTTACTCAGTTTCCAGAAAATAAAATTTACTTCTGTTTGAAATTCAGTAAAAATGTAAATAAAATAAATAAATGCTATATTTTTTTCCGTGAAATGTTCTTGGTATTTCTAAAATTTCAAAAGCGTGATTTTTCTTATTTTGTAAGTGTAACATTAAAAAAATCTGTCATTATATATATATATATATATATATATATATTTTTTTTCCGATCAGTCAAAAAAGACTTAGCAATCGAAACAACAACGATAAAGATTCTCATCTGAATAATTCGTTGGGAAAAAAATTAACAGTTTAAGCAACATATGCCCATTTATTTTGAAATAAATGCAGTTTTCTTCTTTTTTTTTTTCTTTTTTTTTTTCCAACAGCACCCGTATGAATGTGAAACTTAAAAAAATATATTTATTTAATTATTCTAAAAGAAAAACTTGTTTCAAAATGAAAAAAGTGTCTGTTTCATTTTTCAAATATTCTCTTCCCTAATCTGAATCGCAATCATTAATTTACGACCCAAGGCTTTATAACAAAAGTCTGTTTATTTAGTTTTTATTGATAAACATTTTCACTAAACAATTAGTTTGGATAAGTTATAGTCAAAATAAGCGGACTTTAGGCCCGTAGTGATATTTGAAATTGGTGACAGTGATGTTTGAATTTGGCAACATAATTGTTAGTTCAATCCATAGGCCAAGAAGCAGTACTAAGAACAAGACGATATATCCATCGACATGGGCAGTGAACGAGAACAGTCTCTCTACCCCATTGATTTATTTTAAAATTAAGGACTTCAGTTTGCAATTCTCTGTACCTTACCTGAATCGACGTCATAAGCCACATCCACAGCAATTTTTGCCTTCAATTCTTTTATTTTATTCTTTTTTTAATTAAGAACCAAAAATGTTATGTTTTTCTTAATGAGTTCGTCATGGGAATTTTCCAAAGAGAGTCTTAGCAGATATATTTTTAAAAAAAAGAGGTACATGAAAGGAATTTCAACAAATGTTACAATATTTCATTCTTGCAACATTTATGTCTACAGAAAATTAAATGAACATCATATGTATAACTCACACATTAATACATTTCATTTTAAAACCGCAATACTGGTCCTCTCAAAAAGGAAAGGAAACTATGTCAAAAAGACAGGGATCAGTTTGATGTTGTATTGTAAAAACAGGACCTCTCCCTTCCCCATGTAAAATAATAGAAAATGAATGTTTTTTGAATCTGACAAATTGCCTGAGTAAAGGAAGTTCTTCTGAATGCTAATCAACAAACATTAGTCGTGACATATTTTTATCTATTACTAATTAATATTCATGTCACTAAAGTAAAGGGTCATTTTGACATTTACTGTAACTATTATTTTTTGTTTTTGTTTCAATAGTTATTTTGCTTTTATGTTGAAAGGCTTTATTTTTTATACAGTTGAGTAACACAACAATCTCATTCTTTCCACATATTCTAAGCTAATAATTTTTGAAAATGTTCCACAGCAATGTATACTTGCTAAAAATTCTAGTCATATAATCTATTGTCAGTAAAAATTTGATTTTAAAGCTTTTTGTTTATTTTTATCAATTTTTTGAAGATTTTACATTAATATTACTTTTTACAAATAAGTCAAATTTTGCAAATTCTAAAAAATGTGTTGCCCTTATTTTAAGGGGTCCATTAAGGCAATTTTTGTCTGCCCCTATCTTAGGCTAAACTCATTTTTTATATAATTCCTCTCCTCATGTGTTTGTGAACCCAGTCATGGCCATAAGACAATTTCTGCAACCACATCACATGAAATACTAAAGAGTAAATTTATTCAGTAATCATCATTGACTTCATTCATGGCCTTCAGACAACTTTGGAATCTCCTGCATCTTTTCTGGATGATCTCCTTGTTTAAGTTGATGAATGCTGCCATAATCCTTGCCTTCAATTCATCTTTGGTGTTAAAAGGTGTTTTGTCAGTCTCTCACCCTACTGTGCCTCACACATAATAATCAAATTCAGGAGTTCTCTTCTTATCAGAGGGACTTTTCTGAGTTGCCGTACCTTCATAATCACCATTACACTCCTCCAACTCTTTCTAAATCCTCTGCACTGTTCTCAGATTGACACTCAGACACTCTGAAATGTTCGTCTTGGAGCTTCTGGCACAAAACCAATACAGTATGCCATTTCCAAATTTCTGGCAGAGTGAATTGCATTATGGTACTCACACATGTGTACAATTAAACATATTAACTGGCAACAATTTACCCATCGCACCCTGTACCTGTATGAGACAAGGGCACCAACAGAAGTTATGTCTGCACTGCGGGTTTTGGTCAAAATCTACCATTCAGTGGTGAATCAATAGTATTTGATTCAAAGCAGATGAAAATGAAAGATCCAAATTGGTTCACTGGTTCAAAATGCTTGTCACATGATATGGAAAGAAAATCATGACATCATACATCTCTATAAGAATATAGCTCAAAACAGGCTAATTTTTAGAATGATTAAGGTAAAAATACTGGACAAGATAGAACACTGGAGAGTTAGATGTTTGAAAGACTCGACACATATGTTAGGCTATGAGTATAGAAATAAATACAATGTGGGAGCCACTAATAAAGAAAGACTAATGACAGCTAGTATTCAAAAGGAGCAGCAGCTGTAAGAAAAAGCAAACTCCAGTGAGTGTTGTTAAGCATAACAAGCAGCAGCAGCACTCATCAGCAGGGTTAGGGTTAACTTCTCTCAGGACAATAGCCTAGTGGGTCAAACTGTTGGTTCATGAATTTAGTAACATAGTAATTATGAGTTCAGTTCCTGGATGAGGCAGCATGTACTTGGTAAAAACAGGGCCGTAAGTGAGTAGTACTACAAATAAAACTAGACTATATATCATTAGAATGAGAACAGTTTAGCCTGTAGATTAAATAAAGAGTTCTGTTTGGAATTCCCTGTAGGTCACCCGGATTGATATCCACCTGATGAAAACCACATAACAACAATGATGAGGACAATAGTCTGCATGTAAATAATTAAATATTAACACAATATAGCTTGCTTGTTTTTGTTTTTTTTTTGTGTGTGTGTGTGTTTTTATGTAACAGAATTCTGAGTTGGAAGTCTTCTTTGATCCATTATTAACTTAATGACCTTTATTTTCACATGGAAAACATTTATTTCATATTCACCATAAGTTTTCCTGTTGGCTAGAAAATTATAAGTGAAGATTTAAATTTTACTTGGTGTGTGAGCTTCATTTTGCACATTAAATTATTCAACTTAAATTTCATAATGACTGTTGCACCAGTTGGAGAATAAAAAAAATTTTCCCTCTAATATCACTAAATTTATTTCCCACTGTAAATATATATTTCATCATAGTCTTGGAAATCAAACTTCAATTCCCTCAAAATACAGCCCGACCATGAAGTAGTAGTAGTGACTTGTTGTCTTATTTTATTATTTATATCAACATGTCAAATGTCTACATAAAACTGTTTTCTTTATTCTAAGCTTTCCCTACTTAATATCATCCTCATCATGACATTGCCAAAATAGAGGAAGAACTACTTGCACAAATAGCAACATAAAAGTTAAACCATTTATTTTGATTTCTAAAAATAAAGCAACTTTTTTTAATCACCTAACCAGACGTTTTTCTAATACAGTTTGAGTTCAACATGATTACCGGTTTTGAAATCACTAATTTAAAACTGCTAATAAAATTTCTTTTTAAAGAATGACAAAAAATAAGAAAACCATACATACACATCTGATGCAAGTTTAACAGAAAATGACCTTGGGAAAATTGTTTTTACTCCAAAGATCACTTTCACACCTTTTATGCAAATGACATTCAGTTTAGTAACTGTTTTAATGAATAATTTTGTATATGCCTTCCTTGAATCTTTAAAGTGTATTCCTTAAACTACCACAGTCCTCTCCAAAACAAAAAAAAAAAAAACTTTGTAACTTTAATTCAGTGGGGCTTTGTCAAAATGTTAAAAAAACAACCTTGTCACCTTTTATTTATTTTATTTCCTAAACTAATGTTCTAATCACCAGAATTAGTACCTTTTAAAGACAAAGGCATTGTGTTTGCAAAACCATTTCACAGAGAGAAACACTGAGTACAAACTTTTGGTTTTATTTAAGATCACTTTTGGGTTTTTAAAAAAAGAGAGAACCTTGTTCTTGAAATAGCAAGAAATATGTAAACTTGTATTCCACCCATAAAGTTTCCTATATTATTTTAGGACTATTTTTATTATTACGACTACTAATAATTTTTTTTTTTTTTTTTTTTTTTTTTAACTTATTAATGCTTTGTTTATGTAGTTTATTTTTCCAACAACTGTAGACAATTGAATGAAACATCTAGACATATGTTAATACAACTCTTCTCAAAAAGACATTTTGTGACTTCAACTGCTGGCTTATTTGGCATAAAACGTCTCTTACATATTTAAATGCTTTGTAACCAATAAGAAAACTTATGGCAAAGATTAAAACAAGATAACTTTGACTCACATTCAATGCTGCAGCTACATACATACCCAACATTGTTTGGAAAACTGAACTTCATCTTCGTATACTTGGTAATTTAGCATGAGCTTTTTATTTTGAAAAAATTGATTTATATTTTCATTTTATTAAATAATAAAATAGTATTTCACAAAATTTGATATATTGTTATTGAGCCCAAATGAAGTTAGAAATTTATCAAATGACACAAATTGCTAATAGCACTACTCTTTAACATTAGGTATGCTTAATCTCTGGCAGTGTGGCCCAAACCAATGGTTGTGATTCAAATGAGGGTTGTAAGATTTAGAACAACGAAAAAAAGGTGTAAATGTATGTACATAAACATTTTGGAATCTAAATCATTGTGACTCTAAACAGGAAAATTGTTGCAAATAAAACATTGATAAATGTATGAAAATTGACATGTTCTAGTTTGTTCACAATCCCAGTATCATTTCAATTTTGGATTATTGGCAAGTTGTAATATGCCTTTCATTTTCTTTGATCAATATAATTATTTAAATTTCAAATTGATTATTAAAGTAAAGTAAAATTTGATAAACTGTGACAGTTTCGGATCACCAGGATTTTTCTTATCTGGGGCCTCAGCGCAAAAAAAAAACAAAGTGTGAGAGACGACTCTAGGGTGATAGCTAATAATCAAATCTTGTAAATCATACACACATACATTCACACACATACATAAAAGTATCTTTGCACCTAAACATATTACATACACACTTCAGCAGCCATATATACATATATACGCAGGTGTTTGTTTTCCCAAACTTTATTTCTCTAGATGTTTTACAAACTCTCTCTACCCTTTCTGAGAATGTTTTCTCTTTTATTTAATTGTTACCCTTGCTGTTATTAAATTGTATTCAAATTTACCCAACAAATTTTATTCTTCTTTTTGGGCATGTGAAGGATTGTTTGCCCTTTCTTTCTCTTGTTTGTTGTCAGTCAAAACATCCCCTTCCCTTTTCTTCTAAAGAGACTAGCATTAAATACCTTCATTCAGCCATCAAAACAAGGTCAGACAATCAGCAGTAGCTGATACAACAAAGATAAAATTTAGTAAATATCTGTTGTAAATACCAATGACTCTGACCACTTCAGGTTGACAATAATAGTAAATACTTTGTTTTAACTAATCATTTGCTATATATGCAATGATAATCATATTATTGCAAACTGCTTAATGGCTTAGATCTAATAATGGAACATTGATAACAAGCAAGAATAAAATCAAAAAGAATTGTTTCATTAGAGAAAAATTTGACTCATAGAAATTTGGGATTAATTGTATCATATAACTCACCTCATGATATTAAGAGTATGTATTAAGTTATGTTTATTTGATTTTATGTCTATAAAATTTTATGCAAAGCTTTGTTGCTTATATTCTTTCTCCTGTGGGGGCCTGTTGACTATCTTTTGACAGCCTATGGCAGAACCATCCCTGTTACGAATATTTTCCTCAAATTTTAATGTTTAATAAAATTATCCTCATGCATTCCATACTTTTGCAGTAGCAGTATTGAGCTTGATCTACCCACCAAATGCAAACAGTCTTTTAAGGCCATTGAGGTCTGTTCTAGCTCCTCTACAGAAATGGGAAGAAAACTTGGTTGTTATGCTGAAGGATGACATGTCCCACATCAGTTAATGTGGGATATGTCATTTGCCTCGCATTTTGATAGTTGATGTTTAAAAAAAAAAAAAGGATGTACTTAATAAACACATGACTGGTATACATATAAAACCTTGCCTGCCTACTTGCTCTCCCTCCTCCTTCCCCTCCTGTCACTTTCACAACACCAAACTGATTTAATTTAGCTTTGTAGCTCCATTGAACCCCATTGGGGAAACTGTCCCTAAAGGATACTGTGCACCTGGTTGGGAAGTTGATGTCCTCTCCATTGGTAATACTTTGGTGACAGGCCTGCTTTGGCCCACTGCAACTCTCCTTCAGCACAAAATATCTATTTTGTCTCCTTGAGTGTGAGAGCCCTGATTTTGGAAATTCTTTCATTTAGTCAATAAATTACAGTTAAAAAAAAAAAAAAAAAAAAAAAAAAGTTCACATGCAAATCCTGGTATACAAATTTATGTAGGTTAACTTAGCCATGGGAATAGGTTAAAAATACTTATTTTAGTCTTAATTATCTGGTGGGGTGGGTGGCCAGCAACTTATATTATGATTAACATTTTTATATTTCAATTAAATGAAGTGTTTATCAAGATTGAGTGAAATGTTTTGGGAAATGTCTTTTGAAATTTTATTTTTATTAAATCACCCTTTTTTATCATGATAAATTTTTGAAAAAAAGATTCTTTGTCCTAAAGTTAACATGCAAGAACCATAATTTTTCATCTGGAAAAAAATTTCAAAATCAATTTAAAAAAAAAAAAAAAAAAAGTAAAGAAATTAAAATTCAAATGCAAATATATAAAGGGGAATACTGAGCAGTTCTCAGTCTGATCACAAATCTTTTCTCTTTTTGAAAATTTGATATTTGGTCAGATTTTTCACCTCCACTTGATCAATTTGTTAATCTATGTATATAAAAGAGAGGATGTGTGTGTGTGATACCTTTTCACTTGAGATCCATCCAACCCATTTTGATCAAACTTGGCACATACAATGTTCAATGTAAGAGATAGGCTCTTAGTGTAAAAAATCAATAATTATTTTAAAAAATCTAATTGATAAAGTCGATCAAAAATTGATAAATTCAACATTTTCCTCCAATTTTGTTCAAATTCAGTATGTAGGTTACTTACATCATGACTAGGTCACAATACCTCATTTTTATTTCTATACCACTGTGTATAGTGAAAAACTACAAAAAATCAATTTCAACACAAATCTTAAACTAAAAGCTCCCTCAATTTTCAATCAATCTGATACAAACTTCACTCAATTATTGCCAACATTAAGTTGATTGATTAACAGTCATTTAACTTGATGATTGTGCCCACACTGATAGTCGAAACCTGCGTAAATAGCAATTTTTTTTTTTTTTTACTGGTTGGTTTCTTTTTTTTTTTTTTTTTTTTTTTTCCTTCAAACAATTTACATCAAACTTAACAATTGCTTTATAAATGTATCCTCTTTTACATCACTGGTAGAAATTGAATTTCAAAACTTCCAAAATAATTGTAGTCTGAAGTGAGTCTTCATGTTGCCTGTTTTACCCCTTCATGTCCTTGGCTAACTTTGATTGAAAGTTATTATGGACATAGGAAATTTACTGAATATCTAAAGCATTGAAACCATTTAACCCTGAGCAACAACCGTACAAAAAGGTTTTATCAATGGAATTCCTTTATTAAGAACAATCAAATATTTGCAAAGGACATACCACAAAAAAGATGAGGGTTAGTATACCAATGGATGATGCATGCAAGCATGGGTGCAGACAGACGTTTCTAGACAGGGGGTGCAGTTATCCAATTGCTGCTATGTACACCTGGGCAATGCCAGGTATCTCAGCTGGTAGAATAATATTGCAGTAAAGCAACATTTGGTCCACCCTGTATAATAACTATTACAAGATGCCTATAATAGTATAAGTGAATGAGTTTAGTCATTACAAAATGATATGCATTGATGACTAAACTCTCTACATTATTGTCTCATTATTATGGCTTTGTATCCGGTTAAGCTTAACAAAAAAAAAAATTTATATGGATGCCTAACATTGAAGATGAGTTTCAATTTTGTTAGTGAAATATTCTTTAGCATTGCATATTTTTGATAATTTTTTGACATTACTTTTAAAATATATTAAAATAATTAAAAACTAAATTTGTTAAATAGTCAGCTGGTCATCACCCTACAAAAAAACAAAACTTCACCCATTTTAAAATATCAAAAGGGTAAAGGAGTAATAAAACTGAAGATATCAAGTCTGTCTATATCTTTATCCAAACCTTTCTTTTCACTTCTTTTTCTTTATTTTTTATACCTGCCTTTAACTTCTTCCTACTCACAATTCTGTTGTGGAAATAATTTTGTGTTTAGAGCATGTAAATATTATACTGACCCTTGGCAGAGATCACAGGAAGCAACATTTTGATTCACAACGGAAATGTCAATCCATGTACAAGTAATCGCCTATTTTTTCAGGCTAGTATTTTTACTAAAATAGATTAATTGTTTATGTTCTAAATATTATGGTCTGGACTTGGGAGTTGGGTACATCTAATCTATTTGTCATTTCTTTGTTTGGTTTGTACATTTTTAATATAAATAAGAAATAATTATAAATAAAAAAAAAAGTGTGGTAACAAAGGATAAATTTTAATATCATTTGTTCAAAAACTAACCACTTTTTTGTATATAACCTCAGGTGTGTGTGTCTGGGCGATAGAGAACAAAAGTCCAGTTGAGTCATAGAACTATGAGAAATTTCCATCACCTACAGTAAATGGGTTAACAAATAACTGGCTTCTGTACTAGTATCATTTATTTCATGATCTTGTGTTTTCATAGCCTTTTCTCATTCAAAGCCAGTGGTGAAATATTTGCATGCCCAAATATTCTTGGCTGAAAAATTATACAGCATTGATTTTTCCCTATGCCCTGGAAATTGAATTACATTGAGTAAATACCATGTACTCATAATGTTCACTTTGATTTTAGTGCTTTTAGGTTTCTTTATACAAAGCTATAAACTACAATTAATTTCATCAATTACTCCTAATTTGATGTATAATTTTTTTTTTTTTTTTTTTTTTTTCATAAAGTGTTAAAGGATCATTCTGAACACGATGATTAATTCTGTGTTTATGTAAGTGTATCTATATATATGAGAGGTGAGAGTTGCTGAAAAGTGCTCAGCTCAGTCAAGAAGTGATATGATAGTTGTATGATCAGTTTTTAGGAAGTCTCTTTAATTGAAGTACCCCCCCCCACACACACACACACACTCAAATTATAGAATACTTAATAACTTCTCCTTTTGCTGATAGCAGCATGTATGTCATGGAGACTATAAGGTGCAATCAATCCAGAGATGTCCATTAATGAGTTATGGTTTCAAGGAATTTAGTGATGTCTTCAACATGTCCCACTTGTACTGAGGGTGTCCAATCAAATACCTAAAAGTAATCAAAGTGGTCCTGGAACTAGTTTTGTGTCACCTGTATACAAATGTGGAGTTGGGTTATTTTGCTGGAACAAACCAGAAAATATGGTGAGTGTACTAAAGGAATACAAGTGGTCAGGAATACAAAATCATGTGTCATAGCTGTGACAAATTTTTCCCAAATAAGATCAGTTTGCAAATATAATTGAATATATGAAGGAACCTTTTCTGGCTCCAGTTTTACTTGCAGTTCTTTCTAACAGAATACAATCAACATTGTTACAGAGCCACCACTGGCTTACACAACATCCTGTTGACAGATTGGATCTGTAGCCTCATGTCAGTCTTCTTGATCAAAAGAGCTGATTAGCTGATGTAGTAGCGATCATCGATGGTCCAATATAAGTTGCAATAACTAATGCTATGTTATGTTGGATGGTAACTATGGAATGCAGTGCACACTGTTCAGTGCATTGACTGATAGGTTGAGTGGCACCAGCATTGAATTGTGATGTGACTTCATGCAATGTTCTCATGTGCTGCTGATTCTGTCTATTCAGAATTTGCATATTTCTCAAATATTCCTGTTACTTTTACCTTAGCAGTTGCCACCTCAAATTACTAGCCCCCAACAATTATTCTGAAGTCACTGTTAAATCCTCTCAGCATCCCATGTTAATTTGTTTCCTATTATACTTATATTCTTTAAGAAGTGAATAAAACCTGTCCATAAAGTACAATTGTGACTATAAATTTTATATCCTATTTATGTGCCTCTAGTTAGACAAATGAAAATTAGCAACAGTCTGGATAACCATTTTTAACACTCAAATTCTCCCGTTTGGTTTTAAAGAATATAGGAAAAACAACCTCTTTATAATACAATGTCATCAAAATGGTCGGTTGCTATGCTGAAAGGTTTGCTTGATCTCTGTCTGTCCATCTTTGGGTTTTAGTAGTTGAAAATTACTGGTCAATAATTTTGACCATTGATTAGTTTAAAATATCTTCATTTTTTTTTTCTTTTGCTTCATTTAAATTTGTCTTTCATCAACTGTGAAGTAAATGTTTTAGGGTAAGTGCCTAATTTTCATTTAATTAACTGGAATGTTTTTAAAGCTGTTCCATGTTAATAATTTTAGTTTAGAATAACAATCTATACTTAATGAACTGTGCCACTGTCCATTACTGTGAACTTCTATCAGCTTGAAGTGTTTAAACTGAACACTTTCTGGCTAATAAGTACTAGGGAGTGGCTTAATGGCAAGGCTGTTTGTCATTCAAGTTTTTAGTTCAATCATTCTTTCCTAGGTGCAAAATAATGACTGGAGATGGTACTGTCCAAACACTTAAGTGTACAAATCATTTAATCCAGACATTCAAATTTTTTTAATATACATTTATAATACAAAGGCAAGAATTGTTATCTTGAATTTTGTTATCTATTTGTTGAATTGTTAATTCCTATTAAACTTTGACACTTTTTTTTAACCTTAATTTCAGCTACTTTTCATCACAACTATGATTGTCATTATTTTTGATTCATTAGATGAGACATTTTTAAGATTTATGAATTTTTACATGTATATTTTTGATCTTAATATTTATTTTTCATCAGAATGCCATTCATAGATTGTCATTCTATGGTCATAAGTTAATTGGAAATAAGAAATAAACTTTTAGCAAAGCTTAAACTCACATTCTCCATCTTATCTATCTTTGGTCTATCTTACCAAAATGAATGCTCCGATTTAGCCACATGTACTTTATAGTTAACATAAGAAATGATACTCACTAAGAGTTTGTTCTTTATTTCTGATCTGTGCTGTTTATTTATAATAGATCAACAGTTTGAGTAATTAAGGAAACCAACATAAATTATGATGAAAAAAAATCAGTCAATAGTTAAAGGATAGAATTACTATTATTTCAATGTTGATTGAACTATGATGTAATTCTTGTCACAACACTTTCAGTTGTAAAGTTCATTTCCCAAATAAGATCAGTTTGCAAACATAATTGAATATATGAAGGAACCCTTTCTGGCTCTCCTGCAATCGTAATACTGTTTTATTTAAAATTAATAAAATATAATTATATCTCCTTTTTTTACTTTTTTTTTTTTACTTATTTGTTCGTTTTTTGTTTGTTTTTTTTTTTTACTGATTTTGCACTGAATTCACTTCTGCTGAAGGAAAAAAATGGATGCTCAAAAACTTTATAAAGAATTTACAAATAGTCACTAATTGAATGAATTTATGTAATCATGCTTTTGATATAAACTATTCTATTCTATTTTTGAAAAAAGAATTTTCTTTCTGGAATGAGCAGTCGTTATTGTTTAGTCAAACTAATGTCCTTACAATATTTTGATTTTTATGCCTTCTAGCACTCCTCAGATGTCTGTCAATCCAGGTAATCCTCAGGGAATTTTGAAGTAAACATTTTATTTAATATATTGGGGTAGATAATAGTCATTCTGCTGTCCATTGTTCAATTATCAATAATCCTGTTTCCACAGTGACTATAAGTAATACCTGGCCCAGGGATTCAACTTTCTAGTTGAAGCCTTGAACTGAGTATATTGAATAAAGTGTTCAGTTCAAAATTCCCTAAAGGTTACTTGGAATGACATTTTGCAAAGTTATCAGCAAACTCATTTAAACTGATAGATGCTTTAAAATAAGATTTATCTGAAAGCTAAATTTGCAGGTTGCCATGCAAATTTTTTCTTTTCTTTTTTACAGAATTTCCAGTTAAATATTATAAAAAATGTTAAATCGATTGAGTCGATTTTGGTCCTTAAAATGATGAAAAATCTGGTAATAACATGAAATAGCCACATACAAGGATATTAAACATACCCATTTTTGAAAGACCATTTTTAATCATTTCCACTTCAGCAGGTTTCACACTGCTTCTCAGCATTTTGAAAACTTTTTATTTTAAAATGACGTACAACCTCAGAAAATTGATCATCTGTTATGCATACCCAACCACATCTTAACTTTTTTTTTTCTACAGTTATGCTGCTAAATATGAATTTTTTCCCCCAAAAATTCCCTAAGAATCAAAGAACAGGGATTGAACCATTTTTCAAAGTGCCCACCTGTTTCCAAAAGTGTGCTTTTGGTTCACATTTAATTTTTGCTGTTGTATGCTAGTCTGCTATTTACCATTCACTGATTTAGATCTCTCTCATATTGCAGTGGAATCTTTAATTATGTTTTGACAGTGTCTATATGTTGTTATTGTTTTCTTCATTTCCTGCCTGTGCTGTGAATTGGAGGCTTGATTTTGAGGCAACAAATAACTAAGTCCTTTTGTGGCATCATTTGGAAATTCTATTTCTGTTCAAGTTCCCTCTACTTTTAATTTCTAAAGAATCTTTGAAAAAATCTTCAAACTCTTGTGATTTTTATTTTTTGAAGAACAGTTGAAGGTCCCTGATAAAGACAATATTATTAAGGTTGAAATTTCCTCTTACATAATGGATTGGAAGGCAACATACACACACACATATATATATATATATATATATATATAAAAGGAGGAGCTGATTGTGATCTTCGCAGTGTCAGCAAAAATAATTGCCATAATGTTGACCTTGGCTTCAATATTGCTAAAGATATTTCAATGTTCCATCTAATATTTGAGAATTTTGTTCAAGAAGATGACATTATTTTCAAACAAAAAGATGAATATGATGTCTGTCAACAAATGACCAAAGATCTTGTATCCACTTTGTAGTTCCTCTAACCATTTCATGAAAATTGCAGTACGTGTTAAAGCTAGTGTTTTTGATTGATCTCAGGGTCAATCACATGCCAGGAGATTCCTGTTAGCAGCAAAACAGGAGATGCCCCCCCCCTCCAATATTGCCAATAATATGGCTTTGCAGTGGGATGTTCTTGACAAAACTAGCAATGTTAAAACTACAACAAGTGGCAATGTTGTGAGAAATCATTTATATTCTGGGAAAGATAATCATTTGAAAGCTTCTATATACTTAAAGTTACTTTTGAGAACTTTAATTAGAACTTCTCTGTGATAATGCAAGTCATGTCTTTGAAAAAGAAGGTACATATTTTAGTTCAGGTCTTTCTTCATGGACTTGTATGCTTGTCTTCTGCATTAGAGAATAGAAACCTTCCTGGGCCACGGATTCCTATCACTCAAGCAGTTTATCAAGTGTTAGCCCATTCTTGGGAGCTTATTGAGTTCAGTAATGGATCTGGTTTGGGTGCCCTTGTCTAGTCTGATCTTGGACGTGATAAGTTGTCAAGTAATCTGTGTGCTAACTTATAAAGAAAAACATTCTTGCTGATACAATAAGAATATGGTTGTTGTCAGAATCTGGTATAAATGATGACAGGAACAACCCTAAACTTGTCTGCAAGATCTTCCAGTCATTCTGCTCAATTATGTCAATCAGAGAAAGCCACTGAATCTATTGAGGATGATGCCTGAGTTAATAGCTTGCTGTTTTTGTAACTAGTATAAGTCTTATATTGCAATTGAATTTATTGGTTCAAGTAAAAATATTTAGCATGTATTGTTGTAGTTTTACTTTTTATTTTATTTTTTTTATTCTTTTTGACTTCAGCAGTTATTGAAAATTGCCTGTCTGACCTGATTGCTGTACCTTTTCGTATGTTTAGGATGATTTCTCTAACGAGCTAGGCTCTCCTAATCCCCCAAGCTTCATTTAGAATATTTGAATCCATTAAGGTTGAAAAATTGAAAATATACTCGGTGACAAATATTCCCAAACATAGCTGCTTTCTCATTCTGATAACTGTTCAAAATTGAAGATTTTGGGCTAAAACCCCAAAAGACTTTCTTTGAGAACCCCTTCCCCTGCCCAAAAGAACCTGCACCTTTTTTTTTTTTTTTTTAATTTCAAGGTTACATAGACTATTTGGTTCCTGACAAACTCCCATTTGCTATATTTGCTGAGGTTTTGAGAGTGCAATATACCTATGTCTGTTAAATGTGATGATAGGTCCATTTCAGATATTTAGCCACAATATGTCTGATCCATAATGGATCTACTATCCTGTATTGTTGAGCTCTGATATCCTAATCTGAACTTTATGGTTGTTGACTATGCTGACTCTATCAAGTTCAAGTGGTTCTATCAAGAATTGAACTGCCCATCCTTGGCTAACAAATTTCTGAAGATATTAAACTCCTGCTTCTCAGCTTAATGTATGTGTCCTTAGCAGTGGCAGTAGCTGGCTTGTCTCCACTTCTGCCAAAATGAATTTAACCTTTAATAATTATTTAAGTTTATTGAAATTTCTCCTTGGCGTGAATTTTTCTATTGTTTGGTGAAGTGCTGTCACTCAGTTTATGGATCAAGATCCTGTTTTATCATTTGGTAGTAGTTCATAAAAGACAAATGGCTATAAATATTAAGATTTTAGTTCCACCAACATTTATCACAGAAAGGTACCATACTTGGACAAAAGAAACAAAATTATAGGAAATGACAAAAAATGTAAATGTTAGGAAAAGAGCTCCAACTTTTTTAGTCTAAATGGTAAAGCCAAAAAAGCAGTACTGGAAATGGAAGTTATTGTATGAAAGGTTGGACTTTCTGTTCAAGGTGGATACTAATCAAGCAGTTTTCATGGCGTATGGAAATCTTGGAAAATATATTAGACCCCAAAATATCAGCATCGCTGATTCATTATAGAATTATATAGTTCATCAACACAGTGAACATGATATTAAATTCTCCAATGCCATATTGGCTTACAGAGCCCTCAAGAGTGCCAATCTAGGAGAAGACAATGAAAAACTAATAATGGCTACCATCAGAGAGACCTAACACTCAATGAAATGACTGTTCAAATAATAAAGGTGATGAGTTTTAGACCAGAGACTTTGGAGAGTATTTCCTCTCCAACAATCTATCAAATAAAGTCTGAACCAACAGATGTGCACTTAGCTCAATATTTGGATGAAAATAGTGATGTACAGAAAGGACATAATGTATAGCTCTGACCACAGAAATCAACAGAATGATGGAGATTCAGTAAAGAAAGCAAAGGCCATACCAATTATCAAAAGGATAGAACCAAGCAGCTAAAGTCATGGTAAACCTTCTATTGAATCTCCTATGCACTGAGCTAAAAATTATCAACATTCCTTTGACAAAGGAAATGAGGAAGATGTACTCATGAATCACAATAACTCTGGGGATAGTATGATTTTGGATTTGGGTTGCTCCAGGTCAGTGTGTGGCTTGACTTGTGTTATACTGGAACACACCTATTCTATTGTTAATGGTCTCTCCCACCTATAATAAGTAGGAGTAGTAGCAGTCGCTGATTGGGCTCAGTGAGTTGCTCAGTCAGTCGATGTCGGACGACTGTTAGTCGGATACTAAGAGTATCAGCGACCACCACTAGATTTCTCTGCATCATTACCTATTATATGAAGTTCCTAGCATTTTGTACGTCGAACCTATTTTAGGACCAACTTAGTGAAATACAAGCCTCCACTGTGAAACTACTCTACAACACTTGGGGACGATGATTCGAAACTCATACAGAGGAAGAAAAAAAAATTTGTTCACCATATGCAACACTTGGCGACGAATGTATTCAGATTCATATGGAGGAAGAAAAATTTTCATTAACCATACAACACTTCACCACGAGGATTCGAACTCATACGGTGGGAAAAAAAAAAAAATTCACCCGCCATAACAAACTTGGCGTACGAGGGATTCGGATTCATACGGTGAAAGAAAAAAAAAATTCGCTCGCAACATTATTTGGTGACAAAATTCGTACTCATACGGAGGAAAAAGAAAAAAACTTTCTCGTCACATTTTCGGCGACAAAATCTCGGATTCATGATTTTTTTCGTCACTAAGTTTTTTTTTTTTTTTTAAAAAAAAACAAACTTAGTGACGAAAAAAATCAGTCGTATTCTCAGCTGAGAAAATAATTTTTTTTTTTTCTCGATAAGACAGTTTGCTCAAATAGGTCACAACTGGCAAATTTGTTTTGGACCTCCCTCTACAATATCTAAGCATTATGTGAACTTTTTGCTAAGATGGAGGAATGCAAAAATATATTCCAGGAATTTTTAAAGTTCCAGACAGAACAACAGATGACAATATTAGAGCAACAGAAAACATTCCAGATGCAACTACAGGAGGAAACTTTTAATAGACAGATGCAGTTTCAACGAGAACTGGAACAGATGCATAAGGAGTTTCAAAACAAAATTCTGGAAATAACTGAGAAGAGGAAAGAGAAAAATCTACAAAATGATTCTTTCCCAGAGAATACAATATGGAATTCAATTGAAATATTCACGTACAGTCCAGGTGAAGAGATAACTTTTGAAGAGTATTATAAAAAAATATACGGACGTGTATAACGAGGACTGTCATTCGTGGTCTGAAGGAAAGAAGGTTAGACTTCTTTTAAGCAAGTTAGGAACTGCTGAGTATAACAAATTAGTAAACTACATTTTACCGAAAAAAAAACTAGCGAGTTGACATTTACCGAGGCAGTAAATATATTAAGTGAATTATTTAGTAAAAAGACATCTTTGTTTCACAAGAGATAGAAATGTTTGAATCTGATGAAAGATGACAAACAAGACTATATGACATACGCAGCCAATGTGAATAAGCATTGTGAAGAATTCAAGCTAACAGTTAAGCGCTGACAACTTTAAGTGCTTAGTGTTTGTTCAAGGGCTGGTATTGGAAAGAGACGCAGAGTTGAGAAAATTAGTACTGACAAAATTGGAAAACCAACCAAGGATTATGATGCAGAGTTTGGCAGAAGACTGCACAAGATATGTTAGCATAAAGAAAGATTCGAAAAAGATAAAAGTCTGGTGTTTCGCATGTAAGGAAAATACGCTACAAAAAAGAAAGTCAGTCTACGAAAAAGAATTCTAAAATTGTGGATTATCAAACAAAAAGTGAAATACCAGAGAAAAATAAACAAAAACTCCCGAAGCCATGTTTTGCTTGCGGTGAACTTCACTGGTACAGATATTGCAATTTTAGGATTAAAAAATGTTTCCACTGTGAAAGAGTGGGTCATAAAAGCTTGCACTGCAGGTCAAAAAATAAAGACAATAAAATAAGAAAATTAAAGTCTGACGAGGTGAACAATGAAATAACCAGAAAATTTGTTACCGTCAAAATAAGTAATAAAAAAATAAAAATGCAACTCGACACTGGTTACGACCTATCTATCATAAATTTGCATATGTGGAAGAAGTTGGGGAAACCAACTTTAATGAAAACAAATAAAATCGCAAGGTCAGTGACTGGAGAAAAAATACAATTTATTGGCGAATTTGTTACAAACGTCACGTTAAATAAAAAACGCGAAAAGCTAAACTATTTGTCATAGAAAATACCACAAACTTACTTGGTACGAATTGGATAACAGAATTTCAATTATGGGATCTACCGATCAATTCTTTCTGTTACAAGGTTGAAAGTTTAAACTCAGAAGCCCAAAAATTAGTAAGGAAACATTTCCTACTGTTTTTTCTCCAGGTTTGGGAATGTGTACCAAGATGGAGGTAAAATTACAGCCAAAACAAAATGCTCAGGCGGTTTTCAAAAAGAAAAGGAATGTGCTGTTTGCTTCAATTGAACAGATAAAGAATTGGACAGATTAGAGAAAACCGGTGTATTTAAAAAAGTTGAATGGGTAACACCGACAATATATGTGAAAAACAAGCTCCAGAAAGTAAAGATGAAGCCGACACCGAGAAAAACTGGGGAGCGAGTTACCCACAGTCAAGGACATGCAGTATTATTAAATGTTTTAAGTCAATTGAAGTCACTACAAAAAAACCTTAAGAAGCACAAGATCAACAAAAGGGAAGCTAGAGGCAGAACAAATAGAACTACAAGACCCTACAGAAACTGTGACTCCATCCTTAAGAAGCTCAAAGCAGGAGGTTGTTTCTGGTTACACTATGGAGGTATAAAAAAAAAAAATAGAAAAGCGGATTGGCAATATGATGTACTTGGTGAGAGGCGAAAAATTCAGGTGCAGTAACCAGATCAGACAACGTTTTTCAGACGTGGTTGACAGCGGTCCCGCGGAAGAAACACCGATGGAGTTGATTTCCAATACGTTTGATTTAACAATGCCTGCAACAATTTTACCTGAGGTACGCTGATCCCGAAGAAAAAAAAGAAAGGCAACTGATCATTTAAAAGTGGATTAAAAAAAAAACGTAGGAAATACACTATGATGTTGCTTTTTAAAAAAAAAAAAAAAAATGAATTTTTTTTTTGTTGTTTTTTCTTCATATTTCCTGTAAAAAAAAAAAAAAAAAAAAAAAATAAAGAAAACTGGTTACTCCTACAGAGTAAAGTTTTAGGTGGGGATGTTATACTGGAACACACCTATTCTATTGTTAGTAGATCTCCAACCTATAATAAGTAGGAGTAGTAGCAGTCGCTAAGTGGGCTTAGTGAGTTGGTCAGTCAGTCGATGTCAGACAACCGTTGGTCGGATATTAAATATCAGCCACCACAACTAGATTACTGCGTCATTACCTATTATATCAAGTTCTTAACGTTTTGTACGTCAAACCTATTTTAGGACCGACTTAGTGAAATACAAGCCTCCACTGTGAAACTACTCTACAACACTTGGCAACAAGGTATTCAAACTCATACAGAGGAAGAAAAACTTTTCATTCACTCTACAAGAAAGTTAAAAGAAACATGAAAGCAGAAAATAGTAAGACTACATTTGAATTTGGAGATGGCTAACACTTGAAATCCATGTTCACTTTGAACATGGATTTCAAGTGTTAGCCATCTTCATACCCTGTGTATTAGCAGGAAAAATGTTGACTTTTAGAAATTATAGTGTGTGTATGCTTGGCCAAAAGCTACAGTTTTTTGCACTAACTCTGGGTATTATTACATCTGTCTTGCTACTACAGGTCTAAAAAAAGAATGAAAATATTGTTCTGATCAGCACTAGGGTTGTTAAAAATAAATCGGAAGAAAAAGGAAAACTCATGGAAAAATTTCACAAACAATTTAGTCATCCAAGTTATAAGAAAATGAGTATTCTCCTGAAAGATGCAAGTGTTCTTGATGCTGAACTTATGAAACAGCTTCAGGAATTACTTCCAATTGTGACATATGCTTAAAATACAAGAGAGCACAATCCAAGCTCATTGTTGGTTTCTCTTTAGCAAAATGCTTCAATGAAATGGTATCTATGGACTGAATGATGCTTCTTGAGAATGGTATTTAACAGAGCAGAACTAATGAAACTGGGGAGCAGCCTATTTAGGTATGACCATGCTGTTTGTGGTGAAAGAGAAAGTTACTTACTAAGGAAAGTTACTTACTAAGAAAAAGTGGTATGTGTGATATACCAAAGGCAAAATAGGAACAAGTCAGTTGCAGCTGTTGGTGTAAATGTGTCTTAGGTATGCTAATATTGTTTGTCTTCTCCAACTGTTGGCCAATGAAAAAATTGTTCCGTCGATAAAAGTGGTTGGTGTTCTCAAATTGGCAAGTTTTTATTTTGCTACCTCATCCATTGGCTCACATGTAACTGTTGGCTTGTGTGTTGGATATCTGGCCGTTTATGTGTATTGGGATTTTTGACATTAGAATTGCAATTTGTGATTTCAACATTTCTTTCTGCTCCTGGCTCTTTGAATTTGAACTTGTGATTTGTTTATTTCATTGTGGAATAGCAATTTTTAAACTATACTTTTATGTGGTACTATAATAAGATAAATGGAATCATGTCAACTCATGTGGATGACTTCCTCTGGGAAGGCACTGAAAAATTTGATGAAAATCAAGCAAGTCTTTATGGTCAGATCAGAGGAAGCTTCAAGTTTCAAATATCTTGGCCTTGAGATTTATCAGCAAAAGGAGTTCATAATAATTAGTCAAAATGAGTTTTTCATATCAATCCCTTTCAGAACACTGACTATAATTCAAACTTGGTTTTGTCGAATTATGAACTCAAATTATGTCGAAGCTCAATTGGAAAGCTAAATTGGCCAGCTATACAGACATGGCTTGATTTAAGATGATGTCACATCACTTCTTTAAAAGATAGGTGGAAAGTATATTGCTGGTAAATAAGTTTGCTGGAAAAGCTAAGAAAATATCTAACAGACTGTTAATACCTAACTTAGCCAATCTTACAAAAATGAAACTAGTAGCATATAGTGCTGCAGCATTTGCTGGACTTAACAATGGAGGATCTCAAGCAGGATACATTGTCTTTCTTGCAGGTGACAATGATAGTTATGTTCCTATTTCTTAGCAATTTTATAGTCGAGAGTTGTAAAAATTATACAGGCAGCAGAGGCACATGCTATGGCTGATACTATGAAGCCTGCAGTTTTTATAGAAAATATCTTCTAGAACTTTTATGTACTGAAGACAAGCCAGAAAATCTTCCATTAATTTAAATTGACAATGCAGGCCTATATGACTCTGCTCACTCATCTACTCAAAATTTGGATAATAGGCTGAGAACTGAAACTGCAATTATTCATAAAATGCTTGAATAAAATATAATATATAAATTTGAATGGAGAGGTGTCTCCTCTAACAAGATTCTGGATCATGTATGTGAGCCTAGAATCTCTCTCCCTTAATGCTTTGAGCCCTGAGTTTCTGAACAATTTTGACTCTTCTGTCTAAGCTCCCAAGTCAAAATTCACAAATAATTGGTATGTAATGTTTCATGGTAGACATAAAAATAGTTACAAATGTTTATCCACCATTCATCTGGCAGCTGGGCATTGTCATTTTTCTCTACCACTGTTCAACCGGTGACTGGTCATTACATTATTTTTCTCTACCAGCGGTAAAGCAGTGGTCAGGGCTCAAAAAGTTAAAAAAAAAAAAAAAAACATGCCAAAGCAGGATCTTGATCCATAAACTGAGCGACAACACTTCACCAAACAATAGAAAAATCCACATGCAGAAATTCCAATAAACTAAAATAATGCCTGAAGTTTAAATCTACTTTTGCAGGAAGGGCGACAAGTCTGTTACTTCCATTGCTTAGAACACATCCATTAAGCTGAGGAGCTGGAGATCTTCAGAAATTTGTTAGCCAAGGATGGTGAGTTCAATCCTTGGTAGGACCACAAGAGTCAGCATAGTTAACAGCTCACCCCTCTTTCCATTTTTTTTTTTTTTTTTTAATGTAAACATAGTAGCAGTTTATTTATCACACATCTTAATGTACAGTTTTTTTTATGTCTATGTCTGCTAAATGTGATGACTATGATAGATCTGTCCCAGAGCTTTGGTTACTACAATGTGCCTGTTTCATAATAAATCTTCTATTCTGTGTGGCACCAGGCTTATTGTTGAGGCTCTGTTATCCTAATTTTATGGTGTTAATTTAAACTTACTATTGCAAACCCTTAACTGTTATGATAGATTTCAGAAATCTGAGGACTGTAGTTTCATAACTGCTACTGTAAATAATGCTTGCTACTAGATTCACAAAAAGACTAGCAGTGTTACTATTCATGCTAACATAGGTTTACTCAGTACATCATACAAGCACTAAAATTAGTTCAGTAATCTCAATCAGTAACCTCTGGTCAGCTATAAAAGAGCTTCATTGTCTCTACACATCTGAATTTGATTAAAGTATTCTGAGAGATAAAACCATTTGATAAATATTTGTTCATTGTCCTACAATTTCTTCCTCTATAAATTCCTGAAGGCTTATGAATGAAATAAGTTTAAAACCAGAATCAATTATTTTGATTCAAATTCCATCACAACTTTGTTGTGATAGGCTTGTTTGAAATTGTTCATTTTGGTCAAGCAGATTACTAACCTTGATATAGCCAACAGGCGCAAATACCATCTTTGGATTGGTAGTCCAAATCTCTTATTCCACTGGGATTACCACTAAAACAAACTTCCAAAGACTATATAATGTTGCAAGTCAATTGCTAATTCCATTTTTACTAACATTGGTTATGCTTTTCATTTTGTTAGATGCTTAGCTCTATTTCCACTTAAATACACTAACAAGTAATGGCCTTAACTTGTTGAGCATTTGGAAAATTGCTTTTTTATTTAAGAAAAAAAAACAGTTTTCAAAGAAGCTTACTAAGCTAGAAAAAATAAAATAGAAATTGTAGGAGAAAAAAAAAATGATGATGAGGTGGGGGGGTTCTTCTTTCTTTTTCAGTCACCTCAAGGAAATGGATTGCATGGCTCCCTTTCTTTGCCATTACACTGGGCAGTTGTGAAACACACACCAACTCAGCCGCTCATACTTCAACTTCCTCTTCGTCAGTCTGTCAATCCATATGTCCAACTCTATTACACTCAGTCCACTGAATGACTCCTTGACACTTGGTGCTGCTGGCACCCCACTTTTTATGCTATTCAAGACGGCCAAAATTTGCATGTGTGCAAATATCATCTCATTTTGGACAAGATATGTGCGCATAAATTGTGTCTTCAATAGCGGCCATATTTCTTTTTGTCATTACTTTGCAAGCAAGACATGTTCGTGCTTGTTTCAAATTCTGAGGTAAATCATGTCTTTCGCCACAGAAATTGAACAGATTTCATCTATTTTTGAAGGCATTAAATGTGCATCCTATACATCTGTTTGTGTGTACATATAGGCATGCATGCACATAGACACACTTTGTGTCCTCCAGTTGTTTTGACTGACCTTTCAACCACCTGATGAATATTCATGAATGTTTGCAAATTTAAAAGCCTTGTTAAACCAATGACATTCTTGCTCTTGTATATAAACATGCAACAAAATAAATCCTGCATTGCCTTGATGAAGTCCCTCAGAAGACGAAATGTGTCAGCTAAGAATAGTTTTTCCTCGTCTTTTTATTCATCTTCTTCCTTTACAGGTACTCTATCTGAAAATAATTTACACATTCTATATCTCTCGTTAGTTGTGACATGTCTGAATCTTCTGTCTTGTAAGTATGTAGTTGCAATAGAGGATTGTAAATATATATTAGTCTAGAATAACATTAAGGTGGTTACATTCATTGAATTCTTGGCAAAGACAGGACTTGTTCTGAATAGATTGCAGGATAACAACTGGAAATTATCAGCTAAGTGTCTTAAACTGTGTCCATTACCATCACTATTTTACTAGCCTAAGTTGTGGATAGAATTAATTTGCTCTCATCTTTAAATATTGGCTTATACACTGCAAATATAAAAGAATATATGGACAAAAATGAGATTTCTTGCTTTCCTGTCAATTCAGTCAGTTAAGTGCCATATTTGATACATGTTTGGACAATCATGTCTCTCTTGATTTATGATTGGCTAACTAGAAGATTTTCTCACAGTAGACTGGTTGCCAACCAAGGCTATACGACCCAGTCTATTCTGCTATTCAACTCGTATTGGAATTCAAACCCTGATTTCTCATTCCAAGCTGTTACTGGCTATGCCGCAATGTTCATCCTGTCAACTACAATCTTAAAAAATTTAAATGTAATATCAATTATCATCTTCTGTTTATTCTTGCCCTTTCTTTCCTTCAATAATGTTTTTATAGTTTTTTTCACTCAGTAATCCCTAGCATCTTAGTGGTTTTTATTGCCATGCTTGAGGTGAAATGATAAAAACAAAGATCTTTAAGGTTTATAAATTCTTTGTCTATTTTCAGAATTCTGATGTTCTAATACTAATTTCATTCTTTTCTGATCTTATGAAAATGTATGTGGGTAAATCAGAAAGTAAAAACAGTTTTGAAATAAAGGTATTGTATGGAAATTGCCTTTATTTTTTTATTTATTTACTCTCATATTATTATTAATAAAATGTATTAAGTAATTCTCTTTATTCTCCACACTTCACTCTTTGAATTCAAGTGATTGTTCTTTGATAAAATATCCTAGCAGCGTCAAGATGGTAAACCTTTTTTGCCTACCACTCTGCCTTACCTTTTAAATTATTGTTTTAAAAATGATGCCTTCTCCTCTTTGCTTTAACCCTGGCTATAAATAAATTACTGAGAAGTAGTTGTTGGCAAAGTTCCAAAAGAGTGGATGAACACTGACTCACTTTCTAGATTATGTATGATAATTGGTGACAACTTTCTGTGACACTCACCCCCCACACACCTTATCAAAACAACAAAGTCTGACTTGTAATCCAGTTTTTGTGTATTTATAATTCCTCATCAATGATAAAAATAATAAACACTTTTCAACAGTTAAAAACAGCTCTTTCCCAAAACATTGAGAGGTTTGTGCTTTCATTCTGGGAGCTGGCGGACTAACAGTTTCTTAATCACTCACTTAAGGTGAAGAAAAGTGAAGAAAGTAGGATAACTGTTTTAGTAATTATAAAATCTAAAATATGTTATTTAATATCTAAATAGCATTCTCTTTTCACTTTCACCTCTTCTTTTCTATATTGATATGATTATGAAACTAGGAAATTTGTGAAAATCCTTTTCAAGAAGGTGTCATAAATTTCAGGAAAACCTCGTTTTAGTAAGGAATTTCATGTAATCCCTAAAAATATAAATGATTTCATGAAAATAATTACAATGATTATTTCACTAATTTACTCATGTGATAAACTGGCAGTAATAATTCATTTGTCTGTTGCCCAAGTAATACAAAACATCTAAGCAGGTTATTACCAATTTGATCGTACCCAGTCATAGCACCAATATATCTGTTTAAGAGTATTCATTATTTTCTTTATGGTAGTTATTAAATCTATATGTTTGTATACAGGTATTTTAAAAATTTTTGTTAAATAATTTCCTTAAAGGAAAATTGTTTTATCAATTCTTATTTCCAATGCAGATTTTCAGATGAGGAATGTATTCCTTAGTTCCCTCAGTTAAAACTATCACGGTTAGGACCCACTGTGCCATACATTGTCAACTCATCCTTGTACCCTTAGTATTTCTTTGGTAAGGAGGAATTTTCATTCTGCTTTCAAGAGGATGCTTCCCCAACTACCACAATCTTGCCTCTTCAATTCTAATGTTGACCATTATCTACACATTATCCTCATAATATGCACTTATCACTTCCCTTTATGCCCTTACAACAACCTTATTCAGTCACTCTACCTTGTGTGGCTCTTGGGTTTTTTGCTTGGTAAACAATAGTACAAAAGAAAACTGTTGAGAATGAAATATGTCTGAGAATAGATTATTTGACTGCTGCATTCTTGATTAAAAAATATCACTTTTGATTTGTTATAATTTGTCATATATGCAAACATAATGTCATATTTCTTTAATTGATTTTGAAAACAGATGTTACCCAATGGCAATCTCGTCAGATTGATATGTTTAACAATTTAGCATTATAATAATGTTGCCTCTATATCCAACAATTCTGTAACGAAATTCTTTTCCAGTTGAGCCTTCAAATATTTATGATTATTGATACCTATTCATTCCATAACAATTTGGTGGAAAAGCATTACTCCTTTAGGAAATTATGGTAATTTTTAGTAAAATTGCAAGAAATAATAGTAGAACCTAAAAATACAGGAATTAAAGACCATAATAATCTCCACAAAACCTTTTCTATTGGCATAAAATATTTTAAAGCAAATCTCGATACAATTTAACTGATATGTGGTTAATCTTTCTTTTGAGAATAATTATGTAAATAAATGACTAAATAAAAAAAACTCTTTACAACAAGTAAAAGACCATTGGATGTGTGCTGCTGATTTCATGAAAACACCAAATACACAAAGTTGTTAAATGACTGGTACTTTCTGTATTTGCAATTATAATTGAGTTTGTCTTTTTCTCAAAGTCTGTTATTGGTAAGCACCAGTGATTCTTTGTTCATGGGTTTAAGGCTAGTCTATATTCATTTATTTTTGAAGTAGTGGAAACATTTAATAATCTTATGCTACAGGCAAGAAAGAAATTTTTTTTTTTTTTTAGACGCAAAAAAATGTCCTTTTCCATTTGTGAGACATGCAAGAAGTATCTGCTACCCAATTAAAAGTTTGACAGACAGGAAGTTGTGGAGAACAAATGATGATCACCCATGTACATAGAAGAATCTACGCTTAGCAAATTAGAGATATTGGCAGAAGAGACACGTGTATATACAAAAATATGACAGCTAATATTTGCTCTCAAAATTTGAAATATTTTTTGTGGAGATGTTGAGGAACTTGTAAAGAAAAGAGTTGAGCTTCACTTTAATACTGGATCATCAAGGATCCATTTGATATCAAGTAGGCTCTTCTTTATACTGACTAATGGGAAAAACCATATGCTTAAAGAACTTCCAAAAATGAACTTTTCAAGTCTCTGGGTGAAGAATGCCAAAGGAAGAGAAAAAAGGCAATGGCAACTATTCTTCAGAATAGATTTCACTTCTACAAGTTGATCTTATTGACATGCAGTCAGTGGTACATAATAAGTACTGGTTTATCAAAACCATCTTACATTTTGTGTTTTGAAGCTGTTTTCAAATGTACAGCTGAAATAACTTTTGGATGAATTTCTGCTGTTTGGCATATATACAATTCTGCAGTCTGGTATCATCACTGAAGTAAATCAACTTTTGGCCAATAATGAAATTAATTTCTGAAAAAGAACCTGTTATCCGCAAAGCTCACTAGAACATGCTAACAAGGATATGTTGATCTAACCTCACATCTGTATGAATTGGTGTCCAGTATAAAGAATAAAATTGACATGTGCAGTGTCTGAAAGCAAGGCTGAAAGTGTAACAGCCATTAGGCATTGAAAATGTTGATGGCTTTATGAAAATCACTTGGTACCAACAAGAAGCTGAGAAGATGCAGTCATAGATGACTTGTTCTAAATAGAAGCAGAGGTGATGAAGCATGGAACATTATTGGATTTATGGTGAGCAACACTGACAACAATCTGTACAAAATTGCATTGAATAGTGTAAAACTCGGTGGGCATTACTCGAGGAATCTTCTTTTTTTTTTTTTTTTTTTTTTTCATCTCAAGTGATACTGACTATCAATGTGAAAAACTTGGGTGCCACATATTGTTCACATTAATCACTCATCCAATTTTGTTTGTATGGCAATGACACACTAGCCAAGAGCAGAAAGGTTCCTGCTGTTGCTAGTAAACTCTGTTTACTAGCAGCAGCAGGAACCTTTAGGTTTAGGCTTGTGGCTTGGCTCCAGGAAGGTTTATAATCTTGGAAATATTTGTAACGGCTAAGTACTGAGGTTACATCATATAAAAGGCTGAATTAGATAGCTAACATTTATAGTGTAATGGCTCAACATACAAATCCATATCCCTGTCGGTTAAGTTAATTATGTGACCATCTAAGCTTACTTGAGTCTGTGTTGCCTTGCATTTTGGCCACTTTCTGGTGGCCAAAATGTGATATTGTTTCTAATATTGGTTAGCATTTAAATTCAGCTAGAAGTTTGGATTTTTGGGAAGGAGAGGTGGTATGTAATTTACCTAATTTTGAAGAATCCGTCTACTTAGTTGTAAAATCTGTGATACTGATCTGGTGTGATAGCTATTACTTAACTGACTTGGTTATCCATTTCTGATGGACTGATACATGCTTGGCTTTTTTTACCTTGGAATTCCAATGCCATAAAGAGCTGCATATATTTTAAGAATTTAAGGTTTCCTCATGGGAACAACTTTTGCTCAAAAAGGGAGAGAACTCCAGTTAATTTCCCTGGGTCATGAAAGGTGAGTTTTACAAAGAAAGGTATCAATCATTTGGGATTTAAAACAGATTTTCTTAGCAAAATGTATTTTGCTGAAGGATATTACACAAAATTGGGTTATTGTACCTAAGACAGGAAAAGTATGTTCAGTGTGAATATTTATAGAATCTTTTTTTTTTTTTCCAAGAACAATTAGTAGAATTATTTGATTGTTTTTTTGTTGTTTTTTTTTCTTAAATTCCATGAAATTGAAACTTCCTATCTTGTGTAATGTCCTGCCTTTCATCATCCATACAAATCCCACATAAACAATTCCATTTCTAGTGTTTGTTGACATTTACTGACTTAAAACTTAGATTTTATCATTGTTTTATTTTTTTATTTTTTTTTTTTTTCTGGTTGGGTTTTAACATTGGTTACCCTCATAGACAAACTTCAGTGGTGAAACTCTGTCCTCCCCTCTCCCAAGGCTGCTCTAACCACAGTAGGTATAGAATATTCTTTTCAAATACCAGCTGTTGCTATTCCAACATGACATTTTAGAACATAACTTTTTTTTTTATATAACTGTTATCTTTTGTTGGTGCCTTTTATGAATGATATTAAAAACAATTTCAGTTTTCATTTGTATGTATAAAATTGAATCACTATTTTTAGTGCAGTTTGGCATTTGTGTATCTATATGTACATGTATTTCTGTGTGTCTAAATTATATATAAATGGTAGAATTTCAGTTCATTATGCACAATCAAACCATTTCATGTAAAGCCTTCAAATATAGATATGTAATTGAGCCATAAGGTTTTGCATGACACTTTTTCTTTCTTTCTTTCTTTGTGTTTGGTAACTCAGATGGTTAATGTTTCTTACTTAATATGCAAAAATCCCTCATCCCTCCTATTTCCTCTAGGTTAAAGTGGATATCACTTAGAAGGCCCACTGGTCTATCAAACAGAAATACTTGAGATCAAGATAAAACTATGCCTTCCTCTTCTATGTGGGAGTCCATAGTATCTCTCTCACACACACACATTTTGAAAGTGGACTGTAGGTAGTAAAAGTTGTGTAAATTTGACAAAAATTTTCTCTTGAGATTCTTGACACTTTGTATGAATTCTAATAAATACATGTAAAATTAAATTCAGACATCATTTTTTTTTTTTTTTTTTTTGTCTGATCCTTATATGTTTATTCAAAAGGTACTATTTGGGCTTTGTTTGAACAGGAGTCCTACATGACTGAGTGGTCAGGCATGTCAGATCCAATGATTGTTCCCCATAGGGGATACAGGTTTGAATCCTGCACAGGACACTTTTTTTTTTTTTTTTTTTTTTTTTTCAGACAAGATTTCTCAAAAATTCAGGCCAGTAGATGTAGTTGGATAAAAAATACAGGTTAATTAAAAAATATATCCACTACTTGAATATGAGTATCCATCAATAATAACCTTTTGAACAAAATAAATTAAAAATAACGTGTGTGTGTATATATATATATATATATATATATATATAATGCACAATTTTAATTTAATTTGAATTCCACTTCAATCAGTAAATGAAATCTGTGTTCTATGATTGATATCTAACTGATATGTCTTTTTCATTTATTTTTATTATTTATTTTTTATTCTTTTCTCAGGAAGGAACCTTGGATCTCTGTGAATCCTTCAAATGAAACCTTCCTGTTCAGCTTTTGTTCTGCAATTGAAGCCAATGGTTGCCCGACTGGAAGTGCTGTGTGTCGGAAAACACATGGTTCTTTGTCACAGCCAGTAAAATTAGGCAACTTTACAAATTCCCCAACTTTTTCTGAAGACAATCAGAAACGGATTACAGTAACATTTAGGGGACAAACATGTTCATCAAACCACTCTATACATTTCAGTACACACATCATTTTCAAATGTGGAAAGACATTGGTATGTATAAACTTTTAATATTAATCACTTAAAACAAATTTTTTTTTAATAGCTTTGTTATTTATTCATAACTATTTTCTTATTTTAATGAAACTTTAATTTGTGATTAATTTGCAGCATTTTTTATTTTTTTATTTTAGCATCTTTTTTCTTTTTTTTTCTTCTAAATCATCTCTTGTTCCTCAAGTTAGTGATAATACTATATTTTTACAAATATATTCTCTGAAATAGTCCTTATTTTTGTAAAGTTATCTAAAACTATCAGTTCTTCAAATGTTATTATTCTACAAAAATATCTAGAATACAAGGCCAGGCTACTGTACATAATGTTGAGTATTAATGATATAATTTTGATGTTTGCTTCAGAATTGTCAGTCAAACTAGTTTAATAGTTTAGAAAAGTTGAATGAACAATATTTTTTTTTTAAGCATTACGCCCCAAGCAAGGCATGAAGCCACTAGGATGCAGGGGGTTGCAGAAGATTTGGAGCGAGAGCAGATAGGAGAGATAGAAGAAAGGATGAGGAGAAGGATAGTGGGTAGATCAAGGTAACTGGAGGTGTTGATTGACATTACATTTGAATAGTTGGAGATTATAGCTCTCAGGGAAACAGTAATTGGGAAGGGTGTTCCACAGGCGAGAGGTGCGAGGTATGAAGCTATTGGAGTAGAAGAGACGGCTACATTTAAAAGTTTCTACGGTATAAGGGTGGGATGCCAGCCTCGTAGGGCGCTTGAATTCATGGAGTATGGGGACCAGTGAAAGCAGCTCATCGGAGCAATTACCATGAAAGTATTTGTAGAAAGGACAGAGGCGACGGCGCGTCTGTGAGAGAGTAACTGTAGACGAGACGCCAGATCAGGGCCAATTATATTACATATGGCAGCAATACTCCATGCAAGGGCGAATGGTTGATTTGTATATTTGAAGTATCGATTCCGGGGAGAAAAATTTCCTGGCGCGGCACAGAGAGCCAACTTTCCTCGCGGTGGACAAAGCAATTGTACTTGAACAATGTACTTGTTCTATCTCGGGTCAGCAGTCAATGTGAGACCGAGCAGACACAGGGAGTTGCTCTCAAGAAGTTGACTATCAGACATTCTAATGGTGGGCAGGGAAGGATCTCTATGGTGATTAATAGAGAGTAGTTTAGTTTTTGAGGCGTTAAAGTTGACCAGCCAATTCTTGCCCCAATTAACAACTGATTGGAGGTCCATTTCAAGACGCATGTCCAGGTTAGTTTTGTCACCGACACTAGATTTATTTTTGAGACAGGAGTAAATTGTAGTGTCATCCGCGTAGATGCCAACTTGGGAATCTATGTCGTCAGGAAGGTCGTTGATGAAAATAAGGAATAGAGTGGGGCCAAGGATGGAACCTTGGGAACCACCTGCGTTCGTGGGATAGGAACTGGAGGAGAATCCATTGAGAACGACCTTCAATTCACGGTTTGACAGGAATGATTGTATTAGATCAAACAATCAACCTGTAATACCATAACCCTGGAGCTTACGAAGAAGGCTGGCATGCCAAACCCTATCAAACGCTTTGGAGATGTCTAGGGCCACGGCACAAGCCTCACCGTTATTTTGAAGGGCTTGGTAGACGGTTTCAGTGATGGCCGTAAGCACATCAGCTGTAGATCGGGCGTAGCGGAAACCATATTGCTTGTCTGAGAGCAGATCATGGGATGTAAGATGGTTAACCACTTCGGCATTGATTAGGGCTTCGAAGACTTTGCCAAAGAGGGGTAGGAGACTAATAGGACGGTAATTAGAGGAGTCAGAGGGGTCTCCAGAGTTCTTAAAGACAGGAACAATGGATGAGGACTTCCAGCAGTCAAGAAAACGGGATTCCTTGAGGCAGTAATTATACAGTTTAGAGAGGGCGGGCGCTAGCTCAGGCGCGCATTTCTTCAAGACAATGGCTGGTATGCCATCTCCACCACTAGCCTTGTGGGGGTCTAAATTGGAGATAATGCCCAGTACCAATGACGGGGTTATGTGTAAGCCGCTCAATAGGGCCTTAGATCTTAGAGGGAAGTCTGGTATGGGCACACCGGAGGAGTCGAGCATTGAATTAAATGAGAATTTCCGAGCAGAGCATTCAGCCTCGTCGGTAGAGGAGGTCAAGACCTCGAACTGGTTGAATAAAGGAGGTATGGAGGGTTTTCTATAGTTCAGGACACTCTTGCAGAGCCGCCAATAATCTTTGGAGCTAAATTTGCAAGATGCAATACGCTCCTTCAACCGAGCAGCAAATATTGTCTTAGCTTCGTTGTGGACACGCTTACACTTGTTACAGGTGGAGGCAAAGAGACGTTTATTGCAGTCCGACATGTTGCTACAAAATATGTGAAAGAAGTGGTTCCTATGAGCAATGGCAGCTGAGCAAGCAGTGGAGAATCAAGGGGAGGAGTGCGACTTGACCTTAAATTTCCTTGAGGGGATGAAAGCGTCGATTCCAGCTTTAACCCAGGATGAGACCTCAGCAGCACATTCTTGGACAGGGAGTGTAAAGACAACATCCCAGGGGACATCGCGGAGAAAGTCATGAATCGAGTCCCAATCCGCTCGTTGATAGTAGAACGAGATACTAGTGATGGGCAGTTCTTTGCGGGGTGTGGAGTTGAAGGAAATGTTAACAGATACTACGCCATGATCGGAGTTACCAAGAGGGCAGAGCTGCGTGGCACTACAAGATTCGGGGATGGAGGTAAAACACAGATCAAGAAGGGAGGCCTTACCTACCAGGTTGGGGGCAAAACGCGTGGGGAAGTTAACTATCTGCGTGAGGGATTGAGAAATTAAGTGTTTGAATGCCAGCCCGGTCAGTAGTAGCATTCTCGAGCCACTTGGTATGATGTGCGTTAAAGTCACCAAACACGAATATGTGAGCAAATGAGAGAGGGCCTTGTCTATGCTGTCAGACATGCTATCGAGTATCCCACAGTCTTGAGAGGATGGAGAGCGATAGAGGAAGAAGAGATAGCTTACGGCATTGAGGAGAGATAGTCAGAGACACATGCTGAATGGTCTGGTGATTAGAGACAACTCTCTGGCCAGAGGAGATGGTCCTTGATGTGGACACACAAGGCCGTGCATGTGGGTTACAGTCTTTCCTGAGGAGAGGAAGGTAGCCGGGGATCAAGAGTTCAGAGGAGGGAATAGATGAGACAAGTTTTGTCTCACAAGAGCCAGTATATCCGGGCAGTTTGCTGTGAGGAAAGATTCCATACTGCAGAAATTTGTTCTAATGCCACGGATGTTGGAAAATGAAATGTTGAGGGGCTGGTTTAGGTTTTTTTGGTTCATTTGAGTCTTCATGTGGAGTAATTGTTGAAAGATGAGAAGGCCTGAAGTAAGAGAAGTAGATGGTTTTCGAACGCAACATGAGCAGAGAGGAGTTGGCACAGCCTGCATCATAATGTGACCTCAGGGTTTCCCACCGGAGGTGATTGCAGGGACACCTTTCCATGCATGTCATGGCACTACAAACACCCCGATACAACTGTTGATCAGAGCGGCTGCTCAAGACACTACGCAAGAGTTAGGGCTCCTATCTACCAGTCAGAAACGGCAACCAGTGAACTGTCAACCGTGTACCCTCAAAATGAAGAGGCAATGCCACAGACTGCACATGTCACGGGAGAAACACATCAGCACTAGTACAGAGGCCAGAGAGAGAGAGTACCGGGAACCCCTTCTTAGACAAGAAACAAGGTGTGAGCCTCTGCTCATATCCAGGGGAAGGGGGAGGAGTGTTGACCGGGCGGTAGGAGAGTCTACCTACTCCTATTACATATAACACATACAACAATGACAAAAGTCAAACAGAGGGATAAGGGCGGGGAAGTAGTTCACTTAGTGCCCAGGCTGACACTAGTTATATGTTCAGGGGGATAGGATGGAATTTATTAGTATTTTATCACACAACACTAAGTTTTAACTTAGTATAAGTCCCATTGTTCTATTCTAAAGAGAGAAATGAAAAAATATGATTATCCACCTTTTTGTGGATATGGCATAGATGCTAGCTCACTTGTGGCAGTGGGTGATATTGATAGTCCGCATGCATTCTGATGGTCACCAGTGAGTGTTCCACGTTAGTACATTTTATCAAGCAAAAGACAAGGCCACTGGACCATAAGAATACTGAAGACATACTAACACCTGGTGAAGAGACATTTTTCCCTTCTTTCGAGGTGGAGGGAGGATTTCCAACTACACAAACAGTGTTATAAGTTAGGTTAGAATAAGTATCATTTAAATTAGTCGCACAGAGTGGGGGGTGAGAGACCAAACAAAAATAGATAAATAAAGTAAATACATAAATGTTGGATATATATATATATATATATATATATATATATATAGAGAGAGAGAGAGAGAGATGCTTTTGAATGCGTCTCTGATAGAATGAATTTATACTCACACATGGCAGAAAGTTAATGTCCACTTCCATCCTGATGGACGCCAGTGAGTGTACAGCCAGCCATATCTCAATATAGACTAATACTAAAAATCAACCTTATGAACCTTCACAACCATTATACCAGTGACTGTATACAGTGTCTATTCAATAGCAGACTGGTGCAGAGTACCTTATCTGTGATAAATGCAAATAGTGACAGCCAGTGTTTAGTTCCAGGTATGTAATTGTATAAAATTTTGATCATGAAACAATCAAGTGGCTTGCCCACTTGTTCTGGGCTGGTGTGGGAGAGAGAACAAAATTGTAGCAACCTAGACTTTTCAATTTACTAAAGATTAAGCATGCAGATAATATAGCTGTATTACAGTAAATGATCACACTCACACATATATATATATATATATATATATATATATATATATATATATATATATATATAATATGATTGCACATTTCACCTTTCAAGGTTGCATCAGATCCATAAAATAAAAATTATAACAAAATGACATAGAATAAATATTAACAGCTTTTTTTTAAAAGTTACTCATTTTCTTCTATAATCACAAGAAATGCCAACTTAGGTAAAACGTACTATGATTCAATTATTTAAGCATACACACAAAGACACGTACATGTTTCTTTCCTTCATTTTTGGATCTGATGAAGTCTTCAAAGGCACAACGCATAATCAAATCTATTTTAAATAAAGCGTTTTCCATTTGTCAAATTTTTAAAATACTTTGTCAATTCTATATCCTATTTTAAACACACACACACACACACACACTATATGTCATAATGTACACATGATCCAAAATGATGTGTGTATCAACAGAATTCAAACCCCATATTAATACACAGTATATCCACTTTGGATGTTAACACAGGCTTGTACTCTTGTATACATATCATCATACCTTTGGTAAATATCATTTTGTGATACATTATTCCATACTTCTTGTATCTAGAAACCTATGGCCATATCATATTGAAACACTGGTTCTCATATCATCACCAAAGTTAAGTGATGTAGATCTTGATCACTACCTATGTGGTTGACCACTTGGAAATACCAGATGTTATAAGCTTGGATATATGGGTGGTGTAATGGATAATCGCTTGTGATTGGAAATCGGAGAGCAGAGTTTCAATACCAGTTGGATTCATTATATTCACTTATGTACAAATATCCTTAGGAAAGGGTATGAATCAACCTCTTTCCCCAGTTATGGTTTAATTAGTAGGACTCATATCAGTGAATCATTAATATCACAAAAAATTCTTACAGTCTAAAAACATTTTCTAGCTTCAAAAGGAATGATAAGCCATAAAAAACATATCAATCATGTATCTCACAAGAGTTGTATATAGGCCAGCTGAACAATTCTCATTGAGCACCTGATCAGCAACTAGATGGGTGACCACTTGGGAATATCAGGTGCTGTAAGCTTGGATGCACAGGTGGTATAATGCATAATGGCTCAAAAGTTTTAATCTGAGTGACAAGTTTTTAATTCCAGTTGGTTTCGTTATATTCACTTACACACAAATACCCTTGGGAAAGGTATAAATCCACTTCATCTCCCCTCAAGCTATGGGTTATTTAGTAAGACTTGTATCACTAAACCATTATCTCAAAAAATTCTTATAATCTAGAAATATCTTCTGGCTTTAAATAACCTGCAAAGGGTTGATAAGCTGTAGAAAACAAATCAATCGATAAAAAGTCAGGTGTCCTCTCATGATGTCCTGTATGTGTTCAATGAGGAATAACTCTGTCAGTTGTACTGGCCAGGTAAATTGCTGAACATCTTGAAGAACATGGTGAAGAACATTTTGAAGAGCATGGGTATAATGTGGGTGGGCATTATTCTGCTGGAGCAGCACATTGCCTTCTAATTTTAGAAATGACAACAGAATGGATTGAACAATGTTCTGGACATGCATGGCACTGTTCAGTGTTCCCTTTTCAAACAGCACAGGTTAGTGAATGTTGTAACTCATGGTACTGCACACTGTGAGAGCAGGGTGCCAAGTTCATTTGTTGTGGGTGGAGATACTCTGTCTGAAAAATGTCACTCCTTGGGTCTGTAATACACACACAATCAACTATCACTTTCTTGAAAACAAAACCTTCTCTCATCACATTACAAAAGTGCAATTCGATCCTCCAGGTAACTCGCTCACTCCATCATTGAGGCTATGCACAACAATGTTATAAGTCTGACTAAAAGTATGTATATCCATAGTCCTGCTGCCAGTAAACAATTAAACTGAAACAAAAGTTAATAATCATGCCATGAGTTGCACTATGACTTGGCCTGAATTAAAGAACGCCATACTCTGGTGTCCATAAGCCCATTTGGTGGTTTTTGCATTGGCTAATTAAAAGAGAAAATGAACAGTGATTGTGTAAAAAAAAAAAAAAAAAAAAAAAAATTCTTTAAGCTGCTGCTGTAACTGTTTGTTTCAAGAAGCTTTTAAAGAAGTATCATTAGTTAAGAAACAAGTGTATGAGTGGCATTCAAGTTTTAATTATGGTGAGATGTTGCTTGGAGAGCAACCATAATCTAGTTGACTTTCAACTAACTTAAATGGCTAAAATCTTAAAAAACTTTGTCATGTCATCATGAAATTGGTAATCTGAGATAATTAGGTTATCTTGGTGTTAATGCTAGCAAATGTTAACAAAAATAATAATAATAATGTATTGGTATGATTTGTCTATCAATTTGCCACCCTCTCCTTTTTCTTTTTTTTCTTTCTTTTTCACAGAAAGCACATGACTCTCAAATCCTGACAGTTCTGATAAAATAATTCCTAAAAGCTATTCTTCCTATTTACCATTGGTGAATAGGAACAAATAACCAGTCTGTTAGGTACCTTTGAGAGTTTTAGGGGAAATGTTTTTGCTGAAATTATTGTACTTAACAAACTACATCAATCTAATGGATAGGTCTTTATATAAACAACTTAATCTCATGGATTTTTAGAGATACATTTTGATTTTGGCCAAGGAAGCTTATTATTTTTACTCAACTTTGCAAATGTGGGGAATGTACAGTGTTGTACAAGTTATTTAAGTCCTCTCCTATTTAAAATTAAAATTCAAGAACCCCTCAGCTCATTGAATTTCTTGAACAACAATTTTTCTGTGGCTAATGTGTATCAGTAGAGATGCAAAAGAGACCCTGAATTGTGTGCAAAAATGACTGTCAATGTCAGTCTCCTCTAGGTTTCTCCATTAGCAACAGATCAGCTTGGCATATTCAAATATTGGCTTCTCTGCAACTTGTGCAGATCTGGATTTTTGTCAACCCTCTCATGTCAAAAAAAGCAATAGGAAAACCAGTAGTCAGTAGAGCCTGCTTTTGGTGAGTCTCAGTTTGCTCTTATTGGAAATTTAGTGTCTTGTGAAGTCAGTACCACCTTCCATGCTGTGGTTTTTGAGAAAGTAGCCTCATGCGTAATTATTCAGTTTTTTTTTATTTCTTCCCATCTCTCTCCCTGTTATCCACTTAATTGTTAAGAGAACGATCTGTTAAGTGTTTCCCCCAGCTTCAACACGCCCATGTCTTATTTTCTACATTTTCTTTATTTTTTCCATTTTTAATTTCAATACTCATTTAATTCAATCAAGTCCTCTTATGTTTTTATTTCGTTCTATATCATAAAACTGAACCTTTCTACATTTAACTTTTTTCAATTACTCCTTGAGCACTACACATCCTGTTTGAGTAGATCACTACCAATGTCATCACAATAGGATCCTGCATAAAGAATTTATCCAGTCAGAAGTTCCATTTGAAGATAGTGAGAATATTGCATGTGTGTGAGTGTGTGTGCATGCACAAAAATGATATAGAAATGTAGAGTAGTATGGATTAGAACTTTCATCACCACAATGACCTTGAGCATGAAACAGTTTCTGGCTAAGGACAACACTGCAGTTGTCTGCTATCTATCTAAACTCACTCTACATGCCTTTGTTCTGTCGCAGGAAAATTGACCCGAAAAGAAAATGTATAATTGAGATCAACAATATGAAACAAAAAAAAATATGTTTGAAACTTTGATCAAAATTCAAGAAATGCCTCCTGGATTTGGGGGAGAGAAATGTTTAGATAAGTGCGTTGTCAAAAAGGAGAGGACTTTGAAGGAGATGAAAATTTTAAAATTGGGAAAACCTAATGAAAACTTTTTAAAAAGAATTTCACTTGTTTTTAGTTCCCCATTATGTGTTCAGGATATCTAAACTTCCCTCTGTAGACTGATCTGAACAAATATTAAAATAACCTCTCTCCTTTATGATCAGTTATTAAATATTGGATGAGTTGGGGTTTTTTTTTGGGGGGGGGGTTGTTTTGTTTTTCATTATTATTCTTACTAATAGTGTTTTGACTTTCCTGCTTAATTTATTTAACATTGTGTAATGTGATAAATTTTAGATTTTTCTGTTCACATTTTTTGTGAATGTTAAGATTTGTTCTGATAACATGTTTTTTTCTTTCCCTCTTTTGTATTTATAGGGTTCACCCGAGTTCTTAAATAATGATGGTTGTTCAACTGTCTTTGAATGGGAATCAATTGTAGCATGCAAACATCTTTCAAAACCTGTCAAAGAAGTGCCATGTTATGTCTACATTCAAGGCAAGAAGAGGGACCTCACCCCATTGATAAAGTTAAGTGGTGCCTACAAACTAAAAAGCCCATCTAATGTGGATATTTATATGAATCTTTGTCGTGATATTAGCTCAGGTGAGTATTTTGTCATGACACTTTTCATTTTCCTTTGTAAGATGAAGAAAGATTCTACTGCAAACTGATTGTTTATTTGTCCCTGATTTACAAAAAATGCAAATTTTATAACACCATAATTGAAATTTGTGGAAACTGAAATTCCAAAAAAAATTATGTACTGATAGTTTTGCATAACACAGTTTGCATTTTGTAGATTTCAAAATTACATTTAAATAAGATTTGAATTCAGGTGGGGAGTGCAAGATAGAAATTATTACCAGTAATACAATTTTGACCTTCAACTAATCTGGGCTACTATCCTCTTTTAAACAGATGGCGTATTTAATATTTTGCATGTAGGAATGTATTCTAAAATCATCATATTCAATTTACATAATTTCTTTAAAAATTAACCTGTCCTTATTTTAGATCACTTGTACAGATTTCCTTCCATAGAGACTTTGTTTTGCAATTATTATTTTTTTATATAAGCTATACTTTTAAACTTCAAAAGTATTTCTCTAAAAAATTTCCTCTATAATCTAAATTGTCTGTTTACTTTAATTCTATGTATTGCTAATTTTATTTATATTTTCGAAATGTCTTAAGACTAATATAAAGCTATATCTGCTTCTTTTTTTTTTTTTTTTTTTCCTTAGACAATGCTGAATTAGACAATGCTACATTCATAAAGTACCTTGTATGGAACTAACTAATGAATAAGTTTATAAGATTACTATGCTAAGATACATTATTTGTGTGTGTATATATATATATATATATATATATATATTTGATATTTCAAATTGACCTCAATCTTCCTTCAGAAATAGCTGTTTGTTTACAAGTAGCGTCCAGCGCGAGATGCAGACGTCACGTGATATGGAACACTACTGTGTTCAAATATTCCTAACATAAATCTAATTGTAATAATATTTTAGATGTTGTTTAAAAAAATAAAAAATTTTTTAACTATATCTAAAAAAATGTTTAACTATTGAAATATTTATAAAGATTTAAAATACCCAAGTCTTCATTTAACCCTAGTTTATATGTATTTAATTTTAAAACCCAGTATTTTTTCTTTTTTTCTGCGTGTGTATGTGGAACTGAAATCGGAATCTATCAAACAGTTACAGTTTTCTAACGAGTGTCCTGATTGATTAATGTGTTCAGCTATGGGGGAATAAGGATTGTTTTGACATGGTTTGTTTATGATTGTTGAAGCGAAATCTAAAATTATTTCCAGATTCACCAATATATCCACTATTAGGACATAAGGTGCAGAATAAATAGATTATGTTATGGCTATCACAGGTGAGGTGGGTGTATCTTGATATTGGTGTTGGGTACAGAAAATACATTATCTATTATTAAGTGTTTGCAAACTAAGCAACGAGGTTTGTTACATTTTGTTTGCATTTATGGGTGGTTTATTGAAAATGTCTTTGATCTTTTTGTCTAACTGGAGGTTCTTGTAATCCTTTTTTAAATTGTGAATAAGTGTGTGGGAATACTGATTGTGGTTAAAAACCAGGGGAATCCGATTGTTGTTTTTAATTTTCTTGTATGTGATAAGTGTGTTACCATTTATTGTACAAATTTAGAATAACATTGACTTTGTGAGTCTGTGCATCATCATCCTGGAAGATTATGCCACCATCAGGGAGCAATATTTGTAGTGTCATATGTGCATGATCTGCCAAAATACTCTGATAATTCTTAATGTTAAATCTGCCATGTTGAACAACTGAAGTGTTAAAAGAATTCTATGATATGGCTACCCAAATCATTGTATTGCCCCATCCATGCTTTATGATAGTGGCCAAACTGTCCAAGTAAAAGTCTTCTTTGAGCTGTCTCCAGACTTAAACTGACTCTGAAGTGGGGTGGGGGGAGTAAATGATCATTCATCAATGATGACAATGACCCCTTCACCATTTTTCTAATAATCTAAACCCCATTCTTTCCATTTATCATTGTTGATGGAGGAGCATGAGCAGTTTAGCAATTGCATTCCAATTTTATGGAGCTTGCACTGAATAGTTTTAGTTGACTGTCATTTGGTTTTTGGACACAACCAATTTTACTATTTTTGGGGTCCCTCTTTCTCCCTCTCTGAGCTTAGTCTTCCATGTAGAATGATGCTCGCCAGGCCTAGTTTTACCTTGGTTTTGGAATGCCAGCATGAGTTTATAAACTGTACCCTCTCCAGATATTAAATTATTCATTAGTTTTAGTGACTAAAGCACAAGCCATCCATGCTCCAACAATTTGTCAACTTTAGAAATCAGTTATGTCATTTTAACTCATTTAAATATAAATATCTTCTCAAAGAAAAAAAAAAACAGTGGACTATATCATGAAGTACAAGTGTGTGTGCATGTGCATGATATGGATTCTTTCTGCTTTTGCTATCCATGTACTGTTGTTTATGTCCAAAACAATAAAATCAAAAAATATTGCCAGCAAATGCTACACTGTACATTTGCATATATTTATGCCATAGGAAAATGAATATTAATACTAAAGAACATACGGTTTAACATACAGGACATTTTTTTGCACAAATCTGACTGCAGCATCATTCAAAAAAAGTTTGCTCAATGTCTGTAAGCAAAAATCTCTGTTGGAAAGCTGAGACTAACCTCCATTCATAGAGTATATCACAAAGAACTGTTGGAAATGCTAGTTAACCCCAAAATATTTGGGAAGGATATTAGAATAATCTAGAACCTACACTGGCATCAAACCACCTGAATATATAGAATGAGTTCAGTAAATATGCAAAGAAAAGGAATGTAAGATAAGACAAAAATTACTGAGAGCTAAAAAGGACATGAAGTTGGGGAGAGCCATGATTGCTAACATTCTGAAAGGACATGGCACATAGGAGAACTTTTGGCCATCTTTTGTTGGTCTAATTCTGGGTAATTGCACAATGCACATGTTTAAGACAATTCACTAATCTCCAAAGGGGTTTCAAATGAAGTCATCAGCAATATCTCTACTTCTTGACCTCAGGTCAAATGGTAGTCTCACTACACACAAAATTTTGAAGAGGTGTGTATTAAAATAAATTCTACAAATGAATTCATTTTCTAATTCAAAGAATGTATTATCTATTGCTTTTGGTCAAAAACTTCTGTTTGTATATCTGGCAATCAGATAGCCAGATTTGTGTTGAGATGTTACTATTTAATAAAATACTCTGCTTACATATTTTTAAAATGTTTTAATGAATTTCTTGCAGATAACCCTTGTCCAAATGGTGCTGCTATTTGTGCCAATATCTCTAACACACTGGTTAACCTGGGAGAACCAAAGACTGGTCTTAGAGCCAAAGACACCCGATCACTGGAAATAAAGTATGAGGCCCCTGTAAAACTAGAATCCTGTTCCAATATTCCACAAACTGTTATTAATCTCATTTGTCCTAAGCGTGGAGGGGTAAGATTTTATTCTATCTGTTCATCCAACCTAATTCATGTGGAAATGCTAGTTCTTTCTCCTGCCCCCTTCTCTCTCTATCTCCCGCCCCCTCTCTCTCCTCTCTGAAAATGCACTTTATTGCAAATTAGATATGCATAAAAATTATCAACACTGAGTTATTTAACCCTATGAGCCCAGTGTTCCTGAACAATTTTAATCCTTCTGCCCGAGCTTCAGAGTCAAAATTCACAAATAATTGGTATGTAATGTTTCATGGTAGATATAAAAATAGTTACAAGTGTTAACCCACCATTCAACTGGTGGCTAAGCATTATGTCATTTTTCTCTGCCACTAGTAAAGCAGTGATCAGGGCTCAAAGGGTTAAAGCTTTTTTTTTTAATTAATGTTCACTCTATACAATGCTCAAGAGGCACTCAAGGTAGAGGTCTACTGAATATGCATTACGGTAAGCATAAAGGGGGCAGTTTATGTGGATACATGGGGGAAGATAACAATTAACCCTAGACTTGAAGAGTTTAAGATTGTCGTGGTTGAAAAAGCATTCCCTTGGAATTCTGTTCCACAAAGCACCAGTTCTTAGGAAGGAGCTATCCAAATGAAAGTTACTCTCTACTAAAGGAATATGAATGGAAAGAAGGTGGTTTGCCTCAATATACACAGTGTAGTGGGTCTTAGCTGAGAGGGTTAGATTTGGGGGAAATAGCAACAAACTAGAGAGGGGCTTGCAACATTTCATCTGTGAGAAAGGGGTTGTATAATGGAAAATATTTCATCACTCACAAGGCCATATAGGCTGGAAAGTGAAGACTGGACAACACTAATCCAGAATATGGCAGCAGTTCTCCATTGTTGGCTTGAATTGTCTCTTGTAAAGTTAGCACATAGAAGTTGTCTGGTATTTACTGTAACGGTACAGGCAACTGACCATTTTTCCTGCATTTTTAGTGATGGATCATGTATATAAATTTCACTTGATGTCTTGGGTGAGCTTAAGTTCCAATAGGTGTTCAAGGCACAGGGTCTCCTTGAGAGACCACCTGTTCATTGTGATAGATGGAAGTTCATGGTTACTTGTTGATGATGGAACATTACAAAAATGTTTTTCTAATTGTATGACATTCCTTACAGTAACTGATGTTCACAAGTGGTCACTCATCTCAGTACTGACCGGGTTTGGTGATCAAATGAGAACTGGTGTTTTTCAGCATGATTTGACTGTAGGGACTCTGAATAAAAGAACTTCTTATAGTACAAGGCTTCAACATTATCCATAATACAGTTGAACTTGCAGTGAACAAATTTCTTGTGCAAGTCAATAATATTTTACCTGCATTTTATTAAAATATAGCTTGCTTTTCATTTAGGGTTTTTATTTGTTTTTAAACTTGAATTACAGTATATTTCTTTCTTGGCAAATAAATGAAGTGATACATTTTTGTGACAAGGTGTCTAACTAGCACAACAAATTACACACAAAGTAAACTGTGCTACAACAACAAATGATAGTAATGAAATTAATATTTTAACACATGGCAATAGACATTGGTTAGCAATACAAAACAGAATTTTAAACATAACTTTGAACATAATTTATTATAGTAGTATGCTATACTGACTAGTACTACTACTGCTGCAACCGTTGTGGTATGCATCAGTTGGTTAATATAATATAAATTGTAATTTTGAAAGACTGATCATTTGGTCACTAGACTTAACAAGTGATGGACTTCATTATGACTGCAATACCAATTAGACAGTGATCTGTCTTTGAAGTTTTGTTTGTCTGTCTTATCAGAGAGTAGTATACATATTAGTCAAATTAATAAATCACTTTATAATTTTTAACATCCAACTGAATTGTTTTTTCTCAAAGAAATCCTAAAAAATTTTCCCATTTTTAATTTTATTTTACTTGAATGTACACAAGAGTCAATTAACTTAAAATTTAACAAAAGATAAAAGATTTTAGTTAGGTTCATATTTTGAGAATTTAAGTTACTGAGATTTGACATGTAAATTACTTTCAAATTGTCCAAGTAACATTATAGGTAATTTATTATTGAAATATTTTATACTTGGAGGAAAAATGAAGCAATTCCATTTTGTTTTGTAATTCAATACAAAAAAATGTTCTCCCTCCCTCCCTCTCGCGTTCTCCCTCCCTCCCTCCTTCCTGCATTCTCTCGCCCTCCTTCTCACGTTCTCTCTTGAACCTTGATTAGTTCAGCTAATTTGTACATCGGTAGCTGTAAAAAAAAAAAAAAAATTTTTTTCAATTACTAACTGTTAAACTGAAGAATCTTTTACCACATAAATCAAGTAATATGTATGCACTAATCAAATGTTAGTATATAAAAATTTTACTACATTAATCAAGGGTTGCCTGTATATAATTTCACTTAGGATGCATTCAGTTTCTAAAATTTCAGGTTAGTTTTATTGAATTTAACAACACTTCAACTGATTCTAGTTTTTTCAATGTCAAAGTCAGTACCATTTTCTTTTTTAATTAAGAACTAAATTTATCTTATAAATAGTTTTCATGTTAGCCTTTCTATATTGATTACTATCAAGAACATGTTCATAATTCTTTTTAATCTCTTTATATAGCAGTAATAAGAGTTCTTAAACAAATGTTTGAACTTTGTTGTTAAATCATTTCTATTGAATCTCTTTTCAGAGCAAGTACCCTATCATCATCCATGAAGTAATTTGCAATTTTGACATTGAGTGGTTAACAGAATATGCCTGCGATGAAACAAATATCAATAAACCACACTCACTAAAATTTAGAGATCCAGAAAATGACATAGACATTGATCTTACACCACTTGTACCCCCAAAGAGTAAGCATTTGGTTCTTACACATTATTATTGTTAAATCTTCTCCACTTCTGTCTCATTGCCTGTTTTGTGCATTCCCGTTCTTGTTGCCTGGCATGTGCACTCCCTCTCTCGTTGCCTGATTTTTGTTTCTAATTTTTATATTCATTTTCTGAATGTTTTTTTTTCTTTTTTCCTCAGTTTATTTTTTTCTCTGTTAAGTATAACATTGCTTTTCCATAAAAAAAATGTTGCTCTTTTTTCTTTTTATCTAGCCAAGCCTTATTCAGTGGCTGCTACTGATCCAGACAAATCAAAATATACCTACTATTTTAGCCTTGTTGAATCATCACCTAACTACTGTTATGGATCAGAATTTGAGAATTTCAATCCAGCAATTTGCCAGGTGAAAGGAAATCAGATAAAGTATCTTGGAAGTTTTTCCAAGTCAACCCTTCGGTAAGTAACAATCTGATGTAGAACTGTTTAAAAATACTTACATCTCTACTTGAGAAGAAATAATACTGCTTTTTTTTTTTTTTGCTTTTTTTTAATTCAGAAATTGTTTGCATAATAAAATTTTAAAATCTAACATAATGAGTATTTCCTTGTTAAAACTGACATTATCTATTGATATTTTAAGTTATTTTAATGATTGTGTCTAACACAAGAGAAAGAAAAATGAATGACATTTAATACAAAAGATAAAGAAAAAAAATTGGAGTTTACCAGTTGTCACTCCTCACATGTCAGAACTCAATTGAGGAATAAAATAGTAAATGTACATATTAAAAAAATAATGGAAAAAAACTAAGACACCATTATTCTGTGTTTAGTATTTTAATATCTGCAAACAGATCACATTAAGATGAAGCAGCCATTCCTTTTGTCTACACAGAGAAGGCTGCTTTGGTTTAATGAAAATTGTCTCTCTGTGTAAACAGAAGAAATGGCAAATTGGTCTTAATGTTCTTTGCGTCTAATATGTTTTCAATAGTATATTATTGTTTGTATTTGTGCTCTCTTTAATTGGTACCTATTTTTTTTATTTTATTCTCAACAGAGTTTTGGATATAAAAGGAGCAAAACTGGTCAACTTATCAAAAAAAGTTTTTCTTCATTTTTCCTTGTTTAACTTAATATTTTAAATATGTCCACATATTCTCTTCCCACTATCTTTCTCTCCTCCCTCTCTTTTTTTTCTCTCTCAAATTTCATAATTTCTATGTTTGCTTTAGATTGGTAATTTCTATTTAATCTCCTTCTTTTTTTTTCTGTCTCACTTAGATACAGTGATGGCCATTTAATGTTGATTTATAAAGGAGGGCAACCATGTTCATCAAACTTCCAACGTGTTACATTCATTGAGTTCCATTGTAACAAATCTGCTGGTATGAGCCACTTTTATTTATTTTTATTTATTTTTGAATGTGCACCTAATAAAAGGTAGAGAGTTACTGAAAGAGCTGTGAAATATAAATTAAAGGTTATGAGGAATTTTTCTTTCTTTTTTTAATCCTTTCAACCCAGCAAAGCATTAATGCCACTAATATACACAGGGTTATTGAGTGAAAGAAAAAGTTAGTGAGGAGAAATGCCAATAAAAGAACAAGATTCAGGGAGACGGAAGATGGTGATTGATGTTGCATTTAAAGTCCAAGAAAAATTATTAGAATAGGACATACAGTAAAACAATGAAACCTATTTGCCAATCTAGTAGTATTTTTAAATTCATGTGGTCATGGTACCAAGAAGGAAAGCTCATTGGAACAATTGCCATGAAAATATTTATATAAGCAACAGAAGCAGTGAGAAGTGAATAAAGTCAAGATGTCAGGTCAGGACTGATAATATTGCAGACTCTTTTGATTTTTTTCAAGAATTTTGAGATGTATAGCAGGAGCACTGTACCAGATGTGGCAGCAATATGCACAGACAAATGGTAGATTTCTCAACATGCAAAATGGATTCTATCAAGAAAAACTGTCTGACATGATACAATGAACCAACTTTCCTAGCAGCAGACCTAGCAATTGATTCAATATAATTCTTCTACTTCATGTCAGTGATAAATGTGAGACTGAAAAGTCACAATGAGATGCTCTTTTGGAGGTTAACATCAACAATCTGGAGACTCTGTAAGATGACTAAAAGACAGCAGTTTTACTTTAGAGACACAAAATTCACAAGCCAATTGGAAGAGAATTTACAAGCAAAGCATTCTGCTTTATCAGCAGTAGATGACAACACTTTAAACTGATTAAAGAAAGGTGGGATTGTGGATTTACTCTTGTTAAACACACTCTTACAGAGTCGTCAGTGATCATTCTATCAACAAACAGGTGGATCACTAATAAAGAGCATAGGACTCAGGAAAGAGCTTTGAGTGATGCCTGCATTGATCTTATTAGCTTCAGAAGACAAATCATTCATTGTGAGTTTCATGAACCTCCCTAAGAGAAAAGACTTGATAACTGCATAGTCTCTTCCAGAGGTGCCACAACTGGATTTTTAGCAACTCTATATACTATACCTTGTCAAATGCCTTTGATATATCTAAGGCAATCACTCACATGATGAAACTACCATTAATTGATTCTGTGTGTATGTAATGACTTTTAAAACATCAGCAGTGGATTTAGAGGAGTGAAATACATACTGTTTGTTGCACAGGATATTATTTCTGTTGTGATCAATAAGATTGTTAATAATATGTTCAAAAGGTTTGCTGATGATACTAAGAAGACTGATGGATCGATATTGTGACAGGATGAACACTTACCAGCATTCTTGAAAATAGGGCAAACAGCTGACATTTTCTACAGACTTGTGAAACTTTGCCAAGATTGAAGATAGCTCAGAACTAAGCTTCTTTATGAACAGCAACAGGGATTTTATCTAGGCTAGTAGCTTTCAAAAAAATCAGGGTTTTTGATTATTAGAGAGTGAAAGACATTGAGAAGATGTTATTGTGTAGAGAGAAAGAGAAAGAAGACAATAAATGACCAGGTTTTGAGGTGACTGCAGATGATGATTGAAATTGCATTTATAATTTTTTGAAAATCATACTTGACAGAAAAGCAAGAAACCAGGAGCAAATTTCACAAGTGAAAAGTATGAGTATGGAACCTTTGTAAACTGAGATTGGAGATCACAAAGCTTTTGTTCTGTAAGTGGTACAGTAGTCAGGTACAGGATGACACTCTGGTTATCTAGCGTGAAGTTTCAGGCAGGATTCATTACAAAGTGCTTGTCTGATGGGCCATTAATAATTGTAGGCACAGATGATTTGTGTGTGTTTTCTTAATGCCATGCAAATCTGTTTCTTTTTAATCCATTATATGTCTATATTTAAATTAAGATTCAGATTTTGTCAATGTTTTTATCGGTGTTCATTCAGTTCTATACATAGTTTTTGATTTCATGGAAATCTTTGTAAAAAAAAAAAAAAAAGAAAATTAAACTACTTTTCATTTGTCAAAATTTACTTTTGTAAGAACATAAGCATTCATTAACCCTTTGAACCTGAATGGCTGGTATGCCAGTAGCTGTATGAAACTGCATATATTGTACTCGACAGTGGGTCAGGGTTCAAAAGGTTAAAGTGACAAACTTTTTTTTCTTTTCTTTTTTTTTTTTTTTTTTTGTTTAACACATGAAAAGTATTGCTTAAAAATGTTATTCTTTAGTTCAGTGATTGATTTTAATTCTATAGTATATGTCTTTTATCTTTTAAATATATCTAATTTTTATGGTTAATTGAAATGAGATTTGAATTGAACTTTTAACTAATTGATTAAATTATTTGACTAATAGCCGATATTAATTGACTAAAAATGAAAAATTCTTAGAAGCTAGCATTTACATTATTACTTTCACATGCACACCCAACTCCAGTCAGGTCTTACAATTTGTCAGTCATAAAGCACCTCCATATATCAAGATCTTCTATTAGTATAAGTAATGAGATTGTATCTATTGGTAACTTGCTAGGCCTGTCATGTAGCTGACAGTACCTGATAGTTGCCCAGAAATTATGAAAATCTGAAGATTTTGGGGATTTATTTATTTATTTATTTTTAAATCAATTCCTCCCAAGCAAGGTGATAATTCCACTAAGACGCAAGGGGCTACTGGGAGTGAAAGAGAATAAGAAAATTTTAGAAGGGACCAGGAAGCCAATCCATTTTATGCTATTTATTATTTATGTATGTACTTCTATAAATAAGCTATTACAATCACTACTAGTGATGATGTTTTCATAGAATATTGAAATCTTGAATATAGAATAAATATTAAAATGTTAAAGGTGATTTTTTTGTGTGTTAATCAAATATTAATTACTTCCAAGCATATTTGACAAAGTTAATTTAATTTCTTTTTTATGACTTTGAAATTGTTTAATGGACAAGATAATTTTTTTTTCTTTATAAATGAAGATTTTGTTTTCAAATAGTAGCCAGCCAAGCATAGACATCAATACAATATGGGTACCAGTAATACAGAGTGCGAGAGAAAAACCATAATAACGAACAAAATTGTAATATGAATTCTGTTAAAAATCGTTACTGAGACATTAGGTTTATAAGTCCCAAAAATTCATACACTGAAGTCCTCAAGGACACATGGCTCAATGGATAAAAGTGTTAGTTGAATACAGTGACTTGACCCAAAGAGTTGTGAGTTCAATACCTGAGTTGAGTTAGAGATAATTTATACTGAACATCCAGAAGAAGCATAGCACGTGGAATTAGAACAATCTACCTTGGTGGCCGAAATAAAGTATTCAGTTTGAAATTTCAATCACCTGAAGAAGGCTGGAGCATACAACGGTCAAAACATCATGAATATGGCAACAAAGATGAGGACAACAGTTCGAACAACATAGTGTAAATAATTACAATACCTCATCTCAGAAATAGAGACAAATATAGGAAGAGAAGTTTGACATTTTTAAAGTTGTCTTGCTTATTCTTAGTTTGACTGGTTAACAAAAACTCATGTTGTAATAGGCAATTAGATTTAATTACTTAGTGAAGAGCTGTTGCTTTTTGTGATTTGTAAAACTAAAAACAACAATAAATTTTTTTTTTTTAACTTCATTTTCATTAAATTTCCATTGCAGCCAATGATGGTAAAGGCTCCCCAGTTTTCCGAACAGATGTTGACTGCAGTTACTATTTTGATTGGGATACAAAATATGCCTGTACTGATCATCCTGTCCTACATGGTTGTAGTGTCAGTCAGGATGGCAAATTATTTGATCTCTCATCACTACGAACAGTCTCGGGTAAGAAAAATGAGTTTTTTTTTTTCAATTTTTGCTGATCAATAAAACAATTACGTATTCTCTTCATTATAAAAAGTATGATTTCAAGAAATGTAAATATAAGCCAACATCTAAATATGAGATTCTTTTGAAAAGAAACAAATAAGAGATCATAAGTAAAATCATATCATCTAAGTGAAGTATTTGTTAATGAGGGTTAAGTGATGAAGGCTTGGAACTGTCATATAATTCCAAATTAGGGCATAAGTGGTACCATCTGAAACTTGGGTAGCATTCGCATGCATACTTACACTTAATTTATTTAGAAGTACACTAATTGAAGTACTCCTATACACCAAGATAATTATTTCCTTCAGTTATGTAACAAAAATACACACTGAGGGTGAAAGAAAATGAGGAGACTTTTAGAGAAGGAACTGGAAACCCAATACTAAACAAGGAACACTGGGAGATTATTTATATATATATATAATATATATATATATAATCTCACCACAAATTTGGAAGAAAAAAAAACAAAAAGGAATAGCATATTATAATGAAAAAATAAGTTTTCTCATAAAAATCTTTATTATTAAAAGGAAAAATAAAAGTATTTTTTTAAATTAAATTTTTTAATCCTTTTTATAATATTTGGAATTTTGATTTTAAAAAAAAAAAAAAATTTTGTGTGTGTGTCCACAACTGGACTATAAATTAGCATAGCAAATTTTAGCATCTTTTTTTTCTTGAAAGATACATTGATTTGGAAATTATTGCAAAAATCAAATAATTGTCAGATTTTGATGAAATTTTCAAGACATAAAAAATGAATTAAATTATTTTAGAAAAACTTTGGTAAAAATATATATTTTCTTTTACATGTGTTTCATCCCTACTTACTTAATTTTATGAAAACTCAAAAAATTCAATGGGATAATTTTTAGTGACTATATTAAGTTAAAAGCAGAACTCTTTGCAGAATTTAAATCATCAATTTTCTTTTTAAATTTGGACCCCCCCCCCCCCCCATCTTACTGAAAATCTGCTTGGGATTGTAAAATAAAATAGGCAATAAAACTAAAACATTATTTAATTAGAAAAGCTTTTAATTGCTTTTATGTATAATATATATTAAGAACAATATTGTGTTAATAAAAAAATTTTCAATGAAAAATGAATTTTTGCAAAAGATTTGTTTACATATTTTTTTAAATTTTAATAAATTTGAATAATTTATAGAATTTTAAATCTTTTAAAATTCAGTTTCAATAATGTTACTGTTAGGGAATATTGTTCTTAAGTAAAACTATATTTACTAATTATATATCATAACCTTTATACTCTGATGACCCCTAAATATTTTTAAACAGAATTTTGTATTGTTTTTGCATGTGTAGATACAGCAAATCATACACAATATCAGAAAATAAAAGCGGTAAATATAGTAATTTTAAAGCAAAATTCTTTAAAATTCAATAAAAAATTAGATTATGAAGAATATTTATCTTAAATTTTTTAGATTACCAAGGACTTAAAAGGAACTCGTATTATATTTTCAATTTTTTATGGTTAAAGCTGTTGTAGAACAACATTAAATAAAAGTCATTGAGCTGTTAAAAAGGCCGATGCAAGAGTGACGATCTCTGTTGCAGAGGTCGCATGTGTTTCCTGTCTCTGGTCTGTTGGTGCTGTCACTTTGTTTTCTGCCGGCCCGCGTTTCTGTGGTGACTTGTGTCAGCTTCTCCTCCCCTCACTTGAAGTGTTTGGCCAGAGTTCTTCTTCATTGGGATTGTACAGCTGCTAGGCTCTCCCAGGACAGTGTTGATGTCCACAGCTTTCATGCTGTGTTTCACTACATCGCAGTAATGCACCTGTGGCTGCCTGGCAGGTCTCCTTTCAGTGGCCAGCTCTCCATACAAAAGGTCTTTGGAGATGCAGAGATATATATATATATATATATATATATATATATATATATATATATATATATATATATATAAAAAATGTGTTTTCTATTGAAAAGCTCCTGAATTATGGTGAAAAATCATTGTAGATATTTTGCTGGTGCTTGTGAAATTGCTTCCTCTTGGCATAAATAAAAATATTAATAATAAATAATAAAGAGAACTTCTTTCCCCTCATGAGGAACAAAATACTTTTGTCAAATCCTTCCATGTGTCCAACAAGCATGCAGACCAAATTTGAGCATTCCTTCTATGAAAGCATTTGTCCTTGTATAACACACACACACACACACACACACACACACACACACAGAGGAGTTGAATATCCTTTATCCCAAATTTTTTTTCAGTTGCTGACATTTGTCACAAATGTAAAATTTCACAAAGCCCAGCTACGCAGCATACATTAACACCAGTTTTCTGTTAGCAATCATTACAGCAACACCTTCATTTGTAGATTACTTATCAGGTGTTTGTGTGCACAGTAAAGATATTATTCAAAATGTCAGTCCTGCAGACACCGATATGGGTAGCAAAAAGAAAGCATTTGCATTTATCAATATTTTGCACACGTACAGAAAGTACAAAACATTATTTTTACATGAAATATTCATTTCACCACTTAAAAATCCATGTAAGCATTACATGACTTGCATCATTACCTGGATCTGTATGTACACAAAATTAATTAAATTTTATATAAAACTGTCTTCAGTGTATATGTATAAGCTGTGTTATTTAGAAAAATTGGGAAAAAGCTTTGTGATGCATTTCATCCATTAGAATTTCATCAGACTGGGATTTGTTGATGTTACCTTGTCTACACATGTGCATGAAACAAGAGATACTGGTAGTTTCAACATTTTTGAAAGAATTTTTTTTTTTTTAATTTTTTCTTTATAAAGAATATTTTTTTCAATCTGATCAAATTCATCTCTACTCTTTCTTTTTATCACCTTTGTCCCTGACTATCCCACATTTTAACAATAGAAAATTTACCAAGAATGGTGATATATTGTAAGAACTTGGACACAAATTTACCATGGTTGAATTAGCAGGCAATTCACTTTCCAAATATTTTTGTCATTGTGGATTATTTTCTCTTTTAATCAGTGTAGCATTCCTATGTCAAAATTGTGGTCATTTTTGTTATGGTGTGCAACCAATGCGTTTTGTGTGTCAGTATTTTAAAATATCCCTTTTGTATTCATATAGATTTTTGTTTAAAATTCTTGAGGTTTCTCCAATGTATTCATTCTGACAATTCCTGCACTTGACCGCCCGGTCGGTGGGGTATCAGAATACGCCTACTGCCCCCCTGCAGAGGGTAAAAGTCCCTCAATGGGGCCACCTGTTGGCCATGGGTGGCGACCCGTAATGTCTGAGGACGGGATCCTGGTGGTTGAGCAGGTTGTAACCCAGGTGTAAAGCGGTCACAATCCTGTAACACACCACTTTGGCCCTTACCTGGGCTAGACGGGCGGTCGGAGGGGCCCGATCCGATCAATCAGCTGGTCATGTCAAGCCCCATCATATATAATCCAACCCAAACCTATAACTGACACTCCTCTTCCCAACCAAAACTAACACTTAACCCTAAATATGTGATGGAAGGCGGTGGCTGAGGGTCAATCAATTTGGGGGAAAAAGGATCTGACACACTTGCTAAACCTTCACAGCCGTAATACTTGGAAAACGAAACAAAGGAACACGCGTGCTCAAAGACTCCTCCCAAAAGAGTATATCATTCACGTAGCCCCGACATGGCAAGGCGAATGGGTTTCCCCCCTTGACATGTCCCAATCTGGACTCCGTGGTGGGTAGGGAGCGAGAATGATGAACAAAAATAAAAACAATCAATGGAAAAAAAGAAATCTTCAAGAGACCACATGTGGATAACGACTCAGAAACAGAGAATGAAAGTGAGAACTTCCCACGGTTTATTGTACTTGAAGCAATAAGCCAAAAATCATTATCAGAAATTTCTCCGTTTAAAATACAAAAATCAATATCAAATATCATAATACCAAAAAAAGGTTAAAAAATTACAAAATGGAACAATACTAATAGAAGTAGAAAAAAAAAATATATGGACACATTAATCAGACAAAAAAAAACTACAAGAGATAGAAATAAAAACCTACCCACACCAAACCCTAAATTTCTCAAAGGGAGTAGTAAAAAGTAAGGAGCTCTGCTTGTGCACTCTAGAGGAAATAAAAATAGAACTCCAAACTCAAGGAGTTACAAATGTTAAAAGAATAACAATTAAAAAAAATGGAGCAGAGATACAAACTAATACCTACATTATAACTTTCAACTCCCCCCAAATTCCAACTTCAATAAAAATTGGATATGAAAGTATAAAAGTAGAACAATATGTACCAAACCCTCTACAATGCTATAAATGCCACAAATTTGGGCATCACAGAGATTCCTGTAGAAATAAAAAAATATGTGGGAAATGTAGTGAGAAAGAACCAGAACATAAAGAAGAGAACTGCCCAAATAAGAGCCTATGCTCAAACTGTTTGGGAAACCACTCTGCCCTCTCAAAACAATGCAATATATATAAACAGGAGAAAGAAATAATTAGAATAAAATACAAAAAAAATATATCTTGCATAGAAGCACGAAAGGAAGTTATAAATAATATAAAAGAAAACATATGCTTCCATGGCACAATAAGCAAATAAAATAAACAATGAAGATAAAATAAAAGGTTCAGTTGAAATAACAAATCTATGTAAGGAATTAAAAGCTTTCCTTGAAGAATTAAAAACCTTTTAGTAGACTCAGACCAAATCCACTATGAATTTATTAAACAACTACCACAAGAATCGCTGAAATACCTTTTGAATATTTTTAACAATATTTGGACTACTGGGAAATTTCCCAAAATATGGAGAGAATCAGTAATTATTCCCATACTCAAAGAAGGAAAAGAGGGAAACAACCCACAAAGTTACCAACCAATAGCATTAACAAGCTGTCTATGTAAGACAATGGAGCGAATGGTCAACGCCAGATTGAGTTGGTTTCTAGAAGAAGGAAAACACATATCAGAATATCAATGTGGATATAATAAAGGAAGAAGTACAATAGATCACATAATAAGACTAGAAACAGCCATAAGAGAGGCCAATTTAAACAAACATCTAATAGCCATATTTTTTGATATAGAAAAAGCATTTGATCAAACCTGGAAACATGGTATAATGAAAGATCTGCATAAACTAGGATTACAAGGTCGACTACCAAACTTCGTAAAAGGATTTTTAACAGATAGACTCTTCCAAGTACAAATAGATACTACACGTTCTGATTATCAAAAGCAAGAAGAGGGAGTACCACAGGAAGTGTACTCTCCCCTACACTTTTCAAAATAAAAATAAATGACATAATAAAAACATCAAATCAGGAATACACTGTAGCCTTTATGTTGATGATTTTACAATATATTACAGATCAAGAAACCTCAACACAGCAGAAAGACAACTTCAACAATGTTTACATCAAATAAACAAATGGACACTTTCGAAAACGGTTTTAAAATATCAAAAACAAAGACAAAATCTGTACACTTCTGCCAAATGAAAAATTACACAATAACCCAACTCTAAAACTAGGAAATGAAGAAATACCAGTAGTTCAGCAATATAAATTTCTAGGAATGATCTTTGACAGCAAACTGACTTTCAGACCACATATCAATTACCTAAAAACAAAATGTTTTAAAGCTCTCCAACTATCATAACAGTAGCCCATACAGAATGGGAGCTAGCAAAGAAACCTTTCTTAAGTTTTATAGAACGTTGATCCGCTCCAAACTGGACTATGGCAGCATCGTCTACCAATCAACTAGAGAGTCTTATCTAAAAACAATAAACACAATACGCCATGAAGGCCTTCGGATATAGCTCTAGGAGCCTATCCCACCTCACCTATAGAGTCTACATGTAGAGGCAAACGAACCCCCATTACAACTAAGAATGGAGAAACTAGCTACTCAATACTATCTAAAACTCTCTTCCTGTCCTTCTAACCCCACACGATTGTGTACTTACACCAAATCACAAAGAGAAATTTAATCTTAACACAAATAAAATCAAAACATTGGGACTCGGATGGAAGGAATCATCCAAGAAAATAATATACCGTCTAATCAAATACTTAAAACCAACCAAACAAACATACCACCATGGATAATCAAAAATCCAAACATAATATTAAGTTTAAACAAATTATCAAAATCAAAACACACCCCACAACATACATTGAAAAATTCTCAAAATAAAAGAAAAATATCAAAACTATGAAAGTATTTACACAGATGGATCAAAAGACGAAGAAAAACAGGCAGCGCAGCAATAACAAAAAAAAAAACAATTATCAAAAAACGCTTGCCAAATGAAGCATCAATTTTCAGTGCAGAAGCCAACGCAATAAAACTAGCACTAAATTTCATATAAAAACAAAGGAGAAAACTATATTATTTTCTCAGATTCATTATCGGTATTAACATCCCTAAAAGGGAAAAAGACTGGAAAATCCATTAATACAAAGTCTTCTATATAAACTACATTCAATGGAAAAAAAGCAAAATATCATCTTCTGCTGGATTCCTAGCCATGTTGGCATCCAAGGAGGAGATAAGGCAGATAATGCTGCTAAATCATCTTTAAAAATGACAATTGACAGAAATCTTCAAATTCCATATACAGACTTAAAATCTAAAATATACAAATACATAAGAAACAAATGGCAAAATCTATGGAAAAACCAAACCGGAAATAAATAATTTCAAATTAAACCTAAAATAGGAAAATGGGGAAATGATCTTGGAAATACTCGGAAAAAACAAGTTGTCATAACCAGAACACATATAGGACACACATATTTAACTCATTCTCACATATTAAAAAAGACAAATCCACCAAAATGTAGATGTCACAATAAGACATATTCTATCGGAATGCAAAATCATAACTAGAATAAGACAGAAATATCTCAATGGAAAAGATTTAAAAGAAATATTCAAAAATACAGACACAGAAAAAATATACAGTTTTCTCAAGGAAATAAAAATCCTCAATAAAATATAAATAGTGTATATATATATATATATATGCTTATAGACATATATATGCATCTATGAATGTAAACAGTAAAATACACAATCAGAAACGGTCACAAAAAGCAATCCCAAAAAATACAGAAAATTATGAAACCCAACAACCTTTCATCTTTTTATACAAAATAACCAACTTAAATTCATAAATTAATAAGGCTTCGGCATAAATTGACCCAAATAGGAGTTGACATGCCGTTAAATCCAACATCCATCCATCCTGCACTTGATAGAGTAAATTCCTGTAAGTTTTGGCTTGTTTTGATTAAGTCTTTTAGTTGTAGTTGTGATAGTTGGTGGGGTAGAATAATAGATTTTTTTCAATTCATTGACTTTGTCAGGGAGGACAGCTCTTCTATTTTGGAATGTTATGAAACTTTTTTGTATTGAATATGAATTAGGGTATATTGAAGGTTCTTGAATGTATTTTCAATATATTTCTCTTCTTGTATCTGTATGTACACATATGAAATGTGTCACAAAACTTCGTATTAGCTGCAAATTCTGAGTGCTCTTAAATAGAATCCAATGTGTAGTAATACAGAACATGGCTTACCTAGTACAAAGCATGTTAAAGTTGCATGTAGTAGGAAATCTGGTTCAAGGCCTACATTTATGCATGTGCAACGACCATTTTATGAAATAGACATCACATCTATTCAAATGTATTAACACTTGCTGCTTACTATATAAGCGGCTACGTTACTTGGTCCTCACCAACGTTACATGCTGTGCCTCTAATGGACTGAACCACCTGGCATGAGACTGCCTTAGCCATCAAACAGCTACTACATTCAAGGAAAGCAACAGAGTGCATGAGCGTGGACCATGTTGAGAGATGCATGGCTTTTGGTGCCACACTATGTGTCACCTGGTGCATACCTCTTCAGGAAACGAGACCGAGGGAGTCTCTTCCCTGGAGCAGAGAAAAACTTAGCACTACCGGTAATAATGGTCTAAGTTGATGGGACGCTGCACACAGCACTCATTGACTGAGTGCTCCTGATCATTAGCCAGCAAAGACATGTACCAAGCATAGATGAGAAGGTTTGTGCATGTGACGACCATCAATGGAGAGACTAACATCTGTGGGGGTCAAGGTTGTCAACATGAGCCCATCAAAGTTGATGTCCTGGTGATTGGGATGAACATGATAAAAGAGATGCCGGGGTACAAATCACTCTGTCAGGTGCAGTAGCATTCTGTCACAGTAAACCATTCCTATGTGCACCAATAACCTTTGATAAACAGGATTTCAGCGCCGAATTTGACCAGGTGGCAAAAGTTTGGACTGCAACCTCAAAGTGAACAAGAGGTCAAACCCAGACAGTGCTGTGTAACATGATGGTAGAATACCCATGTCCAACTTGATGCAACAAGAGTATGAGTTGCAAGTCTGGTTGGATAATGGCTGGTTGACACCATATCCTGAAAAGCTCAGGCCAGCTAAAGGTTTAATTCCACTGATGGCTGTGGTTCAAGAGAACAAAGTAAAGGTTCGTCCTGTCATCGACTATGAGAAGCTGAATAAATATGTTGACACATTCACAGCAAATGCTGAAGTTTACAAAAATTAAGAGAATGGCATCAGCAGGGGAATAATGTATCACTTCTAGATTTAAGAAAGGCTTAACTGCGAGTACATGTCCACAAGTCATCATACTTCTGAGGGGAGGTAAATATTGCCTTGCACGGCCAGGTTTTCAGGCTGAATGTAGCACCCCTTATAATACAGCCAATAATTGGTGTGATATTGGTTCAGGACAAGTTGATTAAACATTCTACATTGGCATACTTCGATATTTATGTTGAAATCCTAGTTTTGACAAAACAAGTCCAGAAGTACTTTACCAATTTTGGACTCCCACGCAAGGACCCTGAGACTGAAGGATAGGGCTAAAATTTTGAGCTTGTAATCTGGGGGGAGCATGGTGTACTTCAATAGAGACGATGGGGGTGAGATTCCACCGGTTCCAGCCACCATCACTCGTTGAAGTGTTTTCTGTATGCAGGAAGCTCACCAGTCACTGGCTCAGACCAGTATGTTTGTGAAGTGACTGGCAAACATGATAACCAAAGGTTGGGATGACAAGACCTGCAACATCCTACTGAAATGCATGCTCACTGAAGCAGTTACTAGAGTACGTCAGGAGGACCCTGTGATTGGAAATTGGTGTGTGCATGGTCAGGAAATAAAGGTGTGGGTTGATGCAAGTTCCCTGGCTACTGAAGTAGCATTGGAAGTTGATCGGGACATTGTGAAAAATGTGTTGGCTGCGTCTGGATAGAGACTCATAGCATATAAATCATTGTGTTGAGAGGCATTAATCTAGAACTCCAATAGAAAATAACAGTGCTAACAGATTCAGCATGCGTGCACTGGTGGATCTCTGACACTCTGACCAGGAGAGCGAAAGTGTGCACCAAAGTGGCCACAGAGATGCTAATAAGACATCAGAGTGGCTTAACAAAGAATATGGACTAACCATCAACATGGCCTTGGTCAAGTCTAGTGCAAAGCTTGCTGATCATCTCACCAGGGTGCTGCAGCGATGGCTCAGTGCAATACAGAAAAAAGCAGAGCCTACATAGCTGGCATGCGCTACAGCTGTTGATGATCCTACCCAGATAGTATCTGTCAGCAAAGTGAACATCCTGGTGCAAAATGCACTCTGTATTTTGTGAGGTGGATCAATCCTGCAATATCTGGGGTTCCAGTTAAGGAAGTGGTGGGATAATGTGAGGCGTGTCAGTCCATAGTCAGCTCTGGCACAGTGGAAGACTGGGTTAATAGATGTAACACACTTGATGCCTAATAGGAATGGCCTCCACCCACCTTGGTAACAGACACTACCTGATGCTGATCCATTGTGGCCCCTGCTCTGTTCTTCATCTGGCACCCACTGGAATCTGCCAATGTCATCTGGCAGCTGGAGTCCTTATTTTTCAGATAAGGGCCACCAGTGATGGTGTGACATTCTGCAGAAAATTCACAGAAGGCTGGGACGTCTGATTGTGTTTTCAATGTGCTCATTTCCTGGTGGGGAATGGCAAAGTGGAAAGATGCCATTGCAACATCGAACACATTGCCACCAGAAAGCAGTGTATCTCTCTGTAATGCTGAAGGACAATACATCCCTGGCAAATGGAATCTACAACTACCAAGTGCAGGTAAAAGAGATAAACGTTGCATCTCCACCAGCATGTGAGGAGAATGCAACCTATAAAATTGGAGATGCTGTGTGGGTGAAGGCCCCACGCACAATCAGCACATCCAAATTTGGAAAGTGAGTGGTGACTGGACACCACAGTCAATGGGATGCCATGCCATTTAAGGGACCTTCACCCCTTTAAGGGGGTGGACCATGACAGAGTCCTTGAAACGCAAGAACATGGTGGAGTGCGAAGACAGTAAGTCATCAGAAACAGGAATCATAGTAGAATGCAAGGATTCCACAGAAACAGAAATGCCCAGTGACATGACAGTTGATGATGAACTACCTGACTCTGATGAAGAGATTTCTCCCATTTTGATTCACCTCAACTGATGGTCCTCCTGTGTTAGATGCACAAATCTCTTCAGTTCTGCTATGGAGGCAGAAACAAACACCCCTTGGCAGTCACCTGTGTGATCAGGAGTTTGTGGTGGGTAGTAACACAGAGGCTGGCTTATCTAGTATGAAGCATGTTTAAGTTGCCACAGCTGTAGCAGGAAATCCAGTTTCAGACTTATGGGCATGTGTGCGCAACAACCGCCATTTTATGAAATGGACATCATATCTATGCAAATGTATTAACACCTGCCGCTTACTATATAAGTGGTTACATTGCTTCCTAATGGGGAGAGGGAATGCTGAAGACGACGCTAATGGTGTAGTTGAGAAAGTGGTAAAGAAGACATAGGCAGAAGATTCTTCACACAATGATCAGTCTGGATTTTATTTTGTTGTTATGATGGAAATAGAAGTTTATTAGGTCATTTTTATTCATTGATTTTCAGTAGACACTAAATTTTAGGCTGCTGTCATTAATTGTAAACATGATGTTTAAGAAAAGTAAAGTATTGCTTTTTTTTTTTTATTTCGTATATAAATTCTATTGTGTGTTCGACTTTTAGTTATCTACAAGATCTTATAAGTTAGTATTGTGGGGCTATATGGGAGCATCATCTATATATTGGAAGTAAGTTGATTGGTTCTTTCCAAAACATTTTACCTAAAAAATCTCAAGAAATTCCAAGAAAATACATGCCATCACTCCACTGAGAGGCAATTACATCAATAATCCAAATTGTTATTGAATGTGAAATAGCATTGATTGGTGATGAGATGGTAGATTTTTATTATTTTAGCTATTGGTAAGGAAAGGTTTCTTTTGAATTTGTTAGACGCTTTTTTAAGATATTTAAGCTTTTTTCAACCAAGATATTAGTGTAAAGTGATTTTATATCTAGACTGACCATGAGTTTGTCAGTCAGAATTATTTCCCTTAGTTTTTCAACAATTTTTTTTTATGGTAACATTTAGTAGTGAATTAATTTTTTTCTATGTATGTATTCATGTTTATTATTACAATATCCCCTCCATGGATCAGTGTGTGTGTGTGTGTATATATATATATATATATATATATATAAGAGAGACACACACACACACAAAAAAACATACATGACAATCACTCACAGCTGTTTGAGGTTTCCTACAGACTCACTGAACTTAAATAAAGTCAATTCAGGTTTCCTATGGTAAAAATTTTCTTTCCCAAGTGAAAATCATCACAAAAATAGCAAAAAGTCATTTTGTCACAGCTTATTTTCTCTCAAAATATGGGTTTTCATACTTTTTTAGGGTAAAATATTGAAAATGACTGTTTTATCATCACCTAAACTAATATCAAGGAAACTTTTGATCTGAACCCCATGAAACTAGGTATTTTCTGAAAGCAAAAGATATATTCTTTCATTTAAAAGTAAAATTAGCTGGTGTAAATGACTCAAAATTTTTTTTTCAGTGGGTAAAATGTGAAAAAATAGTAGTGAAAATTTTGCAGTTTTTTCTTGTTCTAAACAAATATTTCCCCCATTAATGGAAATTAATCATTTTTTTTTTTTTTGAAAATCGGAAAGCCTAAATCATAATGAAACTATTTCAGGCATGAAATTGAGAGTTTTGAAGGAAATCAACATTCCTAGAGGTTCAAAATGCGACAAAAAATCCATTGGTAATTTTCAATTATATGACTGCCAAGGGTTAAAAAAATTGACACCTGGCCACGGAAATCTTTAGTAAAAGGCAAGAGATTTATCTGCAATTCCTAACCACCAGAAACCAAAAGTTTTTTTTTTCTAAAAAATAGCGATATAAGGGAAAATAAACCTAATTGACTTTGACGTCTGGGTCAAAGGCCAGCCAGCCAGCCAGCCACCAATAAACGGACGGCAAACCTTAGAACAAGTTGTAATAAAACCCACCACTCCCAGATAAAAGCAAAAGAGAGAAAAAAAAAAAAAAAGGTTCACAATTACTAGGGCTTCATACAACCTATGTTTGAACAATGGCTTGATGAGTTTACTTTTGTTTTGTTTTTAACACCCCGTGACCGGTGATGACAACAACACTTAGCAGCCGACATTGTTTTTTTTTTCGCATATCTTTCGTATTTCCCATCGCCGGTCCATTTAGCCTTTCTTTTTATTCAATGATGTTCATGCCAAATGAAAGAGAAAGGAATGAATTTTGAATGATGTTATTTTGAAGCGAAAAATAAATATTTTTTCATAAAAAAAAGGATTTTTTCTCAGAAAATTGGGCATAATTTAATGCTAACCGCCGAGTGACATTTTCCACAGCCAAATCGAAGATTAATTACCAGTGAATAATTCCATGTGCAAAAAATAGCTGTCTGGATCCTATAAGGTCGCCCTAAAAGGTCCAGAAGTTTACTAATTGATCGAAAACCTGTTGCGCATAATTGTATTTTTCACGGTCAGTTTGCATTATTTCATCTTGATATTATCATTTTCGAACAGCCAAGTCATCAAGGATTCAGGAAAACACTTTGGCATAGGTTTTCTTTAAGAACTTGACATTCTACGAGGTGTTTAAAATGTTACTAACGAATGAGATTTTTTGCCAAATATTTTGTTTACGCGCCATGTTGGATTTTCCTATATGACAAAAACAAGGGTTTTAAACAGCTGTGCACTAAAACCATAAGGACATTTTTGTTAGAACACTACAAAAGTAAATATGTACTTTTGATTCAGGGAAGAACATTTTGTAAGATTTTCTGTAGCTGAAGACCTGCCTTCTCTCTCTCTCTCTCTAGTATAAGTATCTATAAAATGCATTGAATTTTCCATCTACTTATCTCTGAATCAAGATCCTGCTATTTCTTATCTAATAAGATATTAATACTTTTATGGACATTTTTTAATCATTTGACCCCCCTCCCCCAAGCAAGGCAATAAAGCCACTAAGACACTAGGGGTTTCTGAGTGTGAATAAATACGAGAGAAAAATAAAAGAAGAATTAAGACAGAACATAATGATTGCATTTACATTTTTAAAGATCAAAGTTGACTTGAAAGCAAAAAGGCAGAAGAGAACTCAACAAATGAGAAGGAAGTTTGACAGAAAAAAGCTTTTAGCATAGAACTTAGTTATCTAGGCATTTCAACTGTAAAATGTTGAGACCTTTCTGCCAATCGAGTACTGTACTTAAAGCCACAAAATCTAGGTACCATAGAGAAACATTCATTACCATGTAAGTATTTATAGAATAGGCACAGGAAAGTTACATTACAGCGGTGTGAAAGTGACCAAATCCAAGATGCCAGGTCAGGCAGATTCTTCTATGGATTTTATCAAGAATCTCTAAATATGTAGCTGGAACACCAGATCAGATGTGGCAGCAATATTCAAAGCATGGATGAATGGTAGATTTATAAATATGTGAGATGGACAATTTTTCTCTCCAGAATTTATCATGACACAGTGAACCAATTTACCTAGCATTTGATCCAATATCTTTACACTTCACATCAGTAAAAAAAAAAAAAAAAAAGTGTTTACTTGTCTTAATAGTAAGTCTGATAAGTTTGATGAAGTCAAATTGGCAACTGATCTAAAAAAAAAAAAACAACCTACAATCTGTTTTATAAAAAAAAGTTTTTTTTTTGGTTTTTTTAATAACATTTTCATTTACTTCAACATCCTTGTTATCTGTAGCAAAAGTGAATTGTGTAACATCATAAAAACAAGTGTCAGGATATTTGTATCATTTCTGTCAAAAATAAGATTGAAAGAACTGAAGTAATAAATCATTTCAAAGATTTGAAACTGGAATCATTTATAGAAGTAGAAAAGGATTTGGATTAAATTAGATGAATTATGTGATCAGATTAGAAAAAAATAAATGAATGTCTCTGATAGCAACATAATATGCTGTTTGATTTTAAATGTTTTGTATTGCATTTTGAGTGGCTATCAAAAACACTAGAAATAACTACAGGGTGCGATGGATAAATTGCCATCTAAATTATACAAAATGAAAATAACACTGACTTTTCATTTTAACATATATTTACCAAAATTACAAAAAAATATCTTGAAATAGTAAAAAGTAAATTTATTCAATAAAATTGCCATTGGCCTCAACTACGGCCTCCAGACAACTTCGGAATCTCCTCCAACTCTTCTGGACGGTCTCTTTGTTTAAGATGGTGAATGCTGCCATAATTCTTGCCTTCAGTTCGTCTTTGGTGTTACAAAGAATTTTGTTGGTCTCTCAACTATCAAGGGGGAATGAGGTGGCCAGATATAAGTGGTGATGTGGTCACAGAAATTGTCTGACAGCCATGACTGGGTTCTCTTGCTTGTGTTGCATGGTGCAGACCTATGACCAGACAGCAACTGCCCTCTTGACCCATGATAGCACTACCTCCTTAAGGCACTTGATGAGGCCTTCATCAATAAATATGGGAGGTCTTTTCTTATCAGAACAATCAGATTTTTTTTGAGCTGCCATACCTTCATAATCACAATTAGACTCCTCCAACTCTTTCTGAATCCTCTGCACTATCCTTGGATTGGCATCCAAATTCTCTGAAATGTTCATATTGGAGCTTCCAGTGTGAATGTCAAGCAGTACAGCATGCTGTTTCCAAATTTCTGGCAAAGTGAATTGCGTCATTGTGCTGTTTTTCTCACATGGTGCCCAACTGACCCTAATATAACTGTACAGTCAACAAAAACATGCATGCGCAAATTTAAAAACATAAAATGGCGACAATTTACCCATCGCACCCTGTACTGTATTTTCTTGTGAATAATGCAAGAAACTTTGAACAAAAATTAAAGACAAAATGTTGGGGGGGTCATATTATACACAAGTACACATTTTCAGAAATTTTTATTCTGCTTAAAAAAAATCTCCTCTTTGAAACAGCAATATTGCAAATATACTGAGAACAATAGAGAATAAAATATAAAGTAGGCAAGTGTTGATAATAATTGTTTACAAAATGTATTTAATATGTCAGCCATATTTGTTCTTTGGGAATCAATGTAATCTTTAAAATTTGAACAGTTTTTCTCACAAGATAAAGTTTATTTTTTTTATATTTTGATTTTCTTTTGTTTTTATAAAGTTTTCTCTCTTCATTTTTAATGAAGGACAATATTTTTTTATTTTCATAATGTATTAATATATAGAAATATAACAAAATCATATCAAACAGAAAAGTATAATAGATTAATTAACACCTTAAAATATATTACCAGGCATGTCTAGCTTGAACCTTTCTTCAAAAATTTGAAAATAAGTTTTAAACAAAAATTAGAAGAAACAATAGCTAAAACTGGTTCAATTCTATTCTTTAATACCACAAAAAATGAAATATTTTAGTGAAATATATGTATGACATTGAAATTTTAATGGTTAATATGGTACAAATTTTCAAAAAAATTGACATAGGGGTGGCTGTACTACAGGTTTTCATTTTATACACAAGGATGTAATTTATTCCCTGTTTTTTAGCTTCAGAAATCTGGAGGGGTCATTATGCTAAAGTTGTATTTATGTACAAGAAAATATGGTGTTTCTAGTAATTGGGATTAAAATTTAAGTAGTTTTGTGTTAATACTATTTTCATTTCCTTGTTTTAATAATTTCTTTTGTAACACATTTTATATATTATTTATTTTTAACCAAAGGCGAGAACTGGCAGGCCCTGAATGGTCATCATTATAATTCAAATGCAGATGTCTTTTTAAATGTCTGCCATGACATTATACCTGAGAAAAGAACAAGTGGATGCCCTTCTGGTAGTGCAATTTGTATGAAAGGTAAGGTTTAATTTTTTCTATTTAAATTTTATTATTATCCAATCTAATTTGCACTCTTCGCTCTCTTACACACCAACTCTAATTCTCTGATTAGTTTAAAGTATAATGAAAGTTAAGATAGTTTATAACTTGTTTTCTGACTCCTAAATGTCATACATAAGTATAGATTGACTTTTGTCTTAAACATCAATCAGATTTTCATCTAATAAATAATCTTCTCTAAAAGTCAATATCAATTTTGTTTGTAATTTTGAGAAAAGTCATTATCATTCAGAGAGATTTTTGAATTCCTTTTATTTTTTTTGTTTGTATAATGGATTAATAGGAATAACAATTACACTAAAAGGTTCACTTATCTGAAAATCTTTTTTTCTTTTTTTTTTTTTTTTTCTTTTTTTTCACTGAATAGCTGGTTTTGTTTTACAAAAGTAAATATTACATAAAAGTAACTGAATACTGCCCTGATTAAAACTTCTGACATGGAGGTAAACAAGGAATTGAAATACCAATACACCATCAGTTTTGGAATATTAACTTTTAGTTTAGGAATGCATTTAGTATGTTCATAAATGGAATTTTATTGATTTATTTTGTGTGTGTCTGTGTGTATCTTAAGGCTTCTAAAATTTGTAGTTGTTTTTCACAGTTTATATGATGTATTTTTTTATCATTTTATCTCAAGAAAGGTAATAAAACCACTAAGATACAAGGAGTTACTGAGTGTTAGAGAATATGAGAAAAATACTATTAAGGAGAGAGAAGAATAAAAGAATAAGAATTAAGAAGACAGAAGATAACAATTGAAATTGCATGTCAACTTTTGAAGATCAAAGTTGACTGGAAAGGAAGAAGCCAGAAGAGTTCCACAAATGAGAAGTGTGATAGAAAAAATCTGTTAGCATAGAACTCACGGTTACATCTACAGGCAATTTCAACTGTAAAATCTTGAGACCTTGCCACCAGTCTAGTACTGCACTTTAAGTCTCTAGATGCCATAGAGGAAAGTTCATTAGAACAATTACCATGAAAGTATTTGTGGAAAAAGCACAGAGAATCTATAGAGATGGGAAAGTGAAGGTGAGATACAAAGTCAAGACCAATAACATTGCAGATTCTTCTTTGGATTTTATCAAGAATCTCTAAATATATAGCAGAAGCACCAGACCAGATATGACAGCAATATTCAAAGCCTGGACAAATGATAGACCTATAAATATGTAAGATAGATTCTGGAAAGAAAAATTGTCTAGCATGACACAGTGAACCAATTTTTATAGCAGCATACCTAATAATTAATTCAAAATCTTTGTGCTTCATGTTGACAGAAAATGTTAGCCTGTAAAAGTGCACAAGTCACTCACCTGTTAGGTTAGTATCAGTCATGCTGATGGAAGGCAAAAAGGTGTTTCTCAGTATTTTTGTATTATTCAGAAGTATTTGTCATACTACTTGTGCTGAGTGGTGAATTATAATTTAATTGACATATTATCAAATAAATGATCAGTTAAACAGTGCAATATTGTGTAATCAGTATGTTATTTGAGTTTAGGAATAAACAATACTAAATATATTAAACAACTAAAAAAAAAAAAGCCAGTGATGAATGTTTAAAATTATAAAGTTTCATTTCATGCAGACTCTTCACAACTTTCTACCTTTTGCTTTAAGTAACTTTTGACCCTTCACCATTCCCCTTTGTCCTTGTTCTGCTATTCATTCATGCAAACTCATTGATTTCCCATGTTTCTCTGACCTTCAATATGTCAATGTTAAATTCACTATGCCCTCTTTTATTGTGTCCCAAAAATTTCAATTGCTGCTTTTAGATGTGTCCTTTTTTTATTTATTTTTTTTTACTTTTGCTTATCCAATGCAAGCCCCAAGAGCCGCTTAAGGTAGAGGGATACTGAATGAGGTGGCTTTTGGGACTGTAAGGAGGAGGAAGTAGGTAGTGCATATTATAAAGATATGTAGTCTAGTTAACAGTTGACTCTTGACTTGAAGAGGTTAAGATTGTGGTAGTTAGGGAAGAATCCTCTTTGGAGTCTGTTCCACACAGTAGCAGTTTTGGGAAATAAGTTGTCCAAGTGGAACTTACTCCTTATCAAAGGAACGTAAAAGGAATGGGGATTATTTTCCACTATGAACATGGCATGGCAGGTTCTAACTCTGAAGGAATGTAACTCGTTAGAACATTTACCATTGTAATAGCAGTAGAGTAGTGAGAGGCTAACAATGTTTTGTCAGTGGGATAAGGATTGCAGGGTGGAAAATAGTTTATCACTCACAAGGCAGCATAATCACTTTTGGTCTCTGTCAAGGCCGGGCAGCAAGAACTGGACAATACCAGCCCAGATATAGCAGAAAGTCTCTATTCTAGGTCTGATCTGACTTGTAAAAGTAAGAGCATAACAGTGGGAGTTAGGTATTTTCCAGAGTGAATACAAGGTACTGACTGTTTTTCCAGCATCTTTAACGATGGCACAAATATGAGTTAATTTTCCTTAAAACCTGGGATATTTTGGAGACAATCAAAAATAACATCTGTGGCAATAATTCGCATAAATCAAATCCTACCACACTCACAAAATTGACTCATTTTGTTTATTTGGACTAATGACTTCTGCTGATATGAAATGGAAAGATGATATTGGATCAATTGCTATGTCCTACTGCTAGCAAAGTTGGTTCACTGTGTCATTTTTCTCACCAGAATCTATCTTACATTTCTATAATTCTACCATTTGTTCATGCATTGAATATTGCTGCCACATCTAGTTTGGTGCTTCTATGTATTTAGAGATTGATAAAATCTAAAGAAGAATCTGCAATGTTATCGGTCTTGACCTGGCATCTCACCTTCAGTCACTTTTCCACTACCATAATGTAGCTTTCCTGCGCTATTTTTTATAAAAAATTTTCATGGTAATTGTTCTGATGAAATTTTCTCTTTGGTACCATAACTTTACAAATTTAAGTACATTACTAGGTCTCCTCATTTTACAATTGAAATTACTAGATGTAACCATAAGTTCTATGTTAAGAGTTTCTTCTCTTGCACTTCTTGTTTGTGGAACTCTCTTCTGGCCTCTTACTTTCCAGAGATTGTTGATCTTCAAAAATTTAAATGCCATATCAATCATATCTTGTCTTCTTAATTCATGTTCTTTTATTCTCTAATGTTTTTCTTTTTCTCACATTATTTCAAACTCAGTAACCTCTTTTATCTTAGTGGCTTTATTGTCTTGCTTGCCCAATCCATAAAGAAAGAAAATTTTCTTTACATTCAACTTAAACAAAACATTTTCTGTAAATATGCATCTGCTTCAATATTAGGCGAGAAAAAGGTTGTGTGTGTGTGTGTGTGTGTGTCTCTCTCTCTCCCTCAGTATTTTAGCTACAAATTTAATTTTTAACTTTGACCTGATATGTTCTGTCTGAATTTGTCCTGATATGTGTGACCTACTACTATTACCTTAATATTTGTCATCTGCATCATTGTTAAAGAAACCTTTTTTTCTTTTTTTATCCTTCTGTTCAGGATTTGGAGATAAGTTTGTGAATCTTGGCCGATACACACAAGGACCTGTGTACAATCCAAGCAGTGGTAACATCCAGCTAACTTATTCAGAAGGGGATGACTGTGGCAAAACAAAATACAAATCAATCATCACCTTTTACTGCAATCCTGGTAAGTATAAAATATATGCAAATCTTTCCTTAGAATGTGTGGCCAAAGCATGGATTGTGAGCCACATGCAGCTCTTTGACCTTTAATATGCTATAAGATATAGCTAAAATTCTAACTCTGGTTGTTGCTAATGATTTAATGAAATTGGTAAAGAAGTTTGAGATAGAATTGTTCTTGCTCTAAAATGACCCAAATTTTTTTTGGTATTAGTCCATAAACAAAAGTTATCTTATAAACTCTGGATGTTCTGAAAAGAAATCTTAAGACAATATATTGAAGAGTTACTTTTTTTTTTTTTTTTTTTTTTGTTTCAGCTCATTAACAACATACTGACAAGAGAGTCACTGAAAAAACAATTTTTATCAACAGTATAAATATTATCTGTACTATAGAAGAAGAGTTGACAAAGAAGGTGTCTTCACCTACATATCAATAAAGGACTCACACCCCCAAATTTTTCAACATGTAGAAGCAAACATCATTTCTTTCCCTACCACATGGATGGTGGAATCTGGATTTTCAGATGTTGTGGATGTTTTTAGTAGAAAAAGAAATGTATTAGATCTCAACAGAAGAGGAACTATCAGACTAAGACTGAATGACACCATCAAAATTGATTCTGATATCCAGTGTTTATCCTTGTTTACTAAAATAAATTTTAAAGTGTAAATACACTACTTTGTCTTTTCATTGAGTATTTTAGTGTGAAAATTGAACAGCCTAAAAATAAAAATAGGAGTGATCCATTTGAATTTTTTGAAGAAAAATAATGGTCCATGGGTTGAAAAAGGTTGAGAAGGACTGATCTATAGTATGAATTATTATAAGATAGTTTTGACTCAGTTTTGAGAGTTGACTTACATATTTTGAATTTTCAATGCAGCCTGCATTAAAACATTTTCTTTATGTTGTTTTTAAGATTTACACTTTATTATATTTGTAACCTCAGGATAGATTATTAATGCTGTCACACATTTGAAAAATGTCTGACAGCATCTGAGTAAAGCCAAGAAAGGTTTTTGTTTTTATTTACTTGTTTCTACTGTTTTTTTATTCTATTTTTATTCTAGGTGTTACAAACAGTGCTCCTGTTATAATTTTAAAATCTGATGATGAATGTGTTTACAATTTGGAATGGCATACAGCTGCTGCATGTGTCCAGATGCAAATAACTGGGACTAACTGTCGTGTATCTGATGACACTTCTGGTAAGAATTACATTTCTTTTCCCTACATATTATGGAAAGTACATTGTCTGCCATTTCCTTCAAAACAGCTTTTTTTATTATTTTATCTTGCAACAGCGCAGCTGGTTAAAGGCTTCATCAGTTAATTATTAATTAATTTGTATTTAAAGTTCATTACTTATAAAATAAATCTTTAAAAATTTTATTAAACTTTTTGACCAGCTTATCTAACGCTTTCGCCCCAGCCCTTCAACCTCCGACGTCTTACTCTCTGGGTCTACTCAGTCCTAACCGAACTTAAGGGAGTGACTGTAGGTCCCCTGAGCATCCGTAGATTATTCGACCGGTCCACTGGTTTTAATCCTGCTTCTTGCCTATGTTGTGTTTGGTTTGATCCAGAAAGCAGAAGTGATGTTCATCCATTCACGGTCATCTGAAGAGATAGACATGGCTGGAGAGTCTGTGCTAAGAAATTTAGAATGCAGCAAAAAAAAAAAATTAATATCTGCAGAAAGTCGGACAAACAACTATTCAATGATTGAATTCTTAATGTCTTTTATACAGCAGAAAAGAATAGTATAGAAAAGAAACGGGTTACAGAAAAGAAAAGTAATTGATGTAGAAACGCATACACTGGATTCTGGACACAGAGAGAGTGTGTTATGATTAACTTGTTGTTAAATCATCTCGGAACAATATACAACTCTTGCGATGGGGGAATCAGATTTCTGTGCGCAGCTTCAAGTTTATAGTGGCGTTCCTTCTTAGCAATAGTAATATTTGTGGTAGCAGAAGCAACAGTACTTATATCAACAGTACATGTTAGCGGATGCTTTGTTCCAATCTTTGACGTAACTTTCTCTCCTTCTTGAGTCTCCAACTCAACTCTCCACTGTCTCTAGCCAAACTCTTGCCCGGGCTAATTCTCTTCTGTCTGCTTGTCCCATCTGCCTCTTCTGTCTGCTTGTCCGATCTGCCTGTTCTTCAGCATAACTATGTGTTTATATAGAAAAATCCAGCTGGTTACAACTGAACCATGGCCCTACTACTTTGCACGTGATTATCACTGTGTTTTGGCTGTTTCAACCAAAATCATGTAAATTCTAAAGGTCCTCCTTGCTTACTCAGCTCTATTCCAAGTTTTAATCAATAAAAATTATTTCAACCATTTCCATTGTCTGCTAATCACCCAGTTCTAATGGGTACAGCTCCTGCCCTAGATCAGATTTCCCATCAGTAAACGATATTTTCTGATCAATTTCGCTAGTTCAAATCTACTCCAATTTCACTAAAAAAAAAAATATACGTGTGTGTGTGTTTCCCAGACTCTGTCACACTTATAAGAGAATCTAAATGAATGACTTTTGGGATGTACAGTGGCCGTTAATAATTAGGTATAACTCAAGACTTCAATTACAACCACAAATAAATACTTAACAAGAACAAAGAAGTAAAAGTCAACTAAAGATAATTAACCATTTCAGTGAATATCTTGTTAGTAGCGCAGCTTGGCTTAACAGTTAGTAAATCCTACATCAAACCCAAATCACTGATGCACAATAATTCACACTAATTCAACTGGATAGTTCCACTCAATAGTCACTGCAGTCAGTAGCCTGACACTGCTATTTATACACCTGGTGGAAAAGATAATCATAAGTCCAGAGTGTCAGGCTCAAACCTCGGTGTTGGTAGTTACTCATTTTCTTACTATATGACACTTAGTCAATTTTATAGTTTTTAAATTTTTAATCCCTTGATTTCATTCATATTTTGATTCAAGTTGAATAAACTTTCATCTATATTTGCTGTGGTTGACTTGTACATTTTGTTTAAAAAAACCTGCAAATACATTTTGAGAAGTACTATATACTTTTATGAATATGACTCTTCTAATATTTCACCTTACTAAAGCAAGATAGAAAATCTTATTGCTAAATACACCTACTTGTTTAAGAACATCTGTTTATATTTCTGAGATGAGATATTGTAACTATTTACATCATTCGAACTGTTGTTCTCATCTTTACTGCCATATTCACAATGTTTCAACCATTGTATGCTCTGACCTTCTTCAGGTGAGATATATTGAAATTTTGAACTGAACCCTTTATTTGAATGTTCCCTCTCCAATTACCAAAAATGTCTAACACCTGTGACTTATGACACTCCACGCCATGATGCCAGGCAATTCCACTCTGGGAGCTGTTATTCTTCAGGCCCATGTCACACATGCAAATGACTATAACTTTCATGAATGTATAAACTGCTCTTATCACTAAACCATACAGATCTCTAAGTTGACTTTCACATGAAACAGGAGTCATGGTGTTGTAACATAAGTGGAAATTAGCTAGAGGCATGTGTGCTATTTATTCTTATTAAATGTTATTGAATTCGACTTGTTTTATTTCAGGTTCAAATCTTCCTAGAGCGTTTCCCAAACGCCTGGCTTCTAATTATTATTTTTAACCCTTTTTTTTTTATTCTCCTCAGCACTTAATTAGTTTCTCCAAGTTTTTCACAGTTTAATCTTAATTATTTCCTGCTACAAATTGTCATTAGGCATTTTCATGTATTGAAATGTTGAACCAGGGTTTACCCCCCTGTTGTATCCCTCATGCAGGTAAAATGTTGAACCAAGGTTTTCCACCCTGTTATACTGCTGCCCTTATCAATCTAAGTAAAAAAAAAAAACAAAATCAATGATTGCTTTTAGAAATTTTGATGAGGGTCTGTACTACATTGCCATCCAGAAGTTGATTAGCATGCATAGAAATGTTCATTTGACTACTGTTGTCAACATCAAAGCATTACCAATAAATACAGCAATTCTCCAAAATTATTGTCCCACAGTCTGACCTCTTCTCAAATGGCTAAAATTAAGAATTAATTCTGTGGCATGACATCCTACACTGAACTCTTTCATAATAATGAATCTTATTGTAACATGTATCCCTGTCCCAATGTTGAAACACAGATCGTTCACTGGTATTAGTGTTACTACTATAAACATGAAAACAGGTTCCTCATCCAGCTTCTCACTAGCTGGCCAATGGCTACCCAATATTGCATCTCCTTTCTCATTTGTGCAGGTGTACACCAACAAATGGGAAAGATTCATTGCAAACTCATAAAGAAAAAGAAAGAGGAAATAAATGCTGTGGCATGAAATAAGAACCTGAACCCTATATATATATATATATATATATATATATATATATATATATATATATATATATATATATATGTGTGTGTGTTTAGGTGTTTTTTTATTGAGGGGGGCTTTATTTACTCGGTTTGGGAGGGTAGGTCAGTGACACTTGGAACAACTTCTGCCATGTCAGACAAACAGATAAGCTCTCCCATTCAACTCTTCTTCCTAGCAGCTCTTTACCCATCACAATGTGCAGCTGGCAACATGAACAGGTAGTACAGAACTGAATTGTTTCAATCCTAAGGGTGACTTTCAACATTATTCTGTCACAGGAAAACTTTAATGTTCAGTTTTCTTGTCACTTATTCCCAAGAGTTTTTTTTTTTATTCCTTTTATGCACTTTTGGTCAAGTGGGTGACCACATTAAAGACCATATCTCTAACTTTATTGCTAGTCATAAAACATGAAACACTTGAGACTACCCACTTCTATGTGCATGTCCCATTCATAGTGTCAAACTACAGGATGACTGAAAACTTTCAAATCTTATTAGGATATCTACTACCCTCTAATAGGCTGATCAGTCAAATTTGTCATTGTTCTTTAGAGTATTGCAATTTTATCTTCTATCAGTGTATTAATAAATAAATATAACAAGATTTAAATAAGTTTCCTAAAAAATATTATGCTGTTTGAAAAGAAATAGCAAGTAAAGATATTCTGTGTGTTCAGAATGTAAAATAAAAGATATTCTGTATGTTCAGAATGTAAAATAAAAGTTTTTTTTTCTTTAGCAAAATTCCTGTGTAACATGCGAAGTAGTAGTAGTTTCAACTGGCATCTAAATATCACAGAATTAATTTTTTTTCTTGTCTCTTTTCCAGGTTATAATTTTGATTTGTCACCTTTGATCAAAAAGGGAAAGGAAAAATATGAAGTTAGTTCCAAATCTTACATCTATTACTTAAACATATGTGAAAAAGTACAAGGTACACCGTGTATTTCCCTAACAACAGGTGTATGTCAGACAAAAGTTGAAGATCAGTAAGTGACAAATTTTGTTTCTTTATAACTGAATTAGTAAATCCGAAACTTTTTTTACTGTTTCTTTCAATTTCTATATTCAATTACTAATCGATATTTAATATTTATATTTAATTACTAATCTACAAATGCATTTCTGTAAATCTAGTGTCTTTCACAGTTATGTTGGATTTAGAAAATTTGCACATTACCAATTAAAAGCTGTGATTGATAAATTTGGCATCAACATTAATAAACTCTTAGATCTCAAAAAATTCTTGTCTTTTAATTATGCAGAAAATAGTTAAAAATAATGGAAGTGTTAACAATAAAAAAAAAAAAAGAAGAAACAACTCTCAATATCAATTATGAACATGGCCACAACATGCTGACTGTGTTCGGAAATTAAAACATTTATATTACTATCTATATAAAATCTACACATTCATTTAAACAAAATACATCCTTGATAATGGTTAATAGATCAGCTGAATGTGCTTGGATCCACAGATCATTTAGACAGTTTTTACATACTCTTTGTCCCAAAAGGAAATCCCTTGTAAGAATGCAAGAAAAATATAATAAAAAGCTTAAACATAGTACTCTATCAGTCACCTTTAATGTAACCTGTATAAAAGAGGGATTGCTGCCCAAATATATATATATATACACACACACACACACACACACACACACAACTCTCCATATTTAGAATGCTCTGTCTCCAATATTGAGCACACTTTTCTCATAAAGTTTAAATTATATGTATGTAGGTATGTCAAATTACTGAAGGTTGGAAGTCAGTACATGATGAAAATGATAACTAATCTGATTATTGATTGTTGGAATGGGATCCCAGTTCCACTGGGACTGGATTGGTGGTATCCTGCTCTCCCTATACAAAGGGAAAGGTGAAAAATTTTGAACTGAAACCCTTTATGTGGTAACTATCAAGGTATCTCTTGTGAAGTCACATAAAGAAAAAAAATCACCCTTGACATTCTCCAGACACAGCGTGTCACAGCCTGCACGCAGTGTGACAAGGTATGCACAACCAGCTCCTGACTGAAAAGGCACATGGTGGTGCACAGGAATCAGACACAGCAGTGTGAATCCATCAAGGTTGTGGCAAGTACAGTATTCGTCTGTCACTTGTGTAACAAGTCATTCAAGTCCACAGCCAGCCTGGCAAGTCACCTTTGGGGTCATGTATTATAGATGTGCGAGGTGGGGAGCAAACATGATTAGGCGGCCATCATCTATGAAGATGCAGTGGATCATCATCTTATATATATATATATATATATATATAATTATTTTTTATAAAAAAAATTATAACATAAGTATGTTATAAAATCACTACAAAAATAGCCATTTTGTTTCAACACCCTCAGTGTCTTATCAAGTGATGATGTTGAAGATAAAATAAATGGTTTTAAAAGTTTCAGATTAATTAACGATCATACACTAGGGGGAGACATTGTTACAAAAGCTAGAATAACCAATCAAAAACCAAGTATAGAAAGATTCAAAAGCTTGACAACGAAATCATGCTATAATAGCTATTCAGATCTTTAAATAAGTGTAATATTAAAAAGAATTCATACTAACCAATAATTATAAAATTATATGATAAAATTTAATATTAAAATTAAAAACTGCCAATTTTAAAATCCAAATTTAATCACTATTAAGTTTAAAAACTACATAATTATTGAGAAAAGAAAAAATACATATGTTATTCAATTTATTTCTTCGTTGAAATTACGTTCGACATGTATTGTCAAATGACCGAATATATTGTAGCATCTTATATATAAAGATACTTTTTTTTTTTGTATTTCAAGCTTTAATTAATAGTTCAAATTATATACAAAGTGCATTAATTCATCAAAATATGTCTCACCATATTCTGTTGTCATCATTGTCCCAGAAGCTCAATTCAATGCTTATATGATTTGGTTGGTTTTAGGGATAAAAAAAACCCCAAAAAACAAACTCCCTACATCTGTTTTCAACTTTAGCCACATTGGTGAACCTCTGTCTGTGCAGAAAATGAACTATGATGTAGAAAATGTGGTAATCTGATGGTGTAATGTCTAGACTGTATGTGGGTTTAGGCCCTCTCAACTTTGCACTTGGTCACATTGGCAGTGTGTGCTGAGTCATTGCCCAACTTTAGGAGTGTGTATCTTTGTTTGACCAATGTCAGGGAGCGGGCTTTCAAAGCATCATACACTCTCTGCAGTTGTTGAGCATAATTTCAAAATCCCACCAAATGCACAACATGGACTTCTGTTCAAACTGCCCTTGTTTGACAACAGGTTCAGAAGCTTGGCTGGGGGGAAATCACTGATTTCTTTTATTAGGATTACAAAAATAGATTCAATGTCAAAACGGGTATCTTGTGGAATTGCCCTCAGTTGTTAGCAAATGTTCACTCGCCTGTGAGGCTGGTCATTAGTCAGTTCATGAGGAACTTCTCCACAGCATCTGTTCACAAGGCCAAGCTTACCTTGTGCTTGGGTGTTCATTTCAAGCAAGGCCTCATCTTCCACAACAGAAGATATTCCTGACTTTGGTTTGTCTTCAAGGCAGGTGTCACCTTCCTTAAAACGTCAAAAACTAGTTTTGTGCCACACATTCATTGACAGTTCCTGGAGTTTCTACATCATTAATTTCTTTTGCCATTGCATTTGCACTTTGTCCTTTCCACAGGTTGCATAAAAATGGTTTTAATTATAATTTTTTCACCACTCATTATTAAAGCTGTAAGATACCAAATAAACAGTTAATGTTTATATGTCATAAATGAAAATAAAGAATAAACAATTCAGCAATGATTGAACCAGTCAAATCAAATTAATGAGATAACATGGAGACACAAGCTGCTAAAAATTATCAGTGAAAATATAAAAAAAACTTTTCACTCAAACTGGTATATACACTTTATCAAACATTTTGGTAATGCATGTAGAGTATTTCTCACCATATATATCCACCCTCACAAAACCAAGATCTTTCAATATCACTTTTATGCTTTGATGCTTGGAGTTATTGGTACTAGACTGGTACCTGAACCCTTGATGACACCAGAATGAAATAGATCTGATTTACAATGGTTAAAATATGAAACAATTGCATTTTATAGATTGTCTTTTTCTCTGAATAATACTTGCCAAATTAATGCCAGGAAAAGTACCAAGCATAAAACACAATGGTGCATATATATATATATATATATATATATATATATATATATATATATATATATATAACATTTATTCTTAATTATAAACATTTGAAATTTTCATTTATTCAAAATAAATAGTAGTTTACTTTCACAAAATTAATTTATTTATTTCTAACACTTTCTATAATTTTCTAAGCTCTTGCCTTACTTAAAAAAAAAAAAAAAAGTTCTTGCCCCAATATGGAAAAGTTATTGTAAAGTACCTCCAAAAAAATTAGGGGTATTTAAAAATATTCAAAATTTTTCTTGAAGCTTTTATTTTAGTTTTAATTGAAAGCTAATAGACTAAATTTTATTTCCAATAAGCAAAATGCTTCATTGTATTTCAAACCAAACTTAAATTGAGTGGAATGATTATTTTTTTCTGTTTATCAATAAAATCACCCATATTGACAAATATGTCAACACAATATAATTCTCTTTATGAAAACAAATCTTGCAAAAATAAAATACTTTTATGAAATATTATTTGAAAAAAATTAGCTGGTTTAAAGTTTAATTAATCTGAATTGAAACGAATATTTTCTGATGTGAAGGAAAGTGTTTTATGAGGTGTTGACACTTATCGCTAGCCTGAATGTTTGGGAAATCTAAGTAAAGAGCAGATAATTATAATTAAATTACATGACAAATACAACGTAAGCACATTTTTTTATATACTATTACATATCCAGTAATCAGCAAAATTTAAAATATTTTAAGCATTTTAATATTTTATTGAATTTCATGTACTTTATCATTCTACTCTTACTATAAGACACTTGTTATGCAAATATTTGAAAATTACCAATAAAGTTTTAAATTTACTATAGTTGCCACTCTTATTTTCTGATAATGACATATATGGACATCCATATTTGCAAACATCAACACATTTATAGACACAAAAATAAAATTCAAAATTCTTTTTAAAATATTGAGGGTCATTGAACTGTAGTAAATTTTTCCATTAATGATTATTAAATACAGTTTTTATTTAATAACAATATCACTTGTCTCCTACAAATTAATACAGAATTTTAAAAGTTTACAAATTATTCTAATTAAAATTTAAAAAGAAAAATGAAAACAATTCTTGTAAAAATTCATTATTAATAGAAAATTTTTTTTCTTAAGCCAATAGTGTCCATAATATATTTTATTCATTTATAAATAAAATATATTAGCAATTAAAAGCTTTTCTAATTAAATAATGTTTTATTGCATATTTTATGATTCAGAGCAGATTTTCTGTAACTGGGGGCCCTGTTTGACCCTCAAATTTTCATAATTTAAATTTTCTGGGGACTTGTCCTTATAACTAATATAAACATTAAGGGCTAAAAAAAAAAAAATTCTCGAAATTTCATAAAATTAAATAAGTGAGAGGTAACATGTAAAAAGAAATTATTTTTTACCAAGATTTTCTGAAAAAACATTTCAAAAATAATTTATTTGTGAATAAATACTGAAAGTTTCATGAACATTATCTGATTTTTGTAAAAATTTCCAAATTAATGTGTTTTTCATTGCAAAAAGATGCTCAAATTTCTCATCCTTTGTTGATACCAAAAGAGAAAAAAAAAATATTTTTAACCAAAATTTCAAACATTCTAAAAAGGAAAAACAAAACAAATTTACATAAAAAAAAAAATCCTTTCATCTTAGTAACACAAATTTTTTGATGATAAAACTGTTTATATTGGCTGGGGGTAAGTATGTTATGCATGTAGATATTTTTATTATTATTATTATTATTTTTTCATCATAGAATTCTCAGTTTTGTTTTAATCAACAAATTTAATTCTCTCTTCCTTAGTTTTGCAGTAAATACAGGAGTTGTCAACAGCAACCTTACTTACTATAATGGTATCCTGAAACTAATTTATAAAGATGGAGACAAATATCATACCATTCCTCCTACTTCTAGAACAACCGTGATCACTTTTTTATGTAGTAAAGGTGACAAAATTGGACATCCAGAATTTATAGAAGAAACTAATATGACATATTGGTTTTCTTGGTATACTCAGTATGCCTGTACATCTCCACCAGTTGAATGCACCTTCACTGATGAAACAACAAAAAAGCAGTATGACCTATCTCAGTAAGTATCATTATTTTTTTTTTTTTTTTTTTGATGTAAGAACTAATAATTCTTGACTTGTTTCAGTTTACACACATTAAATAAATAAAAAAACAAATAATTTTCTACATGAGTTATCTTTTTAATAAGGTCATTCAGCAGTGCATCTCTGTGTTTACCATTTAGTTGTCTAGTCACCAAATGTATCAACTGCAGTTCATCAATTTCACAATATGGCTAGCAAAAGTAATCAAGCTAGAACAGCTTGCTCCCATTCCCACCCACATTTTCATCAAGTTAACAGCTTGCTTATATGCTGAACTATATTCTTTCTGTTTAGCTATCTTTAGCAGCCAGAGGTTGGGGGCTCTTTGCTATGTCAATGTCTTTCTCTGTTTAGCTTTCTTTCTTTCTTTTTCTTTTTTTTTTTTTTTTTTTAAACTATTGTGAGGCAAGCCATGTGACTCTACAGAAGTATGCTCAGAATACCATGGATATATGAACAAGTTTTAGAGGCAATGGAAACAAAAAGGACACTTAACATTGAACATCAGAAAGAGATAATTGAAATTTCTAGGGCACATAATAAGGAAAGAGAGCTTTGAAAATTTGACACTGACAGGTAAGAGGGTCAGAGGAAAGCAGTGTATAATCTAGGTAATGAGCTTGTGTAAATGGATGACAGAACAGAGACTAGGAGAGACAGCAAAAAGACAAACTTTACTAATATAAATTGCTCCATAAGTGGACTTGAAGCCTGCTTACAGAATTGATTGTGACCAGGTCACTTTTTGCCACTGAAATCAAATGTAAACAAACGCTGACCAAACACTTTCTGGCTGCCAGGTGTTAACTGTGCACTAGAGAGATAGTCATTTTCTTGTCAGATGTGCCCAGTAAGTCACGTATGGGTATGTGTTTTTGTCAGATTTTCCAGTACATCTCACACTCCATGAAATGAATCCATTTTTTGACAGCAATCATCTAGTGATTCATTGTGTCCCCCCACAGAGGGGTTATTGACTCCCTCCAGTGAGTGTGGTAACTTGTTTCTTACGTGATCCTCAAAACTAGCCTCCAGTATCGAAGTTAGGCAGATCTCTTCAATATAAATTACCACTTCAGAAAATTTAACAATAATTCATTGACAGGAAATATTACGCAAACATGTGCCATTTACACATCTCGGTAGCAAAATGGTGATTTGAGTATTTTAGTTTCTTTGGTTTGTTTTCAACTTCTCTTCAGTTCTCCCCTGATATGATAATTTTAAAATCAGTCTGTCCTAGCATCTTATAGCAAACCTGCAACAATCTTGTTTGTGTCTGTTCCATCCACTGATTTCTTGTGTGCTCTTGTCTTTCAGTGATGGAGATTTTCCTAGTACTTTGTCCTGAGTTCTTTCCAGTGACCCTTGAAATTAAATACTTCATCAGTTTATATAAGTGATCTCCAATGGGTACATGTTGTAATATTATCTCATCCTCATTGCCAAAATGTTATAACCTAGGGAAGGTTACTGAATAGAATAATCACACGAAGGTTGGTAATGAAGATAATAGTTAGGAAAAGAACAACACATATAAGATTCACCAGTGGTACGTAGAAGTAGTAGTCAACTTCTAGAAGTGAATCTAGTGAATTCCACAATGAATCTCCAACTCTAGATCACGTACAGTCTTCACTACTGTATTTATGGGAATGGGTGCATACCCATTATCATCCATAGGTATGATACAACAGTACCCCATTTCCCATTTTGATCTTGATGTATGTAAAACTTTGCACTTTTATCTGGATTATTTCAGTATGTCAATTGTCCCAAAAGACATGTCCCCAACAAAAACAACATTTCTCTTTTGATGAGAAATACCTTATGGCTTAGCACTGTAGTATTAAGAATTTAGCCCTTTCTAATTAGATTTCAGTTTGGAAATCTGAGCAAATATTTTTCCTTAGCAGGGAAAGAAAACCACCCCTGAGAAATTCCAAGTTAATGACTTTTCAATAAATTTGTTCAGGGTTCAAATTTCTCTGATTTACTCATCAACATTTCATATATTTAATATAATTTTAATTCATTTCTTTTCTCATTTTCCTTCTAATTATTTAAGATATTCCTTGGGGAGTTTTTGCAATTTATTTCTAATTACCTCAAATCATTTTGCATTCTCATGCCACTACATGTCAAACCAGGCTACACTAAAAGCTACAAAGGGCAGGAAATTGTGAAGAAATATGATCACTGGTGTTTTGGAGGGACCTGGCACATGGAAGGAGAAAAATAGGCAAACCATCCGTTTTCTTTCTTTGTGTTGTGTTGATGGCTTACTTAAAAGTAAACACTTTCAACAATAGAGAGAGAGAAGTGTTGCATGTTGTGTAACAAGATACTGGTCCTGTTTAATTGCATGAAATTACAGAATGGTAATTTGCAGGGGTTACTATTTGGATAATAATTATTAAAATTCTCAGGAAAGTAGGTTGCATTAAAATTTATATTTTAAAATAATAAAATGAATTTAAGAACAGTTTTAAAGAGAATCGAACTCATGGTTAACTAGACAAGATTCAGTAAAATTGAGCAAAAGCAAGGTTACCAACCCTATCGATTTACTGCTTGATAAAAAGATTGTATTGTCTGAATTTCTTAGGTCCTAAGAAATTAAAATTTGGAAACTTCTTTACATTACACTATCTGTTCAAATTCTATGTGGTCACAATTTAGAATGATCTAAATTATTCTAAACAAAAAAATTGAAAATTGAGATTTATTTATGTTGATCACCCAAAAACACAATTCTCTTTACAGAAAGATATGTAGGAAGATTCTAAGCAAACAAACAAAGGAAGTAACATATTGTGGTGTTTTTTTTTTTTTTTTTGGGGGGGGGGGGTTTCAACAAGGTTTCTTAAGATTAAGATGGTCGGGTGGAGAAATTGAGTATATCAATGGCAAATTTTGGAACGGGAGTTGTCTGTATAGACAACAGCCAACCTCACAGGCCAAGATGAACAGTCGAAGACTAAGCCTAACAAGAAAGGTCACCAGAGATTTGTTCCAGTTGCATTTCTTGTGGCTGGGCTGAAAAGACATGTAGTTGGGAAAATGGGCACAGGAGAAGTCTGCTTTGGCCAACCCAGGATTGCTCATATGACTAAAGAGCATGTGCATAATTCCAGAGCTGGAGTGAAAATACAGATACATCCATGGCAGAAGAATTGAGTGAGAGTTGATTGATTATTAGAAAACTTGATTTTGCAGTAGATGACATTTTATTCAACCAGTTTTTTCTTTATATTCAATAAATCTTGAATGAAAAATCAGCTTGTGACTCCTTCAAACCATCAGCAAGGATTCCAAAATCATTAATCCATAATTTATATTGAGTGTTCTTAACAAAAGATACATTGATGAATTCTCAATTGCCCAGTTCCCACAGAAGTTGTGACAGATTTTTTTACTGTGCCCATGTCATTACTGAATGTCACAAGGTCGAGGTTTATAGTGACAATACTGCAGATAAATTGCTCAAGCCTTTCTGTACACTTCCCCTTTTATGGACAATTCAGGCACCGGATAATGACCCCAGCTTCCTCTTGAAAGAGAGGTATTGCCTGGGGGGTGGGGAATAATTAATATTATTTTGAAACTACTCTGGCCGAATGCATTGTTTCAGTTTTACCCACTCATTCTGCAACCTGGGTTTTCTGATACACTAGGAATCCGTTATTTTATTTTATTTTTAAGATTTAGAGATGCTCTGGATATTGTACATATTAAGTTAATATTGCTTTCTTTTTCGTCCCTACCTTCAGTTCATTAAATTTTATCAAAATCATAGTCCTGGGTATGACAATAAACTACATCCAGCAGCAAGGCCTCTGATTTGGAGATTTTGAGGAGTGTGAAAAAACCACCTCTTAATTGCTGTTGTCCCCAGGTCCACCCAGACCTGTGGTGGTAGCACCTGCTAGGGTCCCAGCTATGGGCAAATAGTGAGACCCTAAACAAAAACAAAACATGAAAATACATATTCATAATAAAATGACTAACAATACATTTTATCTGCAGTTGAAGGCATGTAGCTGCTTTCAAAATATATTTAGATTTCAACATTAAATAACCCATAAAAGCTGATATGCCACTAAACAAAATCAACTAATCAAACAACGAATATGAAAGAACTTTTTCATGACATTAATATCCTACAATTTCTTAAAGAAACCATACTGTATTCCAAAATATAACTTCAACAAAACTACAACATAAAAACACACATATTGTCTCTAGTAATTATGTCCACACAAACAGATATATGCAGAAAAGCTGTGTATCATCTACCATGTACTCAATTGTGAAAGCAGAATAACATTATATTTTTATTACTTCAAAGCTCTCAAAAAAACTTTATTTTAACATTAAATGACCCATAAGAAGTTGATATTCCATTAAACAAAAAACAATCATCAAAATTGTTTTTATTTTACATTATTTTGGGCTTAATTCCTTGTCAAAATAGCAGTTGAGAAATCTTCAATTTCTATCCTTTTTATGCTATTGCTGCATTGCTCCTAGTCTGACTAAATGCAGTGGCAACCAAAATTTATACATGTAAATGACTAGTACAAGGAAATGGAATAAATTTCAACAAGGCAATATTTTATATTTCTGTTTTTATATAACTGAGTACCTAAGAGGAAAGATATCCCCATTCCCAGGACAAGGTCCTAGTGGTGTTGTCACTTCCTACTGCATGCTAGAAGGAGAAGAGGGGAATTGTACCATATTTTATAGCTGCTTAACGATGTATTGGTAAAACTAAATGGGGGTAACCCACAATATACAGAGCTTTATTTCAGTATAAATATTTCTCTTCAATGAAACAAATTAAATCTAAGAAATCAACATTTTCAAATTGTCAAAGAATAACGTCTTCGAATAGTCTTATAGAAAGTGATAGTTTTCTCATGTCACCATTTCTATATAATGTTTCTCCTAATCAGAACAAAAGTTCTAATCTATTTTAGCAAACTCATTATTAATAATAATTCAACTCATTACAGAAATATGCTAGCAAATACATGATAGCTTCAATAGATAGTATTGACATTTTTTTTAGTTATTCACTAGAATTTTATAAGCTGCCTAACATTAATCTTAATTTTTTTTTTTTTTTTTTTTTTCTCTCTTCAAGTCTCTCATTATTGCACACCAATTGGGATGTTGAGGATAACACTGACCCCAATGAAAAGAAAAAATACTACATTAATGTGTGTCGACCTTTGTCCCACATTGCTGTGGGACATGGCTGCAATACACTTGCTGGTGTCTGTGTCACTAAATTTGTTGATGGAAAGGTAAGATTTTTTTCTCCCTGAATACAAAATGGCATTTTCTCGATATTTTCTACTTATTTTTTTTTTTAATTACTGAAATGTCACAGATATTGCAATTCATTACATTCTGTCTTATTTTTCTTTAAAATTCATTAAAATTTTATTCTCTACTAAATCTAAGTCGTGCGAAAACAAAAAATCTAGTTCGTAGGAATAGCAAGTTATAATAGGTGCAAAATAATAAGACTCAACAAATGCATAAAATTTTTAAAGAACAAACATTTATTATACAAGTTTGAAAAATGTACAAATACAAAGATTATACAAAAATTTGCTTTTGTGTGCCTATTAAGTCAGGATAACAATTTCTGATAAAAAGGATTGCCATTGAAAAATAGAAAAATTATGATTTCAGTTTAGGGAAAGACAAAAGGATTCAATGACAAAAAGAGGAAACAATTTAAGAAGTCAGAAAAAACAAAGGTGTAACCACCTTTCCGAAAAACCTAAAACACTTACCTGCCCTACAAGCATCTCTGCAACATATGGTTATGTTTGAAAAGTCCCTTTTTAAATTCACACTTTTCGTGCTTGGGAAAATTTCTTTGAATTCTTTTCATTCTTTGTTGTCCAACTTCAAAATTCTTTAGTCTTTCTGCAGCTGACTGGTAACCTTGTGCTTTCTTGATGTCAAATCCTTACTGTCAAAAAGTCTTCTCCTCACATCTACTGACCTTATTTATCTGGAAAATTAGGCTCACAAGGCCCTGCATTCGGGTTCTTATTCTGGCTTCAGACCACTTCTCTCATTGGTCAGTATATACAAAAAAATAATTTTCCATAAACTTGAAATGGATCCTTCACACATTTTGGCAGCTTTTAACCACCAAGACAAAAATGATATACAAGTGTAACAATTTTTTATTTTTACACAAACTGTCTGGCTTTCATAAAAATACACTTCTGTCAAAAGAATATGTATAAAAAACACAGCCTAGACAATTATACATTTATTCTAGGCTAACGTTTTTAAAGTACTAAAATAAAATGTTTATAATTTAAATATAAAAAAACTGAGAAATTTAGTTACTTCAAGCTGTTACACATGTCAGCATGCTTGATTTATTTTCTTTTAATTAATATGTAATTAGATAGAAATCATAAAGCTAAAATATGTTTATTAATTGGCCTTACAAGCTTTTTAGTACATTACTAAATTAATTTTCTCTTTTACTTGATCCATTACTGATAGTTAAAGAGAAAGTTTCAATTTGAATTATTTACACTAATATTTGGACTATTGGCCTCATTTTGTTATCACAACATTCCAGCTGTTATGCCCTACAGACTTCATTAGGTGTATGTCGATCTGGGTAATCTACAAGGAATTCTGAACAAAACTTTTTATTTAATCTACAGGAGTAGACTTTGTTTTCTTTTTAATCATTTCACCTCAAGCACAGTGGTAATGCCACTAAGTATGCAAGGGGGTTACAAAAAATGAAAGTGATAGAAAAAACTGAGAATAGGGAGGATTGAGAAAAGGACAAAAGCTGACAAAAGAAGATAGATGTTGATTGATGTTACATTCAAATTTTTGAAGTTATTAGGGAAACAAGTAAACAGAATGGATTTCCACAGGTGGAAAGTATGAGAAAAGAAACTGTTGGAGTAGAAGTGGTGGTTGCATTTAGTTTTTTCAACATCAAAAGGGTGGGACCTAGATGCTAGTCTAGTAGCACGCTTAAATTGATGTATTCGATTTGAACACCAGGGGAGAAAAAAGCTCCTCGGGGCAGTTGCCATGGTAACATTTAAAGAAAAGACAGAGGAAAAACATTTCACATTGGTGAGAAAGTGATTGAAATTGAGATGCCTGGTCAAGATTGATTACAGATCCTCCTTTGAATTTTGTCAAAAATCTTGAGATATACAGCAAAAACACCAGACCAGATATGGCAAAAGTATTCAATGCACACACAAAGGATTTATAAATGTGTAAGATGGATTCTGACAAGAAAAATGTTTTGGCATCTGGAATTATCTTAATAAATAAATGTTTTCTATTAAATTATCAAAATGGTTTAATTCTTTTTTGATATGATAAAGTGATTTGTTTCCATTCTGAGATTGAGACAAAAATAAGCAAAATAGTTTTCTAAAGATTACCTGCTTTTATAGAACTGGTTCCTGGAAATTTATGATATTATTATTATTGCCTACAGGAGATTTTACACTGAATCCTTTATTCAATCTGCAGAAGTAGATTGTTTACATTCTATTATCCATGACTAGGGATTATTGCATCTTTGGTTAATTGTCCTTTTTAGTACAACTCTGTTATTTCTAGTCCTGTTTCCAATGTCTGAGTATTTTCTTACCCAGGGATTGAACTTGTAATTACAATTAAGTAATTGTGACTTCAATCCTTGAGCTGGGTAATACAGATATATTTCTAGTCAATGGAAACTTAACAAGCAATAACTCAGCAATGCCAAAAAGGACAATTAAGCAAAGATCAGATATGTCATGCAGAACAGAATGAAATCAATCAATCTCTCTAGCTTGAATAAAGGGTTCCGTTCAAAATTTTCTGAATGAAACGAGAACATAATGCTAACAACAAGGATGAGGATATTAGTTTGACTGTAGATTGTGTAAATAATCATTTCTCAACCCAGGAATTCAAACCAAAACAATCATGCCATTTCAAAAGGAAAAGCAAGTTTGATTTTTTTCATAATGTATGATGATAAAAAATGAAGTTTAACAATAGCTTCTCTTATTTTTCTTTTCTTACTTTTTTTTTTCTTAAGGAATTAAATTTCTGTAACATGCAGGTTGCTTTTGTTCTATTTCTTATCCAGATACATTCCTTAGTCTCACCAGCTAGGGCCAACCATGCTGTGTTCATGATGACAAACTATCCCCCATTCCCTTTGATAAAAAGTGAGTTCCACTCAAACAGCTACTTTCCCAGAATTGTTACTTTGAAGAACAAGCTCCCGAGAGGATGCTTCCTAAAAATTACAATTTTGGTCTAAGTCCAAGGTCAACTAATATTTATCCTACTCAGCTTCATAATATTCCCTTACCTCCCCAGCTTCCCTTACAACAATCTTACTCAGTAACGCTCTACCACTGCCCTACCCTTATAACAATCTCATACCCAGTAACCCTCTACTTCGCTCCTTCCCTTATGACAATCTCTTACCCAGTAACCTTGTTATGAGTCTGATAAAGGAGGAAATTTTAAAAACTAAATAGTTTCTTTTTTGACTTTTTCTTATTGCTCATGTTTTTCAATTATCTCCTGTAGGAAGTGGTTGAAAATGAAAACTTGGGTCAGATAACTTCTGGCCCTAAACTGGTTGAGAAATCAAGTGATCTGATACTCAGATATACAAATGGCAAACAATGCATTGACTCTGATAACCAAACCACCAACTACTCCACTACAATTCATTTCATGTGCAAAAAGACTGACCTGGTAAGTATTGTTGTAGATGTTTGCAAATATTGTCACATACTAAATAGGTTTCAGTGACTTACTGGGGTATGACAATAAACTACATCTGGCAACAATGCCTGTGATTGGAGGTTTTGAGGAGTGTGGAAACACTTTTTAATTGCTGTTGTTCCCAGGTCCACCCTAACCCAGGGTGGTAGCACTTGTTAGGGACCTTGCTATGGGCAAATAGGGAACTCACAAACAAAAGACTATGAAAGTATAAAAATGTATTTTTATAGTAAAAAATACCAGCATCAAAATAATACCTATTTATAGCAAAATGACCGACAATACTTATTTATCTGTAGTTGAAGATTGTGTACAAAATATTTAGATTTTGGCATTAAATAATCCATGGAGGCTGATATACCACTAAACAAAATCAACCAACCAATGACTTACTGATTAGAACCACCTGGCAATTTGATTTCAAAAGAATGGCAGTGGATTTTAATAACCTCAGAGACATGAAATTGGGATTGTTTTTATTATTAGCTGTATTTTTTTATATTTTTTTTGTTAATATTTTAATATACACATACATGCAGTTTTTACTTGCTTATTATTATAAGTAGAGTTTATTAAACAAATACTTCAAAAATTTCATTCACTGATATCTAGTGACACAGCAAATACTAAAAGCAGATATAGGAAATAAACAGATCCCAAAATTTCCATTAGTACATTTAGTAGGTGTACAGGTATATAAGAAATCTTTTAAAAAAGTTATTCATTTACTAGTTATCCACCCTCTGAGAAAAATTAGCCAAAATTCGTGTCTACCTAAAAAGTACAAAGATTACAATTTTAGCCCTGTATCCCCTCACAGAAGAAAATTTGTTTGAACAAATTTCAGCATTGAATATGTATGAAAATCAAAAAAGATTATTAGTAACCAACAATTAAGGCAAGTGTTACTGACAGAATAGGCCTATCATATATTCTTTGCTAATGAACTTATTACATAAATCCATTAAAAATTGAGGTGAGGGTGATTGTCAGGAAATAATATAATAATTACTGACAGAATAGGACTATTAAAGTTATAATGTAAAATGCATTATTAATGCTTTTACTATAGAAATGAATTTAAAATCGGGGCAAATGTGATTCTCTGTAACTAAGAATTAAAGCAAGTATTAGTGACTAAATAAAGTGGTTATATGTATACTAATACATAAAAATTTCAGATAGAGTATATCTGTAAAAGGACAACATGAATAAAAACAAAAGGAAAACTTAGCTGATGTGTTTCATTCTCTGAGGGACTTTATCAAGGTAAGTGCAAGGATTTTATTTAAATACTTGTTACAAAATAAAATGCTTACATTTGCCTTGATAAAGTCTTTCAGATGATGAAACGAATCAGCTAAGTTTTCCTTTTGTTTTTATTCATGTATACTAATACGTGGAGAGTGGGTTAGACTTCATGCCACAAACAGAAGTTGAATGTTGGTGGACAGCAATAAGCAAAACAAAGACTTGATTAGAAAATGTATGGCCAATGTTAAATTGATGCATGTAGGATGCAGAGGCATAGAGAATGTTGGCCTCAGGTCAGCATGACATTGAATGAAGGTGACTGTATCTTCTTTTTGTTGAGATAGCTAATAGACATGTTTGAACTCAATGGTTGGAAAGTGTGAAAAGAGCAATCATTTCTTTTCTAGAAGTGGGGTCATAAAATTTATGTGACCAGAAACCCATTTTGATTTCCTTTTGCATTATGGGAAAATAATTTTTTTATTTTTTTTTTATTTTATTTATTAGATTATTTTCATTCTCTCACAAATATATTCAAAACTAGCTTAAAAGCCACCCTATTGCATTTAAGCTAGCTCCTGCAGAGGGCTCTTGATTTGACCTTCAACCCAACAATGGCACTGATTGAGTACATATTAAATTTTATAAAACTTGAATACTATTTCTCAAACAGTTTTTCATGTCTTATTTGGAACTTATTACAAAGCTGCATGATAAACAACATTTTAGGTTTTCCCAATCAGTCAGTACAAATAACTTGTTTTTATTCCTAACCCTTGAATAACCAACATAGAGCTGGCCATGACAAAAGCAGGGTTCCATCAGATGAAGTCCAGTTACTTTCAATGATTGTCTTTGGGACTTATTGATTGACATTGCATAGCTCGCTCTCACTGGAAACTGAAGTCAAAAGGAAAATCTGAAGGAATTAACGGATTCTTTCCTGGACCAGTAAGGATCTCTGCTTCTAAGAGATGAGGAAACATCTTGACAATTAACCTTGTTCAATTACAAAGCTTGGGAGGATCATGGCATGACTGGTACATTTTCTTTGAGTTCCAGCTTGTGTGATGGCATTCCAGGAGGATTGAAGGAGTTCAGGAACTCTATTGGATAATTCACTACATGCTCTTGTTCAACCACAGTGTCAGTGGAAAAGTACTTCATGCTTTCTTTTAGAATTTCTTGGAGGTATTTCCAGTTGATGCTATCCACAGTTTGATTCTTGGGAGCTGATATGGCAATATCACAAAGCCAGTTTGAATCCATGAAATGGTGTTTAATGTTTGAATAAACTTGGTTAATAAAGTCTTGGATACTTAAGACTGAAACTCTACAACCATTTGGGAGTGAAAGATCTCCATTTTGGTGGTTTCATTGCAAAGCTGCAACAGCAAAGCAGCAAATCTTTCTGCTTCAAAGTCACCTGTGATTCTCTCATGTTTGTTTTCAGGCAGTCTTTGAACATGGCTCCAGATGTCAGAATTTTTCAAAGTTGTGTCCCTTTAATTAAAAAAAAAGCAATGCAAACATTTTTGCATTTATTATATAAAGAAGTCATTTATGAAAAATATAATTTTTTACTCCTTCTTTGCTTTTCTCGGTTTTTCTGACAAACAAGTTTTCTCTTTTAGTAACTTTCTCTTTGAATCTTTTTGTTTCAGTCAAATGGTCCACGATTTTTGAACATTGAGAATAATTGTGAATATGTCTTTTTGTGGGAAACAGAATTTGCTTGTGCTGAAACAAATACTGAATCTCGTGAAGATTGCACAATCAAAGATCCAAATTCTAACTATGTCTTCAATCTCCAACCTTTGATTAAGAAGTCTGGTGGCTATGAAGTTAAAGTTAATACTAGAAAACTTTTGGTAAGTATTCTGTCAACTTTTCTTTATTTCAGTTGACTTTACTTTTGGAAACAAAAGCCCTATCATTTACCTGACCTCATTTAGTGAAAATCATCATTGCTCCAGAAATAGGAAACTAATAATTTCTGCAATTATTATGTAACATTTTCAGAAATAAATTTAAAGAATTAATTGAAGTGTGTACCTCAATGTTCTGATTTCTTTTAAATTCTTTTATTTATTTGCTTTATGTTTACAGATTAATATCTGTGCCCCTTTAGCTGATACAGCTTGTGCAAAAAAACTTAATGAATCAGCAGTGTGTGAAATTCAGCTTAACCGAAGTGTAGCTCTGGCTTCTTACAGCTCCAAGCTGCAATTAACTGATGGACATCTGCGATTGTCCTACAGAGGACGTAAATTCATATCGGGTAAGTTATAGAAGATGCTTTATACTAAAACTGTCCTCCTATCTACATGGAAAAATTTGAAAGAATAAACTCTTTTCTTCTTGTCCCACTTAACAACAGATTGAAAGTCATTTTTGAGATCAGCTGCCAATTTAACTTTATCAAACCTATTGGACTTATCATAGAACAATTACAATCAAGTAGCAAATTCAGTCATCACTGGTGCCTCATATTTCCATCCTTGTGCAATATTTAAGCTACACTTACAAAATCACAATTTTTAGTTGCTATCTTGAAGGAATGCTTTGTCTTCAAGTATGGCATAATTGTTTGAAACTTTTTATACATATTGTCCATAACCATATGTAATACTGCTAGAATCAATAATAAATTTGCATGAAGTTAGATAATAAGTTTGTAGCCTGTCACTAAATCATTACAGTGAAAATTTCAGGTTGGAATTTAGTTAATAACTGAATTTTAATGTGAAATTTTCTCTTTATAATGTGTGTTGTGGAGCCCAGTTATACAAATACTTTGTGTATTTGATCTATGAAATTCACCAGAGAGTCAAGTGATTTGACAAGGAAAGAGATTGTTGAAAATAAATATTTGTTTTATAAAATACTTTTCTTCATTAGACTACAAAGTTACTGATTTCTCTACATATCTGTTTAATACATAGAAAATGTAGCTTATTTGTTGATATATATATATATATATATATATATATATTCAGTAAATCAAGGAAAGTTTAAGTGACTTACCTTGTTAGCAAACTCCAGTTTTGCATCAAAACGCTCATTAGGGCCAGATTTATCAAACATCTAGCCTTGATGTGCATTTGAGTTTACTAACAAAATAAGTAACTTGGTCATTACTTGATTTATTATAATTCTAGTTATCTTAATAACTTTTTGTCAGAAGTTCTGTTCAGCTGAAAAATATGTTAAATTCTTGTAATTTTAACATTTTTTTTTTTCAGTTGTATTATCATTATTGTTATATGATGGGATGAGGAACAAATAGGAAATGTCTATAAATCTCACACAAATACACATTATAATCCTGCATAGACAAACTAGAATTATGATACACATATGAATTATACACATGAACAATTCTCAACAAAACTGATGCATGGAAGTTTGCTAAACCAATGAAAAACAAGTTTAAAAATTTTCTTTTTCTCTTAAATTTCATTCTCTGATGAAACTTTAATAAAAATGAAACATGTTAAATTTATAAACATTTCTAATTTGTTCCTTATCCTACCCTTGCCATATTTGACCTATGCTTGATCCCAATACACACACATATATATATATATATATATATATATATAATCAGTAATTTTGAATATTATGATAATCTTATAATAACTTGTCTCTCCCTTCATTAGTTTGCACAACTGTTATGCCCTCTTAATACCTCATAAATAATGGACTATTCTGTTTTGATCACATGGAAAGAGGGAAAAAATACTACTTGATTTTGGTGAGAAAATGAAAGAAAGGAAGTTAGAAATGTTTAGAATCTCCTGCCAATACCTCATAAACAATGGACTATTCCATTTTGATTCCATTAAAAAACAAGTGACATACACTACTTGGTTTTAGTGAGAAAATGAATGAAAGTATGAAAGGGAAGATAAAAGTAATGGAAAAAGTTGTCAATTTCAAATTTTTTTTCATTTGTAACCCACTTCTTAAAATAATGACCAGCATTCATATTTATGATTGTTATTGCAATATTTTGTTAACATTGTTAAGCTCAAATATTTAACGATGTGAAATTTCTATGGATATTTTATATAAAAGTTGCCATGAGCTTATTCAATCATTAACTTAAGAATTAAGATTCATCAGAAAATTCAAATAGGAAAACCATGAAATTTTCACAAGTCTTTCTAGTTTTAAATAATTGTTGGTAGAATTTACTGAGTTTATGTTGAGTATTTTTATGTAAATAGTTTTATAAGATTCAGATAAATGTGTTCATATTATAAAATGCTGTTAAACAAAAATTAGGATAGTTTTTAGTATAAAACAGATTTGGTATTTGCTTGATACCAATAACATGAACTAATAAATAAAAATAAGTAAATAATCAGTAATTTTTAACATTATGCCCTAAGTGTGTCTCATTATGAATTATATGATCATTAGTATTGTTTTTTTTTTTTTTTTTTTTTTTTTTTTTTTGGTGGGAGGGTCCCCCATTAATACCTTTTATCACAATGAAATTATAAAAATATAAAATCAAATGATGTAACTTTGAGATCATATGATAACATTTTTTTAGCATAGAACAAATGTGAAATTTGGAGTCTATAATTACTATTTTTTGTAGCATATATAAATATGAAATCAGTTAATGAATTCAATAGATTTATCTGACCCTGATGAGCAGCTATTCCACATAACTTAAATTGCTTTGAAAGTTTTTTTTTCATCTGTTAACTATGTACTGAATACAGCCAGATTCTTTGAATACTGATCTTATAAATCAAGGATTGTGAGTTGGAATGTTAGGTATCAGATTCAGCCATTTTATTAATTTTATTAATTATATATTTATTTATATTTTCACTCTGATTTGTTGTTTTGAGAGAAAGGAAATTTCATAAGGTTTCTGGCGTGCGCACACACACACACATATATATATATATATATATATATATATATATATATACACACAGACACACACTGTGCTTAGCTCTATTATAGTTCAAATACTGTACTTTAAAATGTATAATTTTTGTTTTTGTTATTTTGCTTTTTACATTGAATAAATAGTTTTACTTTAAATTCTCTCTTGAACTGTTCAGGCGATGTCTTCCAAGTTATAATCATTTTTGTTTGTGATCCTGAACACGATCTTGGCACTATCAGCTTTATAAACGTGACCCAACAGCTGTATACATTCCAGTTTGCCACTGCTCTGGCATGTGCTCCTCGTCCTGTTGACTGTATTGTTCAAGACCAGAAAGGGGGTCAGTATGATCTGACTCCATTGGCCTTGCCAGATACCAATTGGGAAACCACTGTGAAAGGCACAAAATATATCATCAATGTATGTCGGCCAGTCAATAAAAAGGATGACATTTCATGTGCAGGTAAGAATTCTGATAAATTTTCAATATTTTTAATTCCCTAGTTTCTACATACTGTTTACAGAAATCTTGTATGTAATTAGCAAAGTTAACAAATTGCAACTTTCCAGGTAATTCCTAATTCCTGGAAGTGAAGCCAGAGAGTACATTGACTGAAAATGTTGTGACTACAACAACCTATATGAGGAACACCAATAAAAGTAAATCAAATTTTAGTTTACATCTCATGAGATGTATCAGTAAGTCTTCCTATTAAATATGAGCCAGTAATTTTTCTTCTATTCTAACATTAAACAGAACTAAATTTTTCACGTAAATTCATTTTATGCACTGAATTACATTTTATTCTCTGACTTCTTAATGAATTAAAAACAAACTTCTGTTTACACATGACTTATTTCTGTCATCAATATCACTGGTTTACAATTTTTCACAAATTGACTACTTCATAAATGAAATGTGCCAATTTTTATCTATTTTGGCATGCTGAATTCAAAAATGACCTTTAAATTAGATGATTGGCTTTAGATTTAGAGATATTTAGTCAGTTATGTCATACACGTGACTACAATGGATGTCTCCAAGAAAAACAATGTTGTTTTTCAAAATCTGCTTTGATGGTCTGTTCTGTTCCTTGTAAGCTACCATAAACACATCAAGATGGCAATATATGTGTGTTTATTGGATAAAATATAATTGGAAAACTCTTCAGAAGTATAGACATGAACAGTTATTCAGCAGTTACATGTTGCTTCTTGGTTTGTCTTTTGTAAAATGCAGAAGAACCATCTCTAGTCACAGTCCAACAATAATCAGCCAGCTGTGTTGGACACCACCTGCCCATTTTTTTTTTTTTTGCTCACCCTGACAAAGGCCTCATGAGACACTCGGAGTAGAGGGTTATATTAAGAGGCAGTTTATGCACATAGAAGAGGAAGATAGCGGTTAACCCTAAACTTGAACAGATTGAGGTTGTAATGATTGAGGAAACATTTTCTTGGGAGTTCATTCCACAGAGTAGTGGCTCACAGGAAGAAGTTGTTTGAGTGGAACTAACTTCTCACCAATAGAACATGGAGGGAATGTCAGTGGTATGGTGGGTCCTAGCCATGAACATTTGAACTGGCAGAACCAAGGAATGTAGTTTTTCCAAGTACTTTCCATTGATAGAGCAGCGAGAGGTTTGCCATATCCTGCCAGTGAGAGAGAGGTTGGAGAGTGAAAAATAATTTGTCAACCAGAAGGACTCTGAGACACTTTTGGGCTCTATGGAGACTGGAAAGTGAGGACTAGCAGCATCTGCTCAAATATAACAACTGTACTCCCATTTTAGGCTTGTAAAGGTAGAGGATAGTGTGTGGAATCCGTTGCTTCCTGGAACGATACAGGAGCTAACCATTTTTCCTGTATCTTTTATGATGTATCATATCTACAAGTTCCACTTGAGATCAGGTTTGGATTTATGGCCAAATAGTCTCTCAAGGCACAGAGCTTTTTGAAGGGAATATCCATTCATGGAGATTAGTGGCAGTTCGGGGTCTGTTCAGTGATGGTGGAATATAACTAGTTTGGTTTTCAAGGCAATGAATGTAGCCAGTCAGTTTTTCCTCCACTGAGAACTTAGTGCTAGATTGAATTAGACATCAGCTTCCAATCTCTGATCATCAAGAGTTTTAGAGGTGCACCCATATATAGCTGTATCATTGGCATAGATGTTCACAATCTAGTTATGTTCTTAAGCAAATCATTTATGTAAAGCAAAAAGAGAGTTGTTCCAAGAAGTAACCCTGGGGGATGCATGCATTGATCGCCAGGTCCCCTGAAGACTGGCTGTTGATAAGTACCTTCAGAGACCTACCCATTAGGATGGACTTTATAATTGAGATTTCCATCCAGTGATTTCATAGCTGGACAGCTTGAGTAGCAAACCTTTGTGCCACACCTTGTCAAATGTCTTCAAAATATCTGCTATGGTCGTCGAGATGTTTGTTGAGTCTCACTAATTCTATGAGTAATTAGGACATTAGCAGTGGATTGGGCCAATTGAAAGTCATACTGCTCGTCACTCAAGAGATTGCTCTTATCTAGGTTCTCAATGACCATCTTGTTGATTATAGCATCAAAAAGCTTACTGATGACACTGATGGATCTCTACTTCACTAGGATTGGGGATAGTTGTGGGTTGATATTCTTAAGAACAACCACTAGAATTTTGTCTGGGTCAGTGGCTTTCTTAGGGTCAAGGCTTTTGATAAGCTTTGAAACCTCCCATGCTGTAATGAAAATATTACTGAGATTGTGCTCAGTGAAACATGGGAAGTTGAGAAGGGGATGGCCTTTGTCATCTAACATTAAGTTCAAGGTAAAGATTGAGGCAAAGAGCTTCACCTTGTTTGTTGAGGAAGATATAACCTCAAGGCCATTTATAATAGTGGGCACAGCCTCTTTGCCTCTGTTCATAATTTGGTTGGTGATCTTCCAGAATTCACTGGATCCAATTTGTTTCTTTTCAACCTTAGCCTGGAGCTCTTGTGCATAGCTACACTTTGCTTCCTCCAGAACTTTCTTGCAGTGATTACAGGTCTTCTGAATGCAATAAGTGTCAAACTACACTTCTCCTTGTGATAGATATTGAAATGAGCTATAGCTGCAGTGCATTCAGTGGTGAATCAGGGCTGGGTTTTTGCAGGTGGGGAGGGTCATATATAATTCTCCATTCCAAAAAGGATCTATTCAGAGACAAGGACAGCAGGTTTGGAGGCAGCATGCTTGAAGAAGGTTGAGAGAAGAGCTTCTATCTTATAAGATCAAAAGCTATCCCAGTCTGCCTTCATGTAGCAAAAAATTGTTCTATGGAACAGCAAATCAATCTGGACACTGACTAGGGGATGATCTGACATGTCTATGGGGGTAAAACTTTAGCTAAGTATTTATCAGCATAGCATGTTAGAAAGAGGTCAAGGAGGTTTGTCTGATGTCCTGTTATGTCAGGGATGCAGGTGGTCTGGGCTAGTTCATAAGTGATGGAGAAGTCTCAGATATTTGATTGAAAATTACTGTCCTATTGTCTGGAGGGCAATAGAGAGTGAATAAATGAATGTGGTACTATGGATAAGTGCCATGCAGAAGTACATATATGAAAGATCAGTGTCCTCATTTTATGCATCTCTGCCACAGGGAAACCCATCCTTGTTGTATACTCTGATTCCATGGACGTGGCAACTTAGGTAGTCATGTTTGGCTATTAGGGGTTAGTAATGCAGGATAGTGAGCTCCTTTAGTGGGATTGAGGCATTGATACCTATTTCAGACAGAAACAGGAGGTTGGATTTGGATTCAAGAAAATGGTATTCCACTTCTGGGAAGTTGGAACATAAATCCCACACATTGGTATAGGAGATTTTATACCTGGAGTCTACTTTTTTATTTTTTTATTTGAGTTTGGGTTTGCTAGTTTTGTTCATTTTGATTTCATGTGTGTATTGTATTTTGGTTGGTAGAAGTCTAGTAGGCAGTGAGATATGTACACCCACAGGAGATGCATGCATAAATAACCTAGATTGAATTGTCAGAGACATAGATGTAAGAGTATCCTTCATCATGGCATCAAAAGGCCTCACCAGAGACTACTGCATGGTCCAGAAACCATTCACAAAATGGCAGTACAATAGCCCCAATATTATACACCTGCTGACAGGAGAGCCTCCTTTGAAGTTAATTAAAGGTTTGGATCCCTGACTATCAGGCAGATAATGCCAAAACCTAGAAAATCTCTAACCCTTAATGAAAGGACAAATAACCCAGGAAAGAAGATCCAGGCATCATACCCTGAGTGTACATGTCTCATCCACTCAGAAGTCAAAACAATAGAACTCCTCCTTGGATCAGAAACATTGCAGCAGCCAGAGACCTAAGGTACCAAGTCAAGCTCACTCATATACATGAAGACTAAAAGACACATTAAGAGAAGGTGGAGTAACTAAGGTTGCTCAGGTATGTGTATTTTACCTTTTCTCCGATACTGCAATGTCTTGATGAAATTATTGACCATGCTTGTTATTCACAGACTACAGATTTGGGAGGGAAAAATCAAGGTGCATGTCTAAGATATGTTACAACCAAGATGTTTGTATGCCTTCAAGAGGTCTCCTACCAGTTTTCTGTAATTCTCTGCTCTTTCATTACCCAGAAAGTTGGTTGCAACTGACTTTAAAACTCTCCATACAGCTTTTACCTTTCCCCATAATAGGCTGTCAAAATTTTCATCCAAAAGCAGTTTACTAATCTGGGAACCAACAAAAATACCTTCCTTTATCTTTCCTTCACTTATCCTGGGAAATTTTACTGCATGTACTTGAACGATGCTTTTGTTTTGTCCACAGCTGTCTCAAAATGTTTCATAAGACCAAGCTTGATATGAAGAGGTGGCCACAATATTTTCTTTGACTCAACTCGTGGTGAAAGCTGAACACTTTTCCTCCCAAGTTCCAGATTGTTGTAGTGATTGTCTTGGTGTAATGAGAACTTCTGTCTTGACTGTGACCCATTCACAAAGAAAACAACAGTATTTAGTATAGCCACCTTGTAGTCCTAGAAAGAGAGCAACAATCTTCAAATCTCCACAAACTTGCCAGTTATGTTAATCACAGTTGATACATATTATAGTTGTTTCAAATTGTTATAAGTTTCTTTTATGTGAACTGCATGACCAACTGGGATTGAAGATAAAACATTACCATTGTGTAACAAGATAGCTTTGAAACTTGTCTTTGAGGAATCAACGAACATCCTTCATTCCTCTGGATTGTAATTGATGTTAAGTGATGGCATAACACCATGGATATCATTGCAGTACACTAAATCACTATCCATAAGGAAGAATGGGACTAAATCCTTGTGATGATGACATAAATGTAAAATCTGTAAATCACCAGTTAATAGATGCCACTGCTGTAACATGGACCCTAACAATTTTACTTTAATCTTAGAAAGTTCTAAATCTTTGATTAATTCCTTTAGGTCACTTTGAGTTATCTTGTGTGGTCCAGAAATGGATGTTAGACAATAATCTTGGTAATATGAAATTGGTGGTTCAGGCTCTGGGGTTTTGACTCAATTTCATACGATTCCAGTGCCTCTGGGACTGGTACGTCTTCATTATGGAGGACAAGACACAAAACCGAGGGAATGTTTGGATATTGCACCATCTATTTCTATATCTTTGACAGTCTCTTAGCATCTGGGGGCACCATGCAGAATTAACAACCAGTGGCTTGATCAGTTGGCTCTCTCCAAATAATGAGCATTGCAAAAGGCATAATTTTTTTTCTTCCTGGTTAGCTGTTGACTGGGATTTGTTGCACAGGTATTACATCATGTGTGATGCACACTTCTTGTTTTGGTCCCCAGTTTTGCATCTAAAATATAGTTGGTATGCTTTTCTCACAACAGGTGTTATATTTTCCTTTTGAGATGCAAAAAGTCACTTTGTCACACACATAGCTGAAGTTATTGGCTTTGTTCAGACATTCACAGGCCATTTTTTACTGGTTAGTAAAATGTGTGAAAACCTGAGTTGGAAGAAGAATAATTATATATAATGAGGTTATTAAGAGAATAATAATTAATCTGGCAAGGACAACAATTTTGTTAAAATATTCATATAACACTAGTATCATGTCTTGAAATCTATAGCCAATCCACGATTTTGGCTTTTTATTTTTAGTTCTTTTCCTCTTTCACCTATAGCAATATATACTTGAGAATTGATAATATTTGGGATGAATAGTAGAATATCAAGTGAATTAAAATTTGGCTTGAAATTGGTTAATATCTCATGTTTCTACAAAATGTCCTTTGTTTTTGTTCTAAAATAGGGTTTTTCTTGTTTCTTTTTTTTACAAGGACTTGTTGGTGGTTGCCAGATAACAACTGATAAACATGCTTTTAATATGGGCTATGTTCAAGGTAAACCAATCGCCTTGTCAGATGGTACAGTCAGCATTAGGTATCGGGGTGGGGATATATGCCATTATGGAACTGATAAAGAAAGTCATCGCAGTACAAGAATTGATTTCTTTTGTTCAACTGTTGAGGTAAAATATGGTTTCATGTCATTTCTATAAAAAAATATGAAATGACTTTTTTTATTTTTATTTATTTTTTATTATTTTGCATGTAATTTATTTTAACTCCGCTAAACTTTGACCTAAACTGTTATTATATTTCCTGGGACCAAAAACATACACTACTTTTGATTTTCTAAATTTAAAAAAAAAAAAGACAAACAAAAATGAGATCACGATATTTCTACTAATCTTATCAAAATAGTTTGCATAAGAATTTATGCAGAATCTCAGGATTAGCACAATAATCACTTAATCTGCCATGAAAAAAAAAAAAATAAGTTAGCATATATATATATATATATATATATATATATATATATATATATATATATATATATATGATTTAAAGTATGCTATATTTATGGGTTAAAGTGCTCCATATCAGGATAGTGTATATAAATATAAAAGTGGACATTAAAGTCAACACTCAGCTGCAAGTCATGCTTATACGTAATCATCAAGCCATATGTGTTGTATTTTTGCTTGACTAATATATATATATATATATATATATATATATATATATATATATATATATATATATATATATTATTTATAAAAAAAAATTATAACATAAGTATGTTATATATCAGGGGTGCATTGTGGTTAGTTTATTGTATTATTCTAATAGTTGATTTGGTGGATGATAATGGTTATGCCTCAGATTATTCTAGGGGCTATTGATTGGAAACAATTGTGGATCCAGATGCAGTTTATAATATATATGTGTGTGTGTGTGAATCATATAGATTAAAATCTGACAATGATAGAATAAGGAATAAATAAATACAGTTCCCATGTTTTTGTCTTATGGTGTTAGTGTGTGTTTGTGCACATAGTCATTTTTGTGTCTGGTAATATCCATGTGTTTAATTCCTGAAGATCCGTAGTAGGAGGAAGACATACCTGAATTTGTGTGTATATCATATTTCTAGTTGCTATTTCAGAAGTTGATGGTGTCAGTATGTGTGTTTGTTGTTGGTTAAATGTATGTTGTTAGTGTTGAGCTAAAGTATATGGTTGAGGAAAAAAAAATCATGTGTATCAAGAAAATTCAAAATATGTAGGAGTGTATTTTAGTTCTATTATAGATATTGTTATTATATATGACTTTTGAGAGATATTTTGGGTTTTGAAGTTATTGACTTTGGTTACATCGTCTACAGGTATCTGGATCTTAAATTCTTTAAGTATCAGTTGTATGAATATTGGTGTATATTACACCACAAAATAAAACCTGCAAGATCGACCTGGCCAATTAAAAAAACAAACAAAGCTCAGGACATTCTCTCCTACAACTCATTTCCAAGTATTTCTGACAAAGCTTAAATAAAAGGGAAACCTGTTAAATTTATAAATGTTTTCTATTTGTTCCTTATTCTATCATTTTTTTTTATATATATATATATATATATATATATATAGCGTATTGAGGCAGAAGATCATTATTTAAACATACATTATTAAATATAACAGACAGTCTATTATGTTTGATCATGAACCATTCTAAACTTCATATGGTTGCTTTAATTTCAGGTGAAAAAAAAGACAATTTGAACAATTTTTGTCTTTATTTTCACCTGAAATTAAAGCAACCATATGAAATTTAGAATAGCTCATAATCAAACATAATAGGCATTCATTGTCTGTTATATGTAACAAAATATGTGTGTGTGTGTATATATATATATATATATATATATATATATATATATATATATATATATATATATAACAAATCGATGACTTTAGAAAATCATGGTAATATTTTATTTTGCCAGATTGATGATATTCAATTTTGCTTTATCAGACCTTAAAGTTTCAAAACAATAAATGGATTCAAAAATTCTTCCAGAAATCAACCAAAAAACAATATGAAAAACAAGATCAGCAGAAGTTGTTTTAAGATAGTTATCCAGAGTAGGGAGGGAGGTATATGTCTCTAGGAGATGCAATGATTGTAGTGTTGACCACTTATTCACCAGACAAGTAAAAGGAATAAAGAAAGAGAGAGATCAGGGAACAGAAGAGAGGAAGGGTGCTTACACAAATACCTATACCTACACATTTTTCTATATTATTTACATTATTCGGACTATTGTCCTCATTGTTGTCACCATATTTATCACAATGTTTGGTTGGAATGTCGAACTGAACCTTTTATTTTGCTCACTGGAGTAGACTGTTCTAGTTTCATATGCCATGTTTAATGGATGTCAGTTATCAGTTATCTCCTGTTAATTCCCCTCTCCAAGTTTCTCCAACGCCTTTATCCACTGTGCCATGTGTCCTTGCGGACTGTGTATGAATTTCTGGGTATTATAAACCTAATGTTATCAGCAACTATTTTTTTTACCAGTGCTTATATTGCAATTTTTGCTGTTATCATTGCATGCTTTTACCAGAACTCATATTGCAATTTTTGTTGTTGTTATCGCTTTTCTCTGGCACTCCTTAATACTGCACAGGATAGCGTACACACAGTCCTTAGTCATGTTCTCCTCTGGGCGGGGGTCTTACTCAGGAGAGATATCTGCAAAGTGTCGTCCAGCTTTTAAAGGTTGTCCTGATGTTATATTGACCACAGATCCTTTGTATTTTCTGATAACCCCTTCACATAAGGCTGGCAAACTGTTTTCTGAGTGTTGTTGTCCTCTTCTTGTATCCGCCTATCCTAGTTTTTTGGGGCTGCAGCCATGTACCCAGGGCAATTGTTACATTGTAGGGTACTACTGACCAATTCTTTATCTAATGTCTCTAGGTTGCCACTTATGACTTTTGCTCGGTGTTGTAAGCAGCGGGCGATCTCTTTCTTTACACTGTATGGATGGTGAGAGTTGAAATTGAGGTACTATCCAGTGAATGTCGGTTTACAGTATACAGATGTCTTGAACCCATGCTCTGTTCAAGATATTAAAACATCCAGGAATGGGAGTGTGTTGTTACTCTCTTTCTCCATTGTGAACTGTATCGAAGGTCTTATTGAGTTCACATGGTCCACTAGAACCTGAACATCTTTCTAGTGTTGCCAGATTATGAAGGTGTCATCTACATACCTTAACCATAGTTGGCTTTAGAGATATAGATTCTAATGCCATTTCCTCAAAGTATTCCATGTATATATTCACCATCGCTTGTGATAATGGTGAGCCCATTGCTGTCGATATGTGTGATCCCATTCCAAAGTGTGTTGTTTGTGTGCAGTAAGTCAACATCTCCATCAGCTTATCTATTGGAATACTGGTCCATTCTTCTAGGGATGAATCAGAGACCAATCTGTCTCTGACTACTGATAGTGCCTCCTCCGTGGGTACCTTGATGAACAAACTCACCATGTCCAAGCTCAGCATCTGGTTGGATAGGATGGGAGCATCTTTGATTATTTCCACAAAGTGGGTGGAGTTCCAGACATATGAAAGACTTTCCGATCAATGGGTCAATTATATCTACAAGGAAGCGACTCAGAGGGTGGCGCACACAGACAAGGCAACTAACAATTGGCTTGAGTGGAACACCATCTTTGTGAATATTAGGGAGACCGTATATGTGAGGTCACTTGGTATAACACTGCGATAACTGCCTATACGTCTTAGGTGCGAAGTGATCCTTGTTCTTGATTAGTATCTGGTAAAAAAAATGGTTGCTGATTACATTAGATTTATAATACCCAGAAATTCATACACAGATGTCCGCAAGGACACATGGCACAGTGGATAAAGGCGTTGGTTAGATCCAGTGACAGGAGTGTGAGTTCAATACCCAGTTAAGGCAGTGGAGAACTTTGAGAGGGGAATTAACAGGAGATAACTGATAACTGACATCCATTAAACATGGCACATGGAACTAGAACAGTCTACCCCAGTGAGCAAAATAAAGGCTTCAGTTCAACATTCCAACCACCTGAAGAAGGCCGGAGCGTACAACAGCCGAAATGTGATAAATATGGCAACAAAGATTCGGACAATTGTCCAAATAATGTACATAATACCTCATCACAGAAATATAGGCAGATACATTTTTCTATATACACATAATTACATTTATACATATCCAATTGCATCCATCTACACATGTTTTCATGTAAATGTGTTCACCCATACATATGCATACACACACATAGAAAATATAATCAATTCCCCCAACAACCATATCTTAAGAAAATTTCATGACAGAAACCTCCCTGTAGCTGTAGAGTTGGGGCTGTTTGTCCAGTGGGATGGATTTGCACTTCGGAAAATGTGGTATATGAAGCTATGAGTTTTCCAAAGGAAAATGTAAACCAGAAAACAAATTACATTGGAATTTCAGTGGGAAATTCTACAGTCACCGGCATTCCTTCAAGAATGAATCTCTAAGACAGCAGACAACTCTATCAAAACACTGTTGGGACCTTCACCCAACAATTAAAATGAAGGATCATATGTAAGGCCTGAACTCCCAACAATTTCAGGGACAGATGTGATCTATGCATCAAAGAAAAAAATTCTAATAATCAAATATGAAAACACTTACAAACTGCTTAATCAACAGAACATGCTTGTCTTCAAATACAGACATAAAAACTACTTCGGATTTCTAAAATTACATCAATTTTAAAGAAGATTAACTCAAACTTGGGTTTCAGATGTTTTACATGTATTTGTGTATGTGGATAGGTATATGTGTATAGGCATGTCTGAAGAAATGCATATATATATATGTGTGTGTGTGTGTGTATGTATGTATATGTGTATGCAGAATCCCCACCTATGATATTTCATGTAAATCCCCCTCCCTTCATCACATGTGACCTCACTTTACAAAACCCTCTTACCTGGGCATCTAACACTCACATATCTCTGTTCATGTACATGTATGCACAAGCATACTATTGTAAAATCTTTGCTTTTGTATCTGTTTTGGGCCATAGTTTTTGTATATGCAAACATGTGTGCCCCCGTCTGTATAAATAGATACAGGTGTGTATTTGTGTGCTATATGTTGTATTCTCTCATGAGTATGTGCATAGATTAAGTATTGTGTATATGTCTGGGGTCACTTGATGGAAAACACTCTTAAGTGCCCCTTTACAGCGACATGATTAGTAATGTATTTGAGGACATCTTACATGTTATCTAAATACTGATTTTAAAATTTACTAGTCAAATAAGTGCATAAGTGTTTATGAATACAAATGGATAAATATGTGAGTATGGGTGTATGTATGTATGTGTGTGTATATATATATATATATATATATATGTGTGTGTGTATGTAAATATAAGGATTTGTGTACACTCTCCGTTTTCCTCTTTCCTCTCTTCTGCTCTCTGCTTCTCCCTTTTTCTTTATTCCTTTTTCTTATCTAATGAATAAGAAGTCAACGCTACAACCATTGCATCTCCTAGAGATATATACCTTCCTCCCTCCTTCCTACTCTGTGTAACTATCTTAAAACACAACTTCAGCTAATCTTGTTTTTCATTTTGTTTTTCATTTGATTCCTGGAACAATTTTTTAATCCATTCATTGATTTGAAACCGCAAGGTCTGACGAAGTGATGTCGAATTTTATTGGTCTTGCGAAATAAAATATTACCATGGCTTTCTGAAGTCTCCAATTTGTTAATTAATTATTACTTGGTTTGTTTATTACATTGAGCTCTTGGTATTTATATCCTTCCTGAAAGTATCCAGACAGATTACTAATTAACTTTATCATATTATATATATATATATTGTAATTTTTCTTTCCTCAATTATTGTGTTCTGCTCTTTAGCAGAATTAGTTTTTCACCTCCCAAATCATAAACACCTTAGAACAGAATTTACCAGTATCATAACAAAGACTCTGCCAACCTGGTTTCACTTTACCTGTATTACAGCAACATGTTACAGCCAAAAACATAATTCATGGGCCATATATACTCTCACACACACACACACACACACACACACACACACACAATGTGTGTTCTTCTTGGCTTTGTCAGTTTAATAATGAAAGAAACCCAAAAACATTGTGAGGAAAAAACAAGGACAAGTGGACATTGTAGATCAAATTTATTACCCCAGCTTATCACCTTATGATTTAAGCTTGAAGAGAGTCTGTCTGCTTGAAGCCAAAGAGAATACATATTTTCTCTGTGACGAAATATGTCTTTGACAAAAAAAAATTTTCTACTTTCTCATTTTAACACTTTAAATTCCATATAGTGGAAAATATACTATTTTGTTTAGCCCACAATTAGACTGTAATTAGGAGTTTGTTACTCCAGTTCAAATACTCTCTATTCAGGAGTAATTAATGTCTGTTACTACTGATGTCTTTGATAACATTATAGTGATTTTCTAAGTGTAGCTTAGACGTCGCACAAGGCCGAAAGTATGGGGAACCCAGTGAGGATCGAACTCACTACTCAGTCGCAATTGATCAAGCAAGATATGTTTGCTAACCATTACACCATATTGGGCATAATCTTTAATAATATTTTGCTATGACAAAGAGTATTTTTTTTTTTTTTTTTTTTTTTAAATTAAAAACAAAACAAACTTGTTTCTAGTGACTGGTTATATTCTCAATCCACTTTCAATTGAATGTGACTGTGGCAAAGCATCAGTATTTTCCTGATTTAAAAAAGAAAAAAAAGTTATCTGGAGTCATTTAGACAATTCATTCTGAAATCATATGCAAGCTTTGGATTGTTGTAACTTTAAGTTTTTTTTTGTGTGTGTGTGTGTGTGTGTGGAAAATGTCTTTGATGCAAGAAGATCTGTTGATGACTGTTTCTGTTAAAGCCCATTGACAAAGAGGAAATGTGTTAGAGATAAGACCCATCTATTTGGCAAGACTCATAAAATAAACTCTCAAATATTGAGAAAAACAAAAATAATTGCTTAATTTTCTTCCTTTCTGGATATCACTTTAATAAGTTTTCTGGAACATTCTTTCTTTGTAGGAAGGAATCGAATTTCAAAGTGAGACTGAATATTGTGAATATGTTTTTAGCTGGAAAACTCCTGCAGCTTGTGTTGTTCGGGTAACTAAGTTTTTTTTGTTTTGTTTTTTTTCCTCTCTCTTTTTACTTTCAATTTTCTGTTATTTCTCTCTCTCTCAAAACCTCTTAATGCTACTCCAGCCATTCCAACTCTCCTTCTCTTTTGGGGGCTGCTGTGGCAGAGTATAAACTCTGCAATAATCTTTATTCACTTCACATGACTGCCCTTGGAAAAGGGTATAAATGATATAACCATTCAGACAGTTTCTTCCTAAGAGCTGTTGATTTGTGAAAGACAACTGAGAGGGTTCTTATCTGGCTACTACAATGTTAACCTTTTCAAGCCTAGGGCCAACTGTTATCTATACTACAAGGTGTCCGTAACACACAGATGAAAAGGAATATTTTCAAGAAATTAAATTTTCAACATTTTATTGAACTGGAATATTAACAAATAACATTGTCAATGTGATTTCAATCATTTGTGTTGCAAAGGTTGATGCACTTTGCAAGATTCACGTGAATTTAGTGTAATAACTCTACATTATTGTCAATTTGAGCACATTCAGTCTTTATTTGTTCAATCAAGTGTGTTGCATCTGTGATTGTCATTGAGTGCACCTTCTTCTTTAGCATACCCCAGAAAAAGAAGTCAATTCTTTCTTCTTTTGACAAAACCATGTTTAATATGGGGAGGTAAAAAAATTTGTTAATGAGATTTCCTATGTGTCCAGACTTTAGGGACACACCCTGTATATAGCCTCTCATAATCTGCAATTCTTATGTCCATAAAATAAACCCTATTAAGTAGCTCTCTACATTGAATGGCTCTTGGGCCATGTATTGGTCAAACAATAGAGTAAAAAAAAAAAAAGTATTCAAATAAAGTCATTAGTACAGTATTTTGGGAAAAAAAAAAAAAAAAAAGGATAAAATATTTTAGGTCCTCTTAGGTTTTGTAAGTTTTTATAAAGTTAGAAGAATTTTTCTTAAATTTGGCAACCGTGATTTTGGACCAAATGAAGATGGTTAGCATCTTTTTAAAACAATTTATAGTAGACTCATTTAATTGTAGTCATTTTAGATATTTAAAACCTGGGCCAGGTACTTTTGCTAGTTTTAATAAGAACTCATGATGCACACATAATTTCTAAAGTTACTCTTTGTTGTTTGTATGTAGATACATTTTGTTTTTTGCTTTTCTTTTAAATTTAATGTTTTTTCTCCTTTTTCAGCGTGTTGAAGGTGATCACTGCAAAGTCATGGATCCTCTGTATCATAATGAATTTAATTTGTCTCCTTTGCGTAACAACATCTCAGATTATGTAGTAAAGACTGACGAATATATTTTCTACATCAATGTGTGTGGAGCTCTTGTCAGTTCCCATGATTGCCCACAAGAAGGAACAGCTGCTTGTCAAACTAAACCATCTATTAATTTAAAAATGAAAACTGGTATGAATTCATGTTTTTTTTTTGTTTTTTTTTTTTTGTTTTTCTCTTGCTATGTTAATTGAGTTTTATATAGATTCTTAATTTTTTCTTGATTTAAGTCAAAATTTTATAATTTATTGTTCTTTCTATAATTATTTTATGCTTTTATTTACATTATTGCTTTCTAAAAATGTGTAATTTTATAAATGTCTAATTAAAATATCAATTGATTTAGTTATAATTTTAAATTATTTCAATAGATTTTGAAATGATTTGATAGTGTGAACATTTTTATCTTGTTTTGATAATGTCTAGATCACCTGAATTTAATTTTTTTATTTGCTATAGTTTTAAATGAATTTTATTGTAAGAGTGTTTTTAATGCAGAACCTACAAATGAGTAGTTTGGAACTTGAAGTATTTGTTTCTACAGCCCAATCATTGGTCAATTTAGAATTTGAAAATTGACAAATTTGAGGTGTATAAATTTGTCCATAATTATTCTCTCTTTTTTTTGTTCAAATAATTATATATTTTCCAAATAACCCATGAGGTATAAATTTAATATATCAATTAAGTTAAACGAATTTAAATAATTGCACTAAAAAAAAACTGGATAATTTGATAGTCACAGTATATATTTGAAGGCAAGAGAGACAAAGGGAAGCAACACGCTTGTGTAAATGGATGATGGGTTAAAAAAAAATAAAAATTGGCTAAGAGTTACAAATGATAGGAAGTTGTGGAGAGATGTTGCACCACATAAAAGAAGAAATTTAAGAATGGACTACAAGTGTATTGCATGATACATATCAGGTCATTGGGAGTTAACAGATGATGATATCAATTCGAAATCAATGATTTTTTTTCAGTATAGCATCATTTTGAAATCAATGATGTTTCAGTATGGCATCAGTTCTAAATTAATATTTGATTATATAATGATTCTTTGTATTTTATTTTCATTTAATAGTTATTGCACATGAGAAAATGATTCTCAGCATTTTGTGGGTTAAGTCCCTTTCATTTACTCAGGCGCACAACACAGTGGTTACCGTTGTTTGAACAGATGGTTTTAAACAGTTCATATTCAACACAATGTCGGTATCAGGTCACAATGCGATAGACAGCATAGTAATTGAATGTTTTAGTTTTAGTGAAGTTTGTCTTTAATTTTTAAATAAACTCAAAAATATACACATTTATTACTAAACAAAACACAAGTACCTTTTCTTTTTTCCATGAATGAAACAGAAAAATAAATATCTGCTATTGATAACTATCAACATTACTTCCCTACCTCTCAAGCTGTGCTCTAAATACATAGATGGTTACCGCTTTCAGGCTTTATTTTACTGGCTAAGCAATTTAATTCTAAAAGCCATCAGCAAAACATTTGTCTATTCATAAAGATCACAAAAGACTAGATTGCAATTGAATATCAAAGCGGTTATTTTTTAAAAACTTGATTTTTATAGTACAACTAATTACCTCTATGTAGCAATAATTGCTAAGTTGGACAAGATATAATACCCATGCTGCTAAATATTTATAAGGAATAAACATCTGTAATTTCAGTTTTACATATTTGCACACATAAAGTTTATATATTTTACTAATTTTCAGGGTTTTTTTTTTTCAGATACACATAAATTTGAAGCTTCTTATATATATATATATATATATATATATATATATATATATATATCTCCAATTTTAATTTTTGCTTCTTCACTTAAGTTAAATTTAATGTAGGTCATATTAGATTGGTTGATCAGAGTAAAGCCCACAAACCTTATAACACCACCTCTTTTTTTTTTTTTTCATAAAAAGAGGTTGTATTTTGCTTTTAAATTTAAATAAATCATTCACTTGCCAGTAATTTACAATCACCTGATGAGATACACTGATATACAACTGCAATTGTGTAGCGATTTTTACATGTTTTTGTGTAATATCCTAATATATATATATATATATATATATATATATATATATATATATATATATATAAAATAAATTCCTTATTTACACTATTTACATTCAGATTATTATCCTCATCTTTGTTTCAGCTGTTATGCCCTCTGACCTTTATCCAGGTGTTTATCAATCCAGATAATCCAGAGAGAATTTCAGACTGAAATTTTTATTTAATCTATAGGAATAAATTGTTCTCATTCCACTGCCCAATAGGGCAGGTTGATTTTCAAACTGTGGTATTGCACTCAGTTTGAGAGTTAGGATTTGACATGATAAATAATGATACAAAATATTGTTTTCCAAATTGATAGCATTTTTGAGGAAACAAGATTAAAGATTAAGTTTAGATTCAATATTGGAGCATTGGAATTTCATTCTGGTGATCAGTGACAGTCTTATACAACAGTCTTATAAAATTTATAATTAAAACATATTCAGTTAGTTTGAAATTAAACAGGATAATAAATTCCATAACCAACAACTGTATATTTTCAAACGTTTGACTGAAATACAAAAGATTGCATTAAAAGATTCACAGAACAATGATTTTACATTGCTTCCAAAAAATATGCTTTCCTCAATGTTGAAACCAGATGAATTGAAGGTGAGAGAATAGGCTATAAAAATAATTGTCCATGGCAGGAATTAAAGCACAAGTGTATTATTAGTAAAACATTGTGCCATCAAATAAGACCTTTATTTACTTTAAAGTGAAATTATACTGAACAATTTAGTTATATTATTGTCATACAGTACAGTAGTTTTAGTTTGATTTTCAATAAACATTGCAAATTTGAAACATTTTGTCCTATAATTTCTGCCCATAAGTATCAGGGTGTTATATACATTTTTATGTATTTTTTTTTGTTTTTATTAATTATGACCTAACAAATGGTGTAAGATTTTATTCATTGATTAGCCTTTTTTGGAATCTTTTACAATTTTTACTCAATCCTCACTTACCGAATACAGTAAGAAATTTTATATTTTGCTTGTGGTGATTCATAACTAGAATTCTTGTGTGAATATATTTTCAATTCAATGTATATAATGCAAAAAATATCAACTTCATTTGGATTTATTCTTGAAATAATAAAATTTTGAAGTCAATTTGTAAGCAAAAACCTTTGGTAATTAGGTATTTCTGTACAATTTTTTCAAATGATCTTTAAAACTAATTGTTCAGAAATTGGTAAAAGTTATAAATCTAATTTTTGATGTCGGTACTTATCACACCAAACCCCAGCTTTCACACTGAGTGCAAGTTGATTTTTTTTTTTTTTTGTTTTTTTTTTTTTTTAAAAAACTGAAAAATCAACCTGCCCTACTGCCCATGCCTACGAATATCTTGTCTAGTTCTTATTATTCATACTGCTCAGATTTGCTGTTTTCACCAAGTCCACCCAGGGATTGAGCTTGCAGTTACTGTCACCAAACTGATGAACATACGCTTTAACTCACTAGGTTATTGTCCCATAGCCAGAGGATACAATGGCTGAAATGTTGTGATAACAATAACAAAGATGAAGACAGTAGTCCAAATATAAATAATAATAACTCCTCATCCCAGAAATTCAAACAGAAATTTGATAATTCTTTGTTTATTTAATTAAAAGACACTTGTCTTTGTCATTAACAATTTATTGCAACTCAGTAGAAATGACTTTTTATTTTTGTCTTTTTCCAGGTAGTGCCAGTGATAAACTGATTTATGATGATGGTGCCATCATACTTAAATATGAAAATGGTGAAGGCAACTGTCACAAAAATTATACACGGAAAACAATCATCACCTTTACATGTGATCACGCTGTCTCTGGCTTCCAGGGACCATCTTATCTGAATGAGGCTGGAGATTGCACCTATCTTTTTGAGTGGCCAACAAAATATGCCTGTTCCCAAATGGTGATCAGTCCTTGCAAAGTACAGAACAGCAAAGGAGAAGAGATCGACCTAAGCAATTTGGCTCTTTCAAATAACAACTACATTTATGAAACCCCTCGATTGGCTGGCCAGAAATTTATCCTAAATGTGTGTCACTCACTTGTTCATAGGAAAGGTAAGCAAAATACTTTCCTCTATTTATATATAAAGAAATGACAAGAGTAAAGTGTTACTTTTTACAATGTGTTTTGCCTCTTGAGGAACTTCATCAAAGGGAAATGTAGAAAATTTGAGAAAACTGTATTCATACAGAGAAAATCTATTGCCAAGAAATAAATGATGCATTCAAATTTAAATTTGACAACATTCTAAAATATTTAAAACTCCTTTTAATGTTATAAAAAGGAAAAGAAATTATGGAAGATGCTAAGTGTTGTAACTTTGATATGTCGATCAAAAGTGACTTAATGTTGTTTTTTTTTTGTTTTTTTTTTAAAAACGCAATGAGAACCTTTTTTTCTTTTTTTTTTTCATGTTTTTATCACTATACATGATGAATGACAATCTTTGCGTAAACATCTATATAATTATCTGTTACAGGAAAATCTTTGATTTTTTTTTTTTCTTCATAAACTTTTAAATGTATTTCTAACCTTAGAAATAATTATTTTTATTTTTTTAATAAATTTGCCAGCTGTATCATCAGCTCACTTTTTTAGTAGATATTGTGATGTTGGTAACAACTAATAAGAATACAAGACTAAAGTTTTCTATATGTTAAAAAAAAATTACTCACTCACTTCTGGACTCTATCAAATTAATATCAGCTAAATTTGAGGGTATGTGGTTTTTGGTCTGTCTTTGAATCTTCAATCTTATAAGTATTCTTGCTTTCTTCATAGATTAAGCATTTATATATATTCCTGTTATTCACGTGTGTGTATCTTCAGTTCAGCTGGGTTCACTTCTTTGTTTATGTTGGTGTACCCACTGACTTGCTTCAAGTCCTGATTTTGGGTTTGGTTGTCTTGAGGTTACCTACTAGGTCAACCCTCATGGCTCATAGATTTTTTGACTTTTTGGAGTGACAGTTTGAAATTACATTCATATCTCTTAGGGTGAACCCAGTATATATTGGAATTACCACAGATCAACTCTTCTTAAATCAAGGTTCCTGATGTACATTAAATTTAATTCTGACCTTTATTATTTCCTTGTATGAATCACAACTTTGAACAGTGATTTAAAAAATATATTTCAATTTTTTTATAATTTCAGGAGAAACATGTGCATCCACTGCTGGGGCTTGTCGAATAGTTAATGAAAGTGATCCTCTGAAAAGGTTAAAATGATTTTTTTTTTTTTTTTTTTTTTTATTTTTTTATTTTTTTTTTGTTTGTTTGTTTTGGTAGTACCTATATGCTGGAGAATATTCTTTCTTTCCTAATACATAATAGTCTTAAGTTTATTTTACTTTCTTTATACTAAAATTTACTCGATATAAGACTCGAGAGCCACTCAAGGTAGAGGGTTAATGTTTAAATGGTTATGCTAAATGTGGTGTATGATACATGAATGAAAGAGATGAGGTTAAAGAAGAAAGTTAACAGTTGACAAGGTTAGGATTGTAGTGTTCAAGAAAGAGTCTGTTCCACAAAGTAGCAGTTTTTGGAGAAAAAGCTGTCTGTATGTAGCACTTTGCTTATATTTGGAACACAGAGGAAATGAGGGTGATTCAACTCTTTAGCTATGTTTGTCA
>CAHIKZ030005455.1:37500-55000 GCA_903632075.3 Acanthosepion pharaonis | reverse complement strand
CCCCTAGGGAATTTCTTCTTACGAGAAGAACTCTGGCGGGAGATACTGGGCTTTGGGGTGTTGGTGGGCATTGTAGTGGTGGAAAAAGGAATGCTGGGAGGAGTGGAATTGTCGTCGACTGCAGTAGCCTTGGGAGTGGGTGTGCGGAGTGAAGGGTTGTCGAGAAGTGGGGACAGCGGTGCTTTTAAAGCAGAAGAAGGGAGGCTCCTAAAGGTAACTTACGCTTGTATTTTAACTGGCGAAGCTGGGACGGATTGAGCCTTAGATTGGCTTGGCTTCTTTTCCAGCCCTACTTCTGCTAGCTCGCTTGTCTTTTTTGGCCAGTTTTTCTTCTTCCTCTCTCTCAGAGATGAGGACCGAGGTGGGAGCACCTCCTCCATTTGCACATCTACTGCGTTTAAGGGCCCCCTGTCGATCCTCCTGTTGCTGCGTCTGCTGGTCCAACTGCTCAAGTTGGGACTTCTCCTTTAGCTGCTGCTCCTACTGCTGCTGCTTAGGTGAAGTGGTAGCCGCTTTCAAGCCCTTCTTAACTACTTGTGTCCACTCGCCTGCTTCTGTTGTCTGCTTTTCGACACTTTTCTTTTGGGGTTGTGTTTGTGCCTTGGACAAATGACCCGCGGCCCCACAGGCCGAACAGAGCGGTCGACTCCCTTTACAATCACATAAATCATTCCACCTCCACACGCTAATGTGTTTGGTATTTCCAAAAATTGTTTTCTATTTAGCGTGATTGCTATTTCCACATCTCCTGTGACTATTCCCAACTTTACTTTTAATGAGTGAGGCCTCCCCGAATTGTGAAAAACAAAAAAAAAAACAGATAATCCTCTGATATGCATAAAGGAACTCTGTGAAGTATCACCTCTGATTTCCTTGTTCTTAAGTATTCGGTCTGTAATCTAACAGTTTGGGTTGTTAAGATACAACCTGCCAGTGATTTAGCTGCTTCCTCTGTGCTTAACAAAATGTCCCACATTGCATTGCCTCTTTTCGCTAAAATTTACACCGAATTTTGCAGGAATCTCAGAGCCTCCTCCATAATATCCCGATTAACTGTTATGAGTTTGTGTGTTTTGGGATCTGTTGTTAAGAGTGAAATCATCCGGGTATTATATTTCCATCAGTGTGGGCACCGGTAGCAACTCGTTTCCATTAATGAACGCTTCGTATTTGTCCTTAAGTTTTTTTATAATACTTTGGCCCTTCTTGAAAGGGGCTATACTTTGCTCATGCCGATGGGGTCACTTCAGGAGGGTGAGGCGTTAGGCGAATGGGGCGACGCCATGGTGTTGGCGCACCTTCATCACCACACACAATAGAACAAAATCCGGAAATTTAAACGACAGAGGCAATCAATGAATACAAAAACAAAGACGGTGGCAAACAAAAATGACACTTACCTCAGCCAAATACCCGTTAGAATATCTCCAACGAAATTTTCAATAAACTCACGTCCAACCAACGCAAAAATACGATCAAAAACGACAAATAGAGCCAATTATCTGTCTGACTCTCTCTCTCTCTCTCTCACTCTCTCTCTCTCTTTCTCTCTATATGTATATATATATATATATATATATATATATATATATATATATATATATATATATATATATCTCTCTCTCTCTCTATATATATATATATATATATATATATATATATCTTTATATATATTATCTCTCTCTCTCTCTCTATATATATATATATATATATATATATACATATATATTTATATTATTATCTCTCTCTCTCTCTCTCTATATATATATATATATATATATACATTCTCTTTCTCTCCCATATATATATCTTTCTCTCTCACTCCCTATATATATATATCACTGCCTCTATCGCTCTCTCTCTCTATATATATATATATCTTTCGCTCTCTCTCTATATATATATTCTTTATATATATATATATATATATATATATATATATATATATACTTCTCTCTATATATATATACACATCTTTATCTCTCACTCTCTCTCATATATATTTCTCTTTTTATATATATATATATATATATATATATATATATATGTATATATATATACCTTTCTCTCTCCTCTCTCTTTCTATATATATATGCACCTTTCTCTCTCTCCCATATATATATATATATATATATATATATATATATATATATATATATTCATTCACTTTCTTTCTATATATGATTATCATATCCTTAAATTTTTTGTCCATGAATAATATAAAGGCCAGGTATTTTAAAACAAGTTCTACGATCATGTGTTATTTTATTTTACGTAAAAAATAAATGATAATAACGTATTATCAATTCAAAACAGGTAAACAAATCTCATCGAATATAACCTATATACACGTTTGAAGCACTCCGCCTATTATCTCAAACTAACTGAAAAAGAAATCCGATCTTGAATCTCTGACCCCGGGAAAAGGTTAATTATATTCCATAGAGTATCAGAGAAAGATTTGATTGTTTCATTAAAGTTTAGTAAACATAGACAATCTTCTTAATTTTAGTAAACGTTAACGCTTCGATTCCCATCACCGACTCTATGCATAAATATAAGTGATTTACTAAATGATTTCCCTTAATAAATCTTTAATAAGAGATGAGAGACTAAAGGTCAAAATTCAAAGGCAGTTCTTACTGAACTTGGTAATTGATTAACAAAATAAAAATAAACTCATATGTTTCGTCTCTCGAAAGGACTACTTCAGATTCAACACGCCCTTTGCATGTAAAAATTTCTCAGACATTTTTTTGAAAACTCGACACTAAATACGCAGTGAAAAACTTTTGCACACCCTGAATATTTGTTTGACTAAACCAATAGGTAACACATAACAGTAAGGAACGAACTCTTTAACAATAGCTTGATGGAAGCACGCCAACAGTTTCTCTGAAGTCGGTGATCTTCGTAATGAAATTAAATAATTTTAATTTAGTGAATAAAATACATTTCGAAAAAAATCTGTCATCTCAAAAACTATACAAAAACCACTAAATACGGTACGAACCGACCATAATAACGAATCTCGAAACATCTAATATTGGATTGAAAAGGATAAAAAATACGCCATCTGTCGTCTTTTGCGAGAGTGGCCTAGTGGATATAAGCGTTAGTGGCAGTCGCGAGTTCAGTCCCTTGTGAAATCTGTAATACTCTGGTTCAGCAAGGTAACGCCATTTTTTTTATTTCTCATCAGTCAACATAAAACCAAAAACATTTTGATAATTCAAAAATCAGCTCACTTTCAAATTGACATTTTCACGACATAAAAAGCAACTGCAAATCCTGTAATCCTTTGGGGGCCCGTAGGGTAATGAAATTATGCCCCAGTACCAGTCTTGAATATTTTTTTTTACTCGTGATACATTTTATCGACATTTACATAGCTTCAAATAAAACGTGTTGCAAATTCTTTAAATAATCTAGAATAGCTATCTTTTGTTTGTCAATAAAACTATTCTTTAAGAAATACCACTATTTTATTTATTGCATACTAAATTAGCACATATTTCAACAACCATAGTAAAACCATCCCCAGAAAAACATTTTTATAACCAACATTATAACAATAACAAAGTAAATATGAGGTTGCCATATTGATATCAATGAAACCATTTAGAAGTTATGACATCTAGAAAATTAGTATCACTGCTTTATAAAAAAAATTCTAAGATTTAAACATTCTGACCAAAAATTAAACATATTATCTACTTGAAAGACAATGACACAAACTAAAGCATTCTTTTCCTTGCTTTCCTTCCTGCAAAGTCAAATAAATATGAGTTTGTCATTGATATCATTTCAGTTCATAAAACTGTTTACAAGTTGTTATAACTTGTAAACAGTTATTTCTAGAATTTCTAGAAAATTAAAATCATTTCTTTATGAAAGCTTAAGGAGCCCTAGGCTGCAGCTGATACCAGCCGAAATGAAAACCCGGCCTGTGTATAACTATACAGTTGAACCTCGACCTACGAATTTAATCCGTTCCAAGAGTGGATTCATAATTGGAAATTTTGTATGTCGAAACAATTTTCCCTATTTAAAATAATAGAAATTAAAATCTTTCCAAGTCCCAAAATATTGATATAATAATCGTATTTCATGCAAAATTAAAGTACTTTTTAAACATAATAGACAAATAATGTAAATAAATATATCACTGTGACTCCTTCCCAGGCTTTATCAATGAGATTTAAGCAATTTAGGATATTGAAAAGATCCTTCCAAAATTCTCTTAAGATTAGGCATGTATTTTCGGTCATTTCAAAACACCTCTGAAACAAAACAACTTTATCAGAGCTCACAGCCTTTCCATGTCTCATTACACTGTGGATGCTGTTTCTCTTTTTAAATTTTTCAAACCATCCTCGGCTTGCTTTAAACGCATTTCCATCTTCAGAAGACGTGTCTGGTAGAGTGCCCTTGCCTTTGCACAATGTAATATCTTCAGACACAGAATCACCTCGTAGTTGCCTCTCATTCATTTACATCAACAACAGCTTCTCATCTTCTAGGGTTTTTGGGCGATGCTTAGTAATTATGTTAACTACCTTGGCTTCATAAAGCTTCTTTTTTTTTATTTCTATCTTGTTCTTTAGAATAGTGCAAATTGTTTATGATGAACGTCCATATAGATTGGCAACGTCAGAAACACTGGTACCGTCTTCGTACTTCTGAATGATCTTCATTTGCACGCATATTTTCCCTCTTCTTAGCAGCAACAAGCTTCTTGGCTGACATCGTGAGCTAAAAAAATTATCAAAAGATTACCTACCAAAATTTATTGTACGTGTACAGTCACATTAAATTGTACAGTACAGTAACTGCATAGAAAAATGTAAAGGAACAAACTGCAGTGATGAAATGTACTGTACAAATCAACCAGAACTAGATACATAGTTTACATGCTGTACCTGCATTTTATTTTACTCTAATTAAACTTTATATTTTACATTTTTCTACCGTATTGATATTAATTGAAAATTCAATGATTATACACTGTATATTAGACTAAAATACACTTTACATTACATAGAGGAGGCTGTAATTTGTACTCGGCTCGTCAATTCCACTTTCCGCGCCGATATGATCCCAGAATTCTGGTCTTTTAAATTCTATTCGTATTGCTTTGATTTTTTTTTTTTAAAAAAAAAAGGGGATGTACATAGCGCCCTGTATCTATCCTCTGATAAAATCCACACACTCTTACCCTCCCACTTGGCTTTCTATTCGCTGACATAACACTTGGATACGTTCGGATTAATTTACTTACAAATTCCACCCCAAGAGTATGCTTCCTCGATCACTACAATCTTAACCTGTTCAAGTCTAGGGTAAACAATTTTCCATACATAATTATTCGGTAACCCTCTACTTCGAGTGGCCTTCGGGCCTAGTACAGAATTAACATCATTGTAAAAAAAAAAAAAAAAAAAAAAAAACTAATGTTCGTAATTAAATTCATTGAAGATTATTATCTATTATGTGATGTGTCCCTTCGAGACGTGGACGATCATGGCTCTCCACAATTTCCTGTCCTCTGTATAAAGTTTGTCTTTTTGTTATCTCTCTTAGTCTTTGTTCTGCCAACCATTTACACAAGTTCGTTAGGTAGAGGTCATGCACTGCTTTCCTCTGGCCCTCTTGACTACAATATGCCCTGTCAGTATCAAATTGACTAAATTTAAATTAGTCTCCCTGCCGATAATATTGACTTGTATACTTTTATTTTTAATCTAAGATTTAAAAAATCGAGAGAAATTAAAAAAAAAAAGAAATTGAGGTTGACTCGCATATTACTGTCAATTAAATTCTGCTTTCTGAAAAAAAAACAAAAAAAACGCATACAACAAATTTTATAGGACGTTTGTGCTAAGAATAAGTTCATTTGGTGCTTGCTATCAGTTTGCCCAATAAAAGTGAAATATGAAAATTTGAAGAAAAGAAATTTGCGTGGTCAGCCGGGTGGCGAAAACAGGCTTCATTTTACCCATTGGTACCAGCTTTCCGCGTTTGATCTCAAACCATAAGTTTGGATTTCAAATGCTGATTTTTCTAGGCTAGCATCCGCTCATAACTCAGAAAAATAGCATAAAAACAGAAATTGCGCTCTTCCCCATGATGTATTGGGTAAAAATTTTGTCTCGCTAGAACAATTATGACTGAATAGTGAGTTCGATCCTCACCGTGTGCCCCCATACTTTCGCCCTTGTACCATAGCTGAGCTACGCATAGAAAATTATAAAAAAAAAAAACTTTGTCGTCTCATTACACCCCCACCCAAAGCTTAAAGCTTAGTAAACACCGAGAAACAAATTTGTAGGTATTTATTTCGTTAACCTGTGAGGGGGTGAGTTGAAGACAATCTTATTCAATTTTACACGTTGGACATTTAGGCAAAGGGTACATATTCGAGAAATTTCGGAAAAGCGAATTACAATCATCAATTCTTTTTGTTAAATAAAGTTCCTCCTCGTCACCGAAATTAAAAGAGTAATGAAGAGTATCAATTGAAAATTACAGTTTAGAGGACAGTGAATACGAATATATTTTCTTTTCTTTATTTGGACAACTAAAACTACTTCTACTTACATAGAGTCAGACTTAAGAAAACACTTAGGAAGACGGTTTTTTTGTTTGTTTTGTTTTGTTTTTTGTTTTTTTGTTTAGTTTAGTTTTTTTTATAAGATTCCTCTAAGAATACAAAAGTAAAACACACCCACAAATTTGTACCCATCAAAGTATAGGCTTTAAATTACTTTTCAGCTGAATGCTCGGCCAAATTAAGGACTTTGGTTACAAATATTTGTGCGTCTCTCCAGCAACAATGGAAAAAAGCAAATGTGAACAATGTCTTTATCAGTGTAGTAGCCGACGACTCGATAGTGAGGAGAAAAAGTAAAACCTGTTGTTACGAGATGCAGAGACAGAATTAACAATAGAAGCAGGATAATGACTAAAATTCTACGCGCATTTTTTCTCGTTCACTTTAAATTACATTACAAATACATGTGTCCGTGTTGTACTTTAATTAGAATTTGTCGCGTAATTTAAACGAAGGCTCGTAAGATTAGGAGACTGATTAAACTCTCTTTTAATAAATTAACCTAATTAATCGGCATCTAAAATTAATCCAAAGGTACGCTGACTTTGTAATATTTAAGCGTGTGGTGCAAATGTTTTTGAAGCTATTAGACCGATTTTCAAGCAAGTTGCAATAGTGACTTTTCATACAATAAAATTAAAAACAAGATGGCAGCGATTAATTTTCTTTCTTAACACGTCGAATATTTACGATAAAAGAAAGAAATCCTTCTCTCTATTATTATTATTAAGTAAGCAAGAACAAATTGAATAGTAAAAAAAAAAAAATTAACACAAAAAGGGAAGATACTAAAAAATTACTAATACTGTTATTTAGCGTTACAAAAGGAATATTAAAGATAATAGCAGCAGGATCGGTGCGTACTAGCCCGTGGGCCACCTGACCTCGCAAGGCTGATTGGAGGCCCAGGGCAGGGCTTTGTAACTTTCGCTATATTGTCAACATTTACTTTTTATTGCTTTTTTTTTTTTACTTACATTTGCATAGGTTACAAATTAAACTAAGCACAACTATTAAAAGAATGAAAAACTTTCGTGGATTTTGACGTCATTTGTTTTTTTTTTTTTTTTTTTTTTTTTTTTTGTTTTTGTTTCCCGTCCAAATCCATGAATTTGTTTTTTGCTCATGCTAAATCTAAAAAAAAAACAATATCCACAATGTTGAATGTGTTAAAATTATTCACATTTTTAATAAGAAAAATCTCAAGTTAATATTAAAAATTGCCGCAAAAAACATTGTTGATTTATTTAAGATGTAATAATTTCTCTAATTTGTATTTAGATACTTTGTACTTATTTTCAATTTTCCTTTGTGGTGTAATGGATATCGGCTCGGAGTGAGAACCCCTAGTTCGAATTCCCGTCGAGTTCATTACGCTTAAATACCCTTGGGAAAGGTATGAATACATATTTTCTCCCCCAGAAACAGGTTGAATAGCAGGACAGATTGGCTTTTTCATTTATCCTTGGTTGGCAATCAGTATACCACAGAAAGAGATGGCAACCACTTCGGAGAAAAAATCTGCCTCGTCAGTAATGTTTAGAATGATACATGATCGTCCAACTTTGTATCACGTATGGCACTTAACCGACTATCTGACCTTATGAAAATTGAGATGTATCAGGGAGGGATGTATCATAGGTTCAGGGGACGGGCACGAAACCCTTGTGCCGGCACTGAATAGCAGAATCAGTGAGAAAGAATTTTGTATTCTGACTGTTGCCCGGAAGGAAAACTAAATCAAATTCTCTAAACAGTTGATTTTGCCAACATTCAAACTAGAGTTTGTTTATTTTCAAGAAAAGAACAGGAAAATATTGTCCTATTGTTAAAAATGTGCCTCCTATTTCTTTCAAATCCAATCTTATTGAAATTATTCTTTGAAGCATTAAAAGAAATTCGGGAAAAAAAGAACAAGAAAAAATAAAACGTGAATAAATTAAAAAAGAAAAATAGTCGCTTTGTTTCATTAAAAGCTTACTATCATTTGTTTATTTTAAATTTATTTTTAAATAGTAAAGAATTGTACATATGGGGACCAGTTAGGATTTCCATAGAGACAATGAGGTATTATGGTGGATGTAGTAAGAAGGAAATAAGAATGTGTTGTTTTTGGTGTTAGGAATATTGTGGCATGTCTGGGTCAGTGTTTGTGGCTAGCTAAGTTTAAAGTTAAGACAGATGAAGAACGTCCATTTCCCCAATCCCCATTTTGGCCTTGTGCCACATTTTGTAAATATTTACAAATAAATATCGCTCTTCGCTATGGTACTTGAATTTAAGTGCAATACTAGACTGGTGTCGACATCTCCTCAATTCACAGTAGAGCTGGTGAGATGTAGTCGTAAGTTCTATGCTAACATTTTCTTATCTCGCACTTCACGCTTGCAGAACTCCCTTCCATGCATCCTAACCAATTTTAATTAGCAAAATTTAAATGCAATGTCAATCGCTATCTACTGTCCTCCTGATTTCTTTTCTCTTTCTGCTCATTACAAATGTTTTCTGTTCCTAATTCCTTCACACCCTGTAACCCCTTGTGTGCTAATGACTGTACTGCCTCGTTTGGGGGTGATACCGATTAAATAAAAAAAAAACAAAAAATAAAACTGACTAGCCATAACAACACGACGAAGTGCCCACCTGGGGAAATATTTATAAATGTACAATGTACATCCACAATGAATGTGTGAGGGTAGCAGTTGTTGGTGCGGAAAATGAAGGAAGAAAAATCACCAGAAAAAATCATTTGCTCTCCGTGAAAAAATGAATAAAAATTTCTTTTCAAATTTATTTCTTTATAAAACGGTAAATATTTCATTATACTTGGTTCACAAATTTTGTTTATAATCTTGTAAATAAGCAATCTAATAAATAAATAGTGTTTAATATCTTTGTTGTCAATTTTAAGGAATAAAGAAAATATATAAACCCACTTTCATATGTCTGAGTTTATTAAATTTATAATCATCGCTTTTTAAAACAATAAATATTGCAGAGGGCGTCAAAATTGTATACAGTAATAACAATGTCAACGGTATAACCGTCCTTTTTGACATACCATTTTTTTCCGAAACGAAGGTTAAGCTCTGCCAGAGAAAGAATTTCCGAGTGAAAAAAAAGAAAAAGAGAGGAAGCTGTAGAGAACCATGATTACCATATCTTGAAGAGACATGTTATTGGTTGGTCGATTTTTCTCTATGGGTTATTTAATGCCGAAATCTAAATATTTTGAACACAGTTTTATGACTTCAACTGGTGATAAAATGTATCGTTGGTCATTTTTCTATAAAATTGTTGGTAATTCTGTTTTAAAAATGTATTGTTGGTAATTTTACTATAGATATGTATCGTTGGTAATTTTTTATATGAAAATGTATTGCTGGTATTTTTCCTATAAAAATGTACTTTTATGCTTTCATAGTGTTTGTAGGTTCACTATTTACCCATAGCTGGGGCCCTAACAGATGCTACCACCCGGGGTCAGGATGGACCTGGGAACATCAGCAATTAAGAGGTCTTTCTACTCTCCTCAAAAACCATCAATCTCCCGATCAGCGGCCTTGCTGCCGGATGTATTTTATCGCCATACCCAGGATTAAGAAACATGTTACAAAGAGATAGGAGTAAGTTCTGTGAAGACAAAAGCCATTTTGTTATCAGACGTATAGTAAAACTAAAATTGCTTGTGATGATGTTAATGATAGTAATGAGTTCTTACTGATGAATACTAGCGTGTAACCAAATATCACGAAATGGTCCTTTCCACATAGAAGACACTGCTTAGAGAATAGTCGTGTGATACACTTGTTAGAATGCAAGTCTGTTAAGCGATTGCTAGGAAGCTTGACTGCTCTAGAAATGCAGTCATATACTAAACTTGCCATTATTCAAGAAAAATCCCGGATGGCAATTTTATCAAATATTTTAAATGTTTACCGTGTTCTATTTTTCAGCTTGGTTCCGGTCAACGCAAGTTTTGGCGACTCTTGGAATCATATGTTCTGTGGCAGGTTCCCTTATCCTTTTATACATAACTATAGCCAAAGAAGGAGCTTTTCGAAAAGCTATAACCACTTTCTTTGGATTGACAGGTGAGTGAGTTTTTATTTAATAAATTCAACGTAATTTTTTTGTGTGTGTGTGTAAGCGTTGATTTCAATCTTGTAATTAGTTTGATCGGCTGTTTCATCTAAGTCTTAATAATACATTTTTGATTCTTCAATCTCTGCATTTTTTAAAATCTTATTTGTCTTCTAGTTAAAGTTTTGAATCCCAAATAGATCACTTTTACAGTTTCGTTGCCTTCCATTTGAACCAATTCATTTGTAGGAGCAAACTATATTCTATAAAAAATGTTTTTATAGGTACCTTCAAAAAAATGTGATACCTAAAAAATTTTAAAAATGAAAAATCTTTCTTGAAGCTTTTATTTCAGTTTTAATTTCAAGCTTATAGATTAAATGTTATATTTCCAATAAGCAAAATACCTTGCAATATTTCAAAACTAATTTAAATTGATTGGGGGGGAGATTTTTTTTTTTTTTTTTTTAGCGATTATTAAAAAAAAAAAAAAATCACTGATTTTAACAATATGTCAGCACAATAATTCTCTTTATTAAAAATGTTTAAAAAATAAAATATACTTTTCTGAAATTTTATTTGAAGAATATTAGCCGATTTATATTTTAATCTGATTTGAAACAAATATTACTTTTAGTTTAAAATTTCGCAGAAATGCATTTTTAACAAGGAGGTTGGTGTTTATATAAAGTGTTGACAGGCTAACAGCTTGAATGACAGGCGGAAATTTAATTGTGTAAATGGTGGACATATCAGTAAAAATTATTGGAGGAATATAACGTGAACGCCTTTTTTATATATTTTAAAGTACCCAATAATCTTAAAATTTTAGAAAAATATTCTCTGTAATCTATGTTTTATTGGTACTTCGGTTTTAAATATATTATAGTTAATGCTATTATTTTCTAAAAATGTCGTGTTTGGTCGTCTGTATTTATAAAAATCAGCGTATGCAAAAACATTATTTTTAAAAATATTGGTGTTGGGTGAATTGTAGGACGCTTTTCCATTTATGAATAGTAAATATAGTTTTTACTTAAAAGTTTCACCTAACCGGTACAAATTAATACAGAAATTTAAAAGATTTAAGCCTTTATAAATTATCCTAATTAAAATTTTAAAATAATGAAGACAATTCTTATAAAAATTCATTATTAATCGGAAAAAAAAAAAAAAAAAAAAAAAAAAAAAAAAAAAAAAATAAAGTGTCCATACTTAGTTTTATTCCATTTTTTTTTTATTTTACGATTCAGAGCAGATTTTCGGTAAATGAGGGTCCTGTTTTACAAAAGGAAATTTACGATTTAAATTCTCCAAGGACTTGTGCTTAGAACTAATATAAACATTAAGGGGTACAAAATGAATTTCTCGAAATTTCATAAATTAAAATAATTGGGGGCGCGGAACAAATGTAAAAAATGTTTTACCAAGATTTTCTAAAAAAAAAAAAAAAAAAAATTCTAAAATAATTTTTATTTATTTGTCAATAAAATCCGATAATTATTTGATTTTTGCAAGAATTTCCAAATCAATGTGTTTTCACCGCAAAAAAATAATCTTTCGTCCCCAGCTGACGTAAGAAAAAATTTTTAACCAAAATTTCAAACGTTCTAAAAAGAATAAAAAATATAATTTAATAATTAAAAATCCTTTGGTCTTTCATTTTAATAATATTTTTTTCATCATGTATGCTCATTTTTTAGCGAATCTGTGGAAAGTTATAGTTCCAAATTAGAGGCTTTTCACAACTAAACAGCATGAAAAATATTTACGTACTTTAAATGTTGAAGATTTTATAAACATATTTACTATGTTTATCATGCTTCAGCATGGGCCAAATAGTTAACAAGTCTGTTGCGTCAATCTCCAGACAGGGGAAGCCCAACTAACAGTTTACCTGACTTGAAAATCAGACATGGAATACAGATCATTAATGCCAAATGCAAATGCGCAACTACTTTAGCCACCAAGCAGACCTTGTATTCGTAAAATATCTTGTAAGAATCGAACACGCTACTTTGGTGCATATTAGTTATAGATCATAATCTCCTTAATTAGCTACAAGCAAATACGTTGCCTAACAGACGAGATGAAACTGTAATAAAAAAAAAAAAAAAAAAAAAAAAAAACGCAGATAAAGTATTGCTAACAACTAGGAAAAAAAAACGGATCAGACAACGGGAGATGCAGGCCAGGAGACGTAATTCCTGCTGTTTAAAAAAAAAAAAAGCAGAGAAGCGTCTACTAAAAATTGGTTATCCACTAAAATAACGTTTGGAGTAATATATAAACAAATATTAGAAAAAATATGCTCAAAAATAATAAGGATACTAAACATAAATCAACGGTACATACTAAAGCAACAATCAATTGGTTCAATAACATTAGTAACAAAGGAAACTGCTCCTTCATACAATTAGACATAAAAGATTTTTACTTATCTATTAATGAACATATACTAAACAACGCATTAAAATTAGTAAACCAATATTCCCAATAAGGACATAAATATAATTAAACACTGCCGTAAATCAATATTATACCACAATAAAAAAAATATGGACAAAAAAAAAAAAGGCCAAATTAATAACAATAACGATAATAACTTTGACGTAACACTATGATGGTGGATAGATATGCAAAATTATAGATACATACATATTCAATAAATTAACAAATATAATTAACAAAAAAGACGTAGGTCTATACAGTGACGACGGCATATTAATTCTAAGAAAGTGCAACGACAGAAAAAATAAAACAAAAAAATAGTAAAAACCTTCAAAACCCTAGGATTTACAATAGATAAAAGATCAAATCAAAAAATAGTAAACATTAAACCAGAAAACGAAACAACCCAATATCCAATAACAAAAATTATAACGTATTTAAACAAATACCCACATCTATAAATAAAAGAATTTCAAAGTAGAATTTCTAGTAAATTAAAACTATTCCATGAAAATAAAAAACATATGAATCAGCCCTAGGAAACAACGAATATTCAAACTAGAATACAAAAACGAAAATAATTCAAATAAAAAGAACAGAAAAAAGAAATATAATTGGTTCATCCTCCCGAAACAATGCAATAAAAGATAGGGAAAATATTCAAAATAATTAAACAGTTCCCTAAAATCAGCAAATTATCAACAAAAAACAATCAAAATTACATCGAATTCATGTCTGAATTAGTTACAGCTGCATGGATAACCCGGAGAAAATAATAAAGCACAATAAAAAAAAAATTCAACAAAACCAATAACAATTACAACATGCAGCAAAATAACACCATTAAATGTAACTGCAGAAATAAAGAAAATTGTCCACTCAACAATAAATGCTTAACCAATAACATAATATACAAAGACATCGTAAATAATATTAACAAAGACGAAAAAAAAACAAAAAAAAAAAAAAAAATAGATAGGAGCTACAGAAAAAAACTTTTAAAGAAAGATATAACCACAAAATGTTATTCGAAAGAAATTCACAAACACTACAACCCTATCAAAATACATATGGAGCCAAAAAGAAAATATCCCTACCAAAATCAAATGGGGAAATTATAAAAAGAGCGATCCCATACAGTATTAACAGCAAAAATTGTAAATTATGCTCAGTGGAAAAATTAGCAATAATTAGTTTTAAAAACCAAAATAAACTCTTAAAACAAAACAAAAACAAAAAAAAACTAAAATAATGGGCAAGTGTAGACATAAATAAATATTTACTATATCATCAAAACACTAAAAATAAACAAATATAAATAAAATAAATATAAACTTAAAAAATAATTGAAACTTTAAATAAAAGAAACAAATATAAACTTAATTTATTAATATGGATATGAATGAAACGTTCTTCGATTCCGCCTTTGAACTTCAACTACATTATCGTACTTCCAAGTAGCATTTCAGGATGAATTTTCTTTGTACAAAGCTAAGTCAGGATGACATTAGTAATACTAAAGTGTAAATCTGAAAAGAAAAAATATATATATATATATATATATATATATATATATATATATGTCCCGGAAAGGGATATATTTGAACGAAGTAGCTAATTGGTTTTGGCTACTATAACCAAGTAGAATACGGTAGCAGTAATCGACTGGTACGCGTCGTAGTCGCAGGTAAGAAGTGTAGATCAATGGCGTAGTCCAATGGGCGTTGTTATAGACTTAGCTCTCTGACGTAGCCATGACTGCTACATGTCCGTCGGTATTTATGACGGACACCAGCCAATCACATTCCAGTGAAGGGGAACACAGGTGTACACATATTCCATTATATCATCTCCCCCTGAGCTAAATTCTCCCGTGAATTTTAGCTTTAATACTTCCTTTTCTTAGGGTCTGGACATAAACGATTAACTTTTTTTCCGCGACCTCTGTAGTCTGTCTGGGTCTTAACTGATTCCAATGTTTTTTATAAGGGAATTTCTCCTTTTACGTCGTATATGACTTGACCAATTCTTTTGGTTATTACACCTTCTTCCCAATGCGCTTTACCAGCCCTAAAATTTTTGAAGAAAACTATCTCCTGGCATATATACTTTAGTCATGTAGTTTTGTTTCTTCGCAGTTTTCTTCGCCGGACTAGGCAACAGTCTGTCGAAAACAGAGTATTCTTCTTGCAAACATCAACTCTGCTGGCGATAATCCTAACGTCGTATTCGGGTTTGGCGTGATTCTGTACACTGCCAAAAATTTCTGAATACTCTGTTCATTTGTGTCCACTCCTTGACTTTTCTTCAAGGCTCGTTTAAATGTGTCCACGAATTTTTCTGTCTGTCCATTCGATCTTGGATGATAAACTGGTGTTGTCACGTGATCGATGGACAATGCTGTACATAATTTCTTGAATTCACTTCCCGTAAACTGCGTTCCGTTGTCGCTGACTAAAGTTTTAGGGAGTCCGAGACGACTAAAAACTTTCACTAAGGGCATTTATCGTATTTGTCGCAGTTGGATGTCTGCACTTAACAATTTCTGGCCACTTAGTAAAACTGTCTACCACAATCAGGTAATACGATCCATTTATGGGTCCTGCATAATCGATATGCAGTCAAGTCCATGGGACATCTGTCTTTGGCCATGGTTGACTCTTTACAGGTGGATCCCTTGCTGTCAGTTGACATTCTTTACACCGTTTCACCACGTTTTCTATGTCCTGGTCTATCCTCGGCCAATAGGTGTATCCTCTTAGAGATTTCATTCGCGAAATCCCTGGATGACCAGTGTGAAATTCTTTTAGAATTTTTTTCTGTCAAGTACACGACATTACCACTGTCTGCGTAAAGTAATACCTGATCACATACTGAAAAAGGTGACACACTCATTCCTTTTTTTGTTTTCTAGTTCAACTCGACTTGCTTTTTCATTTTCTTAATGAAATCATTGTTTTCCGCTGCTTTTTTTCACATCATCTAGAGTAACCTGTAGTTCTATGATGGTGTTGCATAACAGACCCGACAATTTACTTTCGTCTCCCAGCGCCGCTATTATTGTTTCTTCCAGCGGTTCCGTATATTTCGGTATTAACCTCGACAACCCATCGGCGTGATCTAACTTTTTTGAAGGCACATATTCCATTCTGAAATTGTAATTCAATACAATTATACCCCAACGCTGTAGTCGATTTGCCGTGTGAGTTGCTATACCTTTTTTTGAACTAAAAATTGTTAACAGCGGTTTGTGGTCTGTTTGCAGAGTAAATTGTTTTCCATATATGAATCTGTGAAACTTCTTTACAGCGAAGATTATTGCCAAACTCTTTCTCAATTTGGCTATAATTCCGTTCCGCGGGCAGTATCATTCTCGAGGCATGTGCTACTGGCTTCGTAGATCCGCCCTCTAGTTTATGTAGCAATACAGCGCCTAGTCCGTCATTACTAGCATCTGCTGCTACAATCATTTTCTTCGGGTCGAAATGCGCCAACGATAGGTCTGCTAATAAACAGTTTTTTATATTTTTAAAAGTATCCTCACATTCTTTCGACCATATCCACTTTATGCCCTTTTTCACCAAATTGTTTAAAGGGGCTCTCATTTCATACACTTTTGGGATATAAATACTATAATAGCTTACCAATCCCAAAAACGCCTGGAGTTTAGCCACATTATCAGGTGCTGGCAAATTTTTTATAGCCTCAGCTCTTTCTGGGCCCGGTTTTCTTCCTTTGCTGTCAATTATCTGCCCTAAATATTTTATCTTTTTTAGGAAGAACTCACATTTTTCAGCACAGCTTGAACCCGTATTTCTCAATTCTCTGAAATACTGATCTAATATTCGTTTTGTGTTGGGCCTCGTTTTCACTTTTAATCAAAATGTCGTCCAAGTATGCGATCGCATAATCCATACCAGCCAACATTGTGTCCATTATTTGATGGAATAGGCTTGAAGCTACCTTCAATCCAAAAGGAAGATGATTCAGTTTAAAAATCCCTTTATGAGTATTTATTGTCAGGTACTTTGAACATTCTTCACTGACTTTAACCTGAAGGTAAGCCTCCGACAAGTCCAACTTCGGAAACACTACCTCCGTTCAATTTAGTAAATTGATCCTCCGGAGACGGTACTCATGGTCTTTTAAACAATCGTTCAGGCCTGTCGAGAAATCAGCACACTCTGATTTTTCGGTTTTTCTTTTTTATATAAACTGTCGGAGACGCCCAATCCGAATAATCCACTTTTGAAGTTCCGACATTTATTGAGTCTCGTGCCAAAAATGGAACTTTTCTTTTCGGTTTAAAAATTGGTTTCACATTTTTTTTCTACTCAAAACTGACTTCTGTTT